>OY744519.1:152012413-152034913 GCA_963556195.1 Sepiola atlantica
GTGTGGTTCAATCACTCTGTTATTTTGAATATTTGGTCATGGTTCACTTGTAGAGTGAAGTATCCTCATGTCAGGTTGTTCTAACAAACCCTTATACAGATAGACCGAAGACACTCGAGGATGAGGTCTAGAAGGTAATTCAAACTCTCTTTTGTTTTATTTTACTTCAAAGTTCTCAGAAATCAAGGGATCCTTTCCTGGGGCTAACACTTGATCTCTATATTAGATACATAGATATTTGAATATTCTATTAAAGTTCTCCTTTCTTTCTCAAATGTTGAGTTAGTAAAGAAGTTAAGAACATTAAAGTATCTCTACCCAATTGACCAGTTACCTATGCTATAGTATAAATGTCCTGTGGTCTCTTTGTGTTACCGGATTCCAAGACAAGAATTTCTCTTGTTTGGTGTAGTAACCAGCAAGGTGTGTGTTACTTAAGGTAACATCAGTAGGAGAAGGCGAACTATTATTCGTATGAGCAAGTGTATAGCCGTGCTGAGGGGATTTCATATGTGGTGCGAATATTATGCTATTTTGAATATCTGGTCAGGGTTTACTTGTAAGATGAATTATCCTCATGTTAAGTTGTCCTGACAAACCCTTGTACAGAGAGACCGAAGCCACTAGTGTCTAGTAAGTAATTCACACTCCCAATAGGTAATTCAAACTCTCCAGTGCGTGAGCGTGAGTATGCAAATATATTTGTGTTTATATATGCGTATATATACATATAAAACATAACATATGTGGTTTATTATTTATTTCGTTATAAAGCTCAATCTTAAAGGATAGTGAACCTCTGCTGTGTTCAGATTTTGAGAATTTTATTTTCATGTTATCATACTGACGCATGTATACACATGTGTATGTACATACACTTATACACATCTAAATTATAAATATATATATATATATATATATATATATATATATATATATATATATATATATATGGGTGTGTGTGTGTGTGTACGTGAGTGTGTTTAGAAATTTAAAAAAAAACGTATCGTGTGTGTGTGCGTGTGTCAACAAAGACGGGATAGTAGGGAAACACCCCGGATAATACGTGGAACTAATGTCCAGATGTCGTTGTCGTCGTCGAATGTTTGCGGAATCGATTTAATTTGAGAAGCGGTGCAAACACGAAGCGGTTGGGTCCGGATGTCGATGTGAAAATCACGTGTGACCTGAGAAAAACAAGGTTAATAAGAAGACAAAAGAGAGAAAACAGAAGAAAAAGCGGAACAATATTGATTGCACATGGGGAGGAGGAAAGAAGAATACGAATGGAAGAATAGAAGATAAATTGCTTATTAGTAGAAGAAAGACTTGTGACAAGAAAACCATTGACAGAAGAAAAAAAAGAATATGAAATTGCTCGAAGAAGGAAAGAAGAATAAGAGGAAGAAAAGGAAGAATTTTATATCAATAGAGATGTTGTCCGTCCGTCACAATTTGTTTTACACATTAGTTTGGTACTCATGCAGTTTTACGGACTGTGCTATTTTTTAGATACGATTTTAAAGTTAAATTGAATTTTACGGTATCTTTCATCGTCTAATTCGTCGTTTCTATACCCAAAATGGCGAACAATGAATAAGCTGTATTTTTCTGATTATTTTACCGACATCATAAATGAGTAAGTAAACCCAAGTAATTTGTTTTTGACTAATTTCCTAGCTGAATTTTCTTCCCCCAAAAAAATATGGTAAGTTTGAAATTAGTGCCAAACAAGTTATTTGTGTTTGTTTATAAAATTGTTAGGTAAAAGTAAAGAATAGTAAACAAAGCCACTCTCCACATGGTAATAATAGCTTACTAAATAATAATGTGATTATTTCAGCACGGGCCGTAAACTGCAGAAGTACCGTTAGCTTCATACAAAATAAGAACGGCAGCAACTCAGCTATTTTTTAGGATGGCTTGTTTTGTGTCGATCTTTGGTGTAGATCCACGAAGTCCACACTCCCAGGCTTTACCTTCTCGCCCTTTGAGAAGAAGTTGGTTTATTTCTAATCGCGTGAGGCACCCCTACCGGAGAATGCCAACGGGGCTTCGCTGGCTATTTTTATTCGGCCAAGGTGCCATTCTCTAGGGCGCTGGTTTCAAATCCCACTTTCCTAACCTTGAGTCACATTTGCCTATCGTGAGAGGGAAATAACTATTGTCTCATTTCGAAATATCAGAGATCTTAACTTCTTTTAGAAATGGAAAATATTACATTAATACTAAATAATAACTTCCCAACAAATAAAGAGGATGTCATGATCGGAGAGTTCTACCAACTGACCTATTTAGACATTCTTATGAATAGAACTTAACATTTATCTTAACAGTGAGTTATCATTATAGCTTCGACGTGACGTCATAGATTTATGATTTACGTCAGGTTTCAGAACGTGAATTCAAACATAAGCGATGATAAAAAAATTATAAAATAAGTGAATAGGAAAACATTCTAAATAGCGTTGGAAATTATTTAAATAATCCAAAACAAGTTATTTCACCTTGACTACGTATTGGCGTTAAAACAATTTTATATTTGATATTTGGGCCTGTAGTGCCCATGACTCTACTTAATATAAAAGGAAATAAAAACGAAGGTAAGATGATCATTTTTTTAATTTGTAGATAAACACCCCTCCGCTAAATGCCACCACCCCATAACATGTGAAATTCTACTTCTTTTAGGCGTTTACATGTGAACACTCTGAAAAGCTTTGCGGAAAGAAAGAAAAAAAAAACAAGTATTTTATAATTTGGAGTAAAGGATCAGTTTCGTAAATACATTTAACGTAAAATGTATTTTTAGAGCGGTTAACTAATTTTTTTTAAATCACACGCAATCGCCTAAAAATAGCCTCCTTTCACTTATAAATAAACGTTGAAAATGTAGCTTCTATGGCAAAAAGAAAATTGGTTAACTGACCTAAGACGCTAACATTGCCCGGAAATGGTTTATCATTTGACGTTAAATTTCTATGCGAAACTGATCCTCTCCTCTAAATTCTATTATTTTTCTTTCAGCCCAATTTTAGACGTAATCGTCTACAAAAAATCTATTTTGTATTTATTTATAGAGTGATATTGCGTAGGGTATAAAATAATACTGAGAAATTAAAAGAAATATCAGAAAAGAATTAAGAAAAAAAAAGAACATATGATAAAATAGAAAAAAAGGAAGTCTGAGAAGTCTTTCTCTATTTTATAGTTATCTAACGCTATGTGCTCGACTGAGCTCTAATCTATGGTTCCCTCCTTTAAAACATTTACAACAAAAACTCTTCTAGCTACAACTATGTCAGTAATTTGCCTTTCTTCATTTGTGTACATAAAGCTGGACGGAACTTTCATTGGCAAACTTTCGTTCCACGAAATACCCGTGACTGCTTCCCATCTGACTACAACAGGGTCGTTTGAAAGTCTAATGTTAACAAATGCTTGCTGGGCGGTCCTCTTAAATAATGAAATTCTGCCCAGTTTCAAGTATCGTTATCAATCTTCACGGAATTGTCTCACCATCCACCTGGCAAACTCCTTAACCCCTGTCCTCGAGTTGCCTTTGGCCGTGATTAGCGGTGGTTCGTTAGTACATAAAATATAAGAATGTCAAGGATAATGAATAGAAGCCAAGACGAAAAGAAATCGAAGAAAACAAATAAGTAAAATAAAAATAAAATCATAAATAAATCAATAACTGAAAAAAACAACTGTAGTCAACATTAAGTTTCAATATGTAAATAGCTGTCTCCAATTTAACAGAAGCATATATATATATATACATATATATATATATATATATATATATATATATATATATATATATATATATATATATATATATATATGTATATAATCTGGTGGGAAATCCTTGTTAGTACAGATGTGTCAGTCTAGGCGCTTGCACCTTATTTTTCCAGCTCTTACGAACTTGACGTTTGATTTCTTACATACAAAGACTATGGTAAGTTACTTCTATTTATATATTCATATTTATTTTTTCATATTTTGTACTAATAGGCCACCGTTTATCAATGCCCGGGAGGGTCACTGAAGGATAAGGGTTAAAGAGAGCGTCGGTTGGACGTTGAGCCCCCACCACGCGAGGATTAGAAAAACACGTTGAATGGGTAGAAGGTTTCTTAAGCGTAACTGATTATCCAAGATGACGGCTCAACAAATATTTGTTTACATTAGACTTGATGACGACCTTGTTATAGTCGACTGGGGAGCAGCTCGGTAGTATTTTGTTTAACAGACGGGACTCTCTAGGAAACTGACTCTCATCATGGAAGTTCCGCTTGGTCTTCGGTAGTCAGAGAAACTAAAGTATTTTTCTGTGGTTTTAGCTAAGCAAGCTCTTGCTGTGAATGTTTTACAAGGGAATGGGCGAAGGATGGAAGCTCAGTCGAGCACCTACTATGAATATATAGATACAGTAGAGAAAGGCTAGCAACATATCTTCTGTGCAAAAGGGTTTGCAGAGAAGAGAATAGATCACCCCTCACTAGATTGTTAAGTCGGTCTTATACGCTGTCAAGGCAAGAAAGCGTGCTCGGAGCGGAACCTGCCCATATATGACAGCAGTACTCCATTTTAGGACCCGTTTGCCACTTTTTCTTATAAGGTGGGGGTTAGTGAAGGAACGTATACCCCTACCAATCATCACAGTAATTTTTATTTTTACTCCTTATTTTGAGGAGATTAAAAAAGGAATGGACAATGAAATTGCACGTTAATTGTTTTTAACAACAACAAACAAACAATAAGCGATTAAAAAAAAATCAACTAAAAACTCCCGCAAGATGCGAATAACATATTTTTTAAAAAATAAAAGCAACTATTTACATCTCTGGATATATTGAACTTAACATAAAATGGTCACCCATTTCCGGATCATTTAAGCTTTTTAATTTTTGTTTTACTATAACATCTGAAATTTAAATCTATTTTGTATCGGAAGCTTTTTAAAGTTGTTTTTTCGTTTGCACCGTAAGGGTGTTATTTCTTTGTAAAAGTGGTCGCTGATGTCGACTATTGGTATAATAAACCATATTTCATCCTTGAAAACTAGGTGGGTAAAGTATTTTAAATGAACTAAAAAAAATCTATATGTTTTATATAGAAAAGTGTTTTGGATTAGCATGCATTTCCATGACTTTGCGTCGTCAACATTCGGGCTGGTCTCGGAAGCGCCCGAGAGTCGACGAAACTATTAAGCAATCAGGTTCCGAGCAAGCAGATGATTACTTTTGGAAGAAATTCATTTCTACGATCTGCACCGCATCAAAAATATGAATTCCTACGATATGTGTCAGCGCGTTGAATTTTTCGAGGAACTTATTTACTTCTTTTAGCAACGGTCACCTAACCATAAACCCTAACCTAGAAAATGTTAAAAAGAAAGAAAAAAACATTGTGAAAAAAATGAAAAACAAATGCACAAGAAATAGGTTTAAAACAGTGGTTTCGTTGATTGTTATATAAATAAAAAATCATGTTTTGAAACTTTTCGATGCACAAAAAAGAACATTTTATTTAAAAGCATTGAATTTACAATGGTTCCTTAGACAAAAAGTAAAAAAAAACAAAACACATCTAATTCATAATAGTTGGTAGCTATGGTGTGTTCGTTCTTTATCTTTATACAGTTATTTTATTTTGAGTTTCTTCGTCTGAATTTATCGTCTGCCAGTCTTCGTTTTGAAGTTTTCGCCTCGTCAACTCCTGGGCGCTTCTGAGACTTGCTCGAACGTTAACGACACGAAGTCACGAAAACACAGCGCGTTCTCTATAAGAGTACCGACAACTTTTCAATTAAGGGTATTTATATTTTATTTTTAAAAAATTATTAATTTACATTTTCCTCAATTTAAAATATAAGTTAAGGACGCTTAATTATACGAATTCCAATTAGTTAAGCAACGACCTTCCTAAGCCTAACTTCCACAAAATACTATTTCAAGCGATATTTTTGCAGTTTTTAATTTTTATATATATATATATATATATATATATATATATATATATATATATATATATATATATTTATATATATATATATACGTATATATGTGTGGGTGTATCTTAATTAAATAAGTTTAATATATATGACATGAACTTGAAACTAATGTATTCTTTTTCAAAAAGTGCTCAATATAAATTAGAGCTTTTATAAGTAAAACATTGAATATACATTAGAAACAGACTACGGGGATCAACCTACGTGTTAACGCTTATGCGTCTCTTTCAGACGCCTGAACGAGACGTATATGCGTCGAGACGTAGGTTGATCCGCCTAGACTGTTTATTTGTGTGTTTTACTTCTACATGTGATGTTTCGAGGTGCGCTGATTAAGTAACCTTTTGCAATTATCTAAAGTATCATACAAATATAATCTTCCAACGCGTTTCAGAAAAGACCGTACGCCAAATATTCGTTTTGTTTGAATTATTGGAACTTATAAACATAACGGGTGATTATATAGAGCAGGACACATATGAACAACGTAGTTACACAGGAAAAATCGCAGTTCCAAATACATTGATTGGAAAATTCTTTACTATACTTATGTATCAGGCAAAAATAGGTATCTATACAAAAAATTAAGAAAAAGATATTGAGGAGAATTTTAATATAAAACACAAATTACTTTTATTGTATTTGATTGATACGCCATTGATACTAGCGGAATCAGGGGGCGCATTGCTCATTCTGTCATGTAAACAAGTAATAAACAATTGTAGTGGACAAAATACGCTAAAACTGGATTTTATTTTTAACTAGCAGGACGAACTGGCGTTACCCGGGACCACAGAAAACAAAGTAGACGTTAAATAGCGTGTGTAACATATTTATATTAAGACTTCGATCTCTATCCCTCTTTCTCTCCCAACCCCTCTCTTTCTCTTCCGTCCAGCTTATATCCATCTTCTGTTTTAAGGTGTTGAAAAAAATAATAATGTAATTTATTTACCGGAACTATCCCTTTGAAATGTAAGACTGTAATCTTACATCCATTATTCCTGGACAACGCGGAGTAAAACAAAACACAATTAAATTCTTGATGCCGGGTAAATCTGTTCCCTCATTCGCTTTCACAACAAAATGAAGAGAACTGATTTTGATAATGAAAATAGTCTAAAGAGATTTAAATATTATAATGTAATTTACATTTATTGCTCCCGGAAACTCCAAGGAGAACAACATATAGTATTACATTCTGTCGCTTACAAAATATTATACAGTAACATTTATAATGATGATTGCATTGCTCCCTGACAACGCCGAGTAGAACAAAAGTGTAAGTTCCCCCACCCCCGACTGAATTACCAAATATAATACTTTAATTGTAGTGAGTAAGCCTTCATAGCACTGCCAGAAGTACGGTTAAAATCAAAGTATGAAGATAAATGATGTTGATAACGACAATTTATTTGCTACCGGACAACTCCGAGTAGAATACAAGTTTATGTAACCACCTCATTTAATAAATATAATACTGATAAAATAATGTTTAATAATGATTATTGATCCCGTACAACGCAGAGTAGAATAAATAGTCTCGGTCAATTCATAATTTCTTGTAACCTCTATTTTACAATACTACGAACATATGATGTTGATAAAGACAGTAGTCCGAAGAAATTTAATATATATCCCTTAACAATGTAGTCCTACAAGTTTTTACATTTAACAACGTCAAGTAGAACAAATGGTTCCGGTCAGTTCGTTCTTGCTTCCCCCTTCTATTTCAATATATTAAGATACGTAATGTTGATGAAGTCAATAGTCAGAAGAAAGTTAATATATACTAGTTATCAAAAGTAATACTGAAATCTTACAATTATTGATCCCGGGCAACGCAGAGAAGAACACATGGTCACGGTCAATTCCTATTTCCCCCCTCAATTTCAATATATTACGAAGATACGTGATGTTGATGACTTTAATAGTCTGTCGAAATTTACTGTACACCACTTACCTGAACTAATAGTGTAATCTTATTTTTTTAACTACACACATTTTTTCAGAAGAGGTAAGATGTGCGGCTGGTGATTACACAACCCTTGCCTCAATACTACACACTCTTGTTCATAAGAGGTACGGCTGGTAACTGAGCAGCTTTTGCCTCAGGAAAGACTCAGGTTCAGAAGAGGTGCGTCTTGGTTTGAGCAACATTCCGGCTAGGATTGATTAACAGTAACTTCACTAGAAAGTCTTGTTCAGAAAAAGGCGACTGGAGATTGAGCTTAACTGTAATAGCACAGCTCAAAATCGTCACCCATTTTGTACTGACCAGGATATGTGTTGCTTAAGTTTCATTGTACAGCACCTGGTCTTCTCCAATCGTCACGTTACTTAACTTCTCCCTTCAAAGAATAATAATGACAATAGAACGTTTCTCTTGGATAACGACGAGAACATGTTTCTATAAATATCACAGCAAAGTGTTCTATTAAAATAATTCATTATGATTCCTCTTTCCCTATGATGAGGGCAATAGTCTGGAGAGAAACGTAATAAAAATAAACAATAATAACTTGAGAGTGGCATAAACATATTATTCAAACCTATCACTATGACGTCATGTACCAATCACTATGACGTCATGTGCGCAAGATAACATAAAAAATTGTGATCCCATTAAACGAAAAAACTCACTATTTAACCCTCTAAAAATGCATCTTTTTTTGTAATTTTTCGATATTATTTACCCGGGACTATGCCGGTAAAAATAATCCATACTTTGTGGTATTGGTTGTGTATTTTTCAAGTTTTAGTCAGACATATATACCCACAGATGTTTGCCTTAGATATATGAGGTGATATTAAAATGTTAATCTATAAGTGTTCCTAATTTACGTGTAAACAATAGTTTTATTTGGAAATGCGTTTGTCATATATGTTCTTTGATCTTTATAAGCATTAAATAATATACTAATTTTATTTATCTCAACTTACTTACACACACACGCTAGAAGAATACTCATCCCAGAATGGTTTAATGTTATTCATCTTAAACAGAAAAGATTTGCGACCCTATTATTTCCCTTTTACGAAGATTAACATGACAATACATTTGCTATTAAAGCTTAAATCTAGAATTCTTATTTTGATCGAAATCCATTACATGAGTATGATTTTAGAAAATGTCTCAAATTTAAGATATTAGGTGTCTTAAGAAAGAAATAGAAATTCACGGAATCTTCCTTCATTGGTGTCTACTGACTATGGATCAAATTTAAGGCAAATTTGGAATATTTTAATTTTCAAATCAGTGAAGCCATATTAAGCCCCCCAAAATCCTGCAAAATATTCCAAAGAAATTTAATTTCAGGAATAATTAGTAATTGATGTTTTACACATATTGTTAAAATTTCACAAAAATGAGAAGTATATGAATTTTCATGAAGGGTTTAAACCCCTTTATTGCATATAACTTACTTACAACGCCTAGCAGTTGTTTTAAAATAAATCATAATGATCTGTTAATTAGTTTAAAAATACATCTTGTACCTATAAATATTTAAACGTAACACACATAACTATATTTATGTGTTTGTTTATATATGTTTGTGTATATGTCTGTGTGTGCGTTATATATATATACATATATATATATATATATATATATATATATATATATATATATATATATAATTAACTTGTTACAAATATCCAGGGGGTATGAATCCGAAGGAAGTTGAAACCGGGTTTATGAGAGTGCTCAATAAAAATTCAGAGCAAAATATATATTTTTTGATGTTATTCCATTAGTTGCGGCAAAACAAGTTTTGTTTCATTGGTGCAAATAGCGACCAACTCATCGGGCTGGCGATGGAATGGTTTTGAATTCCATCGCCAGCCCGATGAGTTGGTCGCTATTTGCACCAATGAAACAAAACTTGTTTTGTCGCAACTAATAGAATAAAATCAAAATATATATATATATATATATATATATATATATATATATATATATATATATATATTAATGTTATTGTTTTGATGTATATTTTTCGTTAAATATGTACCAGTATGGTTAAGTAGTGTTTTTATGCTAAAGCTGATGTAATCAACGTGTGCTTCCCTTGGCTTTTTTACTCATATATTTCAATCACACAAATGATATGCTAAAATACGCTTCGGTTTAGGGATTGAGTTATGTTTGAAAAAAAAACCTTAATTTAAATTGTTCTATCTAACTGTAATTTCAAATTAATTCACCAAGTGGCCAATCTCCTAGAATGTTTCTGTCTAACACTCTCACCTACTTTTTAAATCTGTTGTTTCACTTTCAGTATGATATACGTCATCTATCACTCTCGCTTCAGTCACTCGCTATCTATCTTTATTAAAAGTTAAAGATCAGAAAGAAAGACAAAAAATAGTGGAATAGTCTATTGTGAACAAAAGGGAGTATCACCACAGGCAGTACTACTATGACACGATACAGCTAATAGAAAATAACTAATTTTTTAACTTTTTGTTTTAATATTTTACTGAGTTTTCACACTAAGGTTTCCCTGATTCAAACAACGTTACCCGAACTCTATGGGTTACCCAAAAGGTAACATTTCTTTCTAGTATTATTATGATAATATCTGGACCCCGTGGAAAGTCCACGGTTGCTTTATCTATCTGTATAAGTGTTATTAATTATTTCGCTTTAAACACTAAGCCTTAAAATGTTTCGATTTCTTCTTCGCACGAAATAATTGTCATTGTCAACTAACTACCGTAATATGGGGTGACTTTGACCACCCGGGGTGACTTTGGGCCAGAGCCTTAAAATTTTTAGAAATATTATATAAAAAAAATGTCAAACTGGGTTGAGTTATACATGTAGTTATGAATATGTGACATTTCTTCGTAGATATGTTCTTATATTGAGTTAAAGTAAAGGCTTTCTAGTGAAGCAAAGTTAAAATTATTATACAGGGTGTTTCAAAAGTCTTGGGAACATAACGATTTTTAATAACTCAAAAACTATTAGGAGTTGAAAACTGAAATTGGTACCGTTGGAAAGGTTAAAGTTTCAAGTTTTGTGGGGAATTTTCAAAGTTGCTCAATATGAGCACCATTCGTCACACGGCAGACATCTAGTCGATAGTCCATTTCCTGCCAAACGCGTTCCAGCATCTTGACGTCAATGGTTCCCACAACTGCCGTTACTCGAGCCTTTAGTTCGTCAATATCTCTTGGAAGGGGCGGCACATAGACTTGTTGCTTGACAAAGCCCCAAAGGAAAAAGTCACACGGGGTAAGATCTGGAGACCTAGGAGGCCAGGGCATGAGAACGTCATCACCTCGCCCAGATCTCCCAATCCATCTACCAGGCAGCCTTGTGTTAAGAAACTGCCTTACTCTAAGACTCCACTGTGGTGGTGCACCATCTTGTTGAAAAATGAAGTCATCAGATTCTGCTTGTTCCAACATTAACCAGTCTTCCAGCATGTTGAGATAGGATTCACCAGTGATAGTTGCCTCTTCAAAGAAGAACGGTCCATAGACACCTTTCTTGGAAATTGCACAAAACACGTTCACTTTTGGTGAATCTCGCTCGTGCTCAAGAAGTTCATGAGGATTCTCAGTACCCCATATGCGAGTGTTATGCTTGTTAACTTTGACATTCAGATGGAAGGTCGCCTCATCGCTAAAAACAAGCCGGTCATCAAAGCCGTTATCTTCCAACTTCTCTTGCATTGCAATGCAAAAGTCACGGCGAAGTGGCTTATCAGTGTCCTTCAACCTTTGGACCAACTTGAGCTTGTAAGGTACCATTTGCAGTCGTTTCCTTAAGACACGCCAGACAGTTGCTGGAGCAAGCTGAAGTTCCCTGCTGGCTCTTCTCACTGATTTACGGGGGCTCCGCTGAAAGGCTGTCCGAACTTGCTCAACTGCATCTTCTGAAGTTGAAGGGCGACCTGTTCGCTTACTTGGGCACACACACCCATTTTTCACAAATTTAGCATGCCATCTGACAATAGATATCCTTTCAGGGGCTTCTTTTTTAAATTTCCTGCGAAATGCACGCTGAACACATGTCCACGATTCAGTCTTTGCAAATTGGAGGACGCAAAATGTCTTGTCTTGTGGAGAGAACGCCATTACTGCACCTGGAAAGATAACACGAAAATCATTAGTATGACCAAAAACTTGATTAAGCAAGCTTTAAAATGGCACCAGTTTCATTTTTCTACCTGGAATAGTTCATGAGATATACGCATTTGTAATGTTCCCAAGACTTTTGAAACACCCTGTATTATGTGTGTCCATAGACGATACCACAATGCAAGTATTACTTTAGTTACAATAGAGCTGGTATAGTGTGGCCAAAGTCACACCGTGCTAGGGTGACTTTGGCCACCCCTAATTATTGCTTCTCTTTTCTCACATTGTAATAATCTGGTTCCAAATTCCACCTAAACTGATAGTTAACCATGGTCCCTAGAATACAACACAAAAACAATGAAAACTTACCATATTTTTACTTGAGTTTTACAAATATATTTAAAAAGTGGACCAAAAGCATCCCATATTACGGTACTATTTTTAATTAAAAAAAAAATGTTTTCACCCTAAACAACTGACCATAAGAGGCTACTATTTAAAGAGGGCACATTTATAAAACAGTAGTAATCTGCGTAAGTAGTTTGGCGGCTAGATGTTTGTTCAAATTACATTTAAATTTACGTATCATGGTATGTTTTGGGGAAACCTGTGAGCAGGAAAATAATTCTAATGTCAAATGGTCTGAGAAAAAAAGCTATTAGAGTAAGACAACCGTCCGGCATCTTGGGATGCTTTAACAATCAAGGAGTGTGATTTTGCCATAGGTGTGTCGGGGATATTACGTTGAGGGTGTACATGGGCAATAAGTTACTCATTCCTGTGCGAGTTGTCGCTGATTTCTGAGAGTTAACAGTGATTACGAGAAATTTTAATATATAACTTCGGAATTACAAACTCGTACATGGAGTATTGTTGCCAAATGTGCTGGTGCACCAACCACTAGCCTCTCCCTCTTTGACAGGGTGCAACAGATACTTTCTAACCTTATATATCTTGCACTGTTTGACAAGCCCCGCCCATGTCGCATCGCCACAGTGTAGCATCCCTGTGTTTGTGTTACAAGTACTTCCACGCAATATGCTCCGATGAACTTAATGCACTTGTGGCCCTCCCCCTCAACGAAAATAAGCCAGAGCCACCCGACTAACAGCAACATTCACACTCTTTAGTGTAGTCTTCCCTGTATTCCGAAAGATTACCTCGTCTGATAGCTCATTTCATCTGGCCGCTAGCCTGTAGAATACCCTTCCTGCTCACCGTTTCCCCAACTGTAGCAACATAGTGAAATTTAAATGTAATGTGAACAAACCACGACTGGTATGCATGGCGTAAGAATAGAAAACTGCTTTCTTCGCCTCTAGTTTTTTTGTATGCCTACCCAATTTCCAAATAGTATCAACTAGTGATGTCAACTTCCCAAGCTTCCTGCATTCGGCCAGTCGACGGAACAACAAATTCGCCGATTGAAACCCCATGCAGAGGGGTACAAAAAAAACGAAAACGAGGCCACTCGTGATGATTGAGGGTGAGATGCTGGTGACTGAACTATTCTTCGAATTCGGCCCTTACTTCGGCTAGACGGGAAATCGGAGAGACCCGATCCGATCGATCGGCTGCTCACGCCATGACCTAGTATTTATAAGTTCACCCCCAAGCGTATTACTGAATCTGGTTGTCATAAAAACTAAAACCTTATTTCTTCTTTGTATTTTCTCTTCAAACAGATACTAGAATGCGGTGAGAACTTAGAAGACAAACTATGAATAAATGCATATTTATTTAACCAGCCCCATTTGTCTTATCTTTTTGTTTCATATGCTTAGGAGATTCGTTTGCATTACCTAACCACATGTTATTCCCATATCCCCATCTCCAGAAAGATAAGAACAATAAAAAATAGGGAGAAACCTTATTCTTGTGAAGTGTGTGGATCATTATGTTCACAAAAAGAATGTTTGAAACTTCATATGCGAACACATCTACATATCTAGAAAACGGAGCTGTTAAACCTGACATCGTAATATGGGACAACAGGGAGAAAGTAGCAACCCTAGTTGAAGTCAGTGTCCCTACTGATGCAGGATTGTACAGAGCAGAAAGGGAAAATATTATGAAATACCAAGATCTTATGTACGACATGAAAAGAAACTGGAATCTTAGGAAAATCTCCATCATACCAGTAATTATAAGAGAAACAAGACTAATGAAAAAGAATTTCAAAAGCTATCTGGCGAGTATACCCATTGAACCGAGTGCAAGAGAAATACAAACAATTGAACTTAAAGGGACGTTTAGAATCTTAAAAAGATATCTAGGCTGGAGTGTCTGAAATAGCCGGTGAATGTCTGGCATCCGGCAGGATGCCCCATCTCCAGCACAAACAGAAAGATAAGAAAAATAAAATATAAAGGAAGACATGTAATGCCTATTAGATACCATCCTCTGGTGTTTTCGGTATCTATGTACAATGCTTTGTCAGGTAACTCTGGCACGAAGATACTACCTCTATGAAGTGAACCCTGACCAATTATTTAAAAAAAAATGGGCGCCCATCTCTTACGGCCATTAAACACATCTCTCGGGTTGCGGACAGGGGCAGTTTCTCTAATAGTAGAGAACAGTCTTAAATAACCAATAAGAAGCCGTTTACAATGAGGAACTTGTGAAACAGATAAACAAAATCCAGACTAAATATGGGTAGGCCGCCACTAAGGATAAAAAGATCCCCTCAACCTGTGTACGCATCAGAAGAAGTAAGCAATGGTGTAAGCCTTCTTGCCACTGAAAGTGCCACTCCAACTATGACAGAAGCCAACGAGACACAGCTTTTGACAAAAAAGTTCCTGTTTTCTTACTTCCACCATGTACAGCGACCACAAAAATAAGTATAAGAGGCCTAAAAACTCATCTATTGTCTGTTGCACAGAAGAAGGTGTTATTGTATTTCTAACACTACTCTAAGTTTGTCAAGTAGCAAAACATCAAATGAGATTCTAACCGAGATTATCAAAGATTTCACCTTCTCTAAAGAGAAAAAGAGTAACATGATATTTCCATTCTTCAGAAATAATCTAACAAATCCTCTACATAGGTAATTGAAAATATATCAGGTCAGAGTTTAAACTCTGACTTTAATAGACCGTTAAAGACCATGTTCACGGAATTAAATGAAAATAATCGACTTGTTGCTTCAGTAAAACATAATGCGGCTTACAGATAACTGGGCGTTTTCTCTCGCTTTTCTGCTCTCTCCTTCTCCCCGCTCTGCTCTTCCCAACATCATGTTCACAAACTGAATTCTACGTATTTACTTTCTTCCTACCGTAGGAAGATGTGACACAAGGTCGGGAAAGTTAAAATAACCATAACCGCTCCGTCGGCATGCTTCGGTCAGGGCGCATCAGGCAGTTAGTTTATTCCACACAGTGGAGGCAATGCCTGGCATGGGTCTACCTCCTAGCACTACCCAGGACTAATATCTCAGTTCGACAGATTAATGTTCACCAATATGGCACAGTATCTGTCAAACTGGAATCCTCGACTCGTATGTATACTGAGAAAAACGGGAATCAACCTCCGACCCCGAATGTGAATTATCTTCTTTCTTTTATTCATTTAAATCCGACATATACAAACCAACTTGATTTGCATAACTACATATCTGAACTCGCTGCCCCGGATGTTAAAATAAAGACACCACGAGATCGTCTCTGCTAACGTCTGTATTCGAAATCAATGAGGCAGTATTCGAATCCTCATTAGCAACCTATGATTTAAACATTTTTCTAATCTTCAAATTGCCACGCCATGTAAATACGGGCCCTTTTATGGTGGGGGAACTGAAAGTCCGGGACACGTCCACCGCTCGATCCGTGTAAGCTATCATCACGTCCGCCACAGTAGTTTATTTTACTCGTGAACCCGGACAACTGCGGGCAGCTCTGCCGGTGGTTTATATATTTAGAATCGTACGTAAGAAAAGGACATTAAAAAAATCTTCCCTATAAATACTCGTCTCCAATTACGCTAATATAACATGTCCTTTTTTCGGAATAGAAATGCTAATTTTAGATAGGGGTATTTAGAAAAACAAAAATAAAAGCTTGCCTCGTTCTATGAAAAGAAAAGATGATCGCCATTTTGTTTATAAATTGATTTCATTTCTTGGATTTGTTTTTGTTTTTGGTGTTGCAAAATAATCTGTTTTATTTTTGTGTTCTCAAAATGTTGACCGCTTGGGACAGGAGGCCCTTTGGGCAGGAGAAAAGGAATAACATTGAAATCTTCAAAGCAAACTAATAACAATAATAACATAGCTGTACATTGCACGTGGGTCTTCCCCTCGTTCTCTACCTCCCTTTTTCTCTCTCCCTCCCTCTCTCTTCATCTTTCTATCTCTCTCCCCCTTTCTTCTCTTTCCCCCATTTCTTATCTTTCCCCCCTTTCTTATCTTTCCCCACTTTCCTCTCTTTCCCCCCTTTCCTCTCTTTTCCCCTTTCCTCTCTTTCCCCCTTTCCTCCCTTTCCCCTCTTTCCCCTCTTTCCCCCCTTTTCTATCTTTCCCCCTTTTCCTATCTTCCCTCTTTTCTATCTCGTTCCCCCTTTCTATCTCTGCCCCTTTCTATATCTCTCCCTTTCTATCTCTCCCCCCTTTCTATCTCTCTCCCCCCTTTCTATCTTCCCACACTCTCAGTCCATCTCTCCTACCCCCTTCTTCTCCTGTGTCTCCACCTTCTCATCCACCTTCTCACCTCCCCTCTCTCTTCTCCCCCTCTCTAACCACCCTCTTTCCTCCTCATCCTCATTATCCCACCACTTCCCTCTTTCACCCCTCTATATCACCTATACCATCTCGCCCACTTTCTCCCTTTTCCCTCTTTCTCCCTTTTCCCCATCTTTCTCCCTCTCCCCTCCCCATTTTCTTCCTCTCACCCGCTTTCTCCCTCTCGCCTGTTTTCTCCCTCTCACCCGTTTTCTCCCTCTT
Source organism: Sepiola atlantica (assembly GCA_963556195.1). Classification (NCBI taxonomy): domain Eukaryota; kingdom Metazoa; phylum Mollusca; class Cephalopoda; order Sepiida; family Sepiolidae; genus Sepiola; species Sepiola atlantica. The sequence continues at coordinate 152,029,476 of OY744519.1, forward strand.
CGCCTCTGTCTCCTCCCTCCTATATTTCTCCCCCTCTTCCTCCCCCTTCTTTCTTCACCTCTGATTTTCTCCCCCTCCCCCTTCCCCTCTTCCCCCTCTCCCACTACTATTCGTCGTCTCTCTCTCCCTCTTTCTCTTCCTTTCTCTCTTCTCCATCTTTCTCTTCCTCCCTTGCCCCCTCTTCCTCTTCTTCTCTCTCTCTCCCTTCCTTTTCCTCCCTCTACCTCTCTTCCTCTGTATTCCTCTCTCTTTCTCCCTCTCTACCTCTCTTCCTCTTTCTCTCCCTCTGTCTCTTTATTTCTCTTTCTCCCTCTGTAATATGGTGTTATGAGCATAGTCAAACATTACATAGTAGTGATCTTCATTCAATCACGAGCAACGTCGCGCCGTCCTGCTTGTATCTTTTATTATTAAACTAAAACTGAATTAATCAACGTTTATTTACCTAAGACTTTTTCTTACTTAATATGTTTACATAAAATGTTTAAATATTCCATTTGGATTGAGTTATGTTTCATTTTTTTTTAATACATGTCATTTTTTTTTAATTCGATGTCATTTGCAGTTCACTCACCAAGGTACCGGTCTCTTATTTAGTTTCGCTCTCTTTTTCTCTCTCTCCCTCTCTCTCTCCCCCCTCTCTCTCTCTCTATCTTAACAGTAAGGTGTAATATACTAATTCTAAAACAGAGGATTGGAATAGTCAATTATAAAAAAGAGCATCACCACAGATATTAATAATATTTAGCTCATTGCGGAGAAGATAAAGAGAGAATATATAGCGAACCAAATCTGACAATATCATTACATCGGCTGATTAACCGGTCAGATGTGGTATTTTAACCCTGTAGATTAAGTTTATAGTGTGTCCCTAAAACCGAAGGTACCAATGGATGATCATAATGAAGTATAGTGCCCATTGAAAACAAATATATATATATATATATATATACACACGCGCGAACAACAGGCCTATAAAAAATCATAAATTAAAAAAAAAACCCAAGACATTTCAAGAAACGGAAATGATCAATAAAATAAAAGTTTAAATCAGACGTACTGAATAAACACACACGACTTTGACCAAGAGAAGCAAAAAATAATAAAAAATATCAAAGCCCATACATACACACGCAAACCCACACATGCACAAAAACGCCAAACAATAACACATTTTCCTCAAATGAAACAACACTATTTCAAATCGAAAAAAACTTTTTCAAATGGATTTACATATCTGATAAGAGCGGACCAACACTTGAAACGCGTTATATAAAAGTATAAAATAACAAAATAATAAATAAATGTTGAAAAAAACATTTACACATGTTGGTAGCTTTACTAATTCACATATATGCATTTCTCTCGTTGGAACTGCACTAATACTACACTACCCTCTTTTATATATATATATATATATATATATATATATAATTATTTCACCCCAAACAAGGCAGGACGCAACTGTAGACGTAAGGGGCTACAGAAAATTAGGTGTTATCCTAGGTTGGGAGCTGTGCAGCGAGATGTCTGTTTACATTAGTTTCAAACCCCTGCATGTCAGTAGCGTCATGGAAACAGGAAGAAGGGAGTTAAAAGTTACCAACCATTTATGTTCCCAACTCACTATAGCCTGGTGGTCACTTTCTAGAGATCCATCCACTGCCTCGGATATGTACGCGTCCGTTTTGCCCACATGACGAGAGTAAAGCGTAGTGTCGTCAGTAAATATACCTATCTCAGACTCGATGTCATCAGGAAGGTCGTTTATGAAAATCAGAAACAGCAATGGACCGAGGATGGATCCGTAGGATACACCTGCAGTTATGTCATGTTGCTTAGATGAACGGCCATCGAGGACAACCTGGATCTTTCTTTTGGTTAGGAAGGATATTTAATATTCATCGAGAAATACCATATGAGTTAATTTTTAGGAAGACCCCCTTACACCATACGTTGTCAAAGGCCTTGGATATATCAAGCGCCACTACCCCAGCTTAACCTGCCTTGCCCAGTGTATGATATATGCGTTCAGAGATGACCGTTAAGATGTCCGCAGTAGATCGTGATTGTTTAAATTCATACTGGCGGTTCGAAAAAAGTTAAGCATTTACTAGAAGTCGGACTATCGCTAGATTGATTAAGGATTCAAAGATTTTAGCAAAGATCGGGAGTAAGCTGATTGGATTATAATTATGAGGATCTGTTCTATCCCCAGAATTCTTGAAGACTGGTACAATAGAGGCAATTTACCAGCTATCAGGGAAGCAAGATTCAGCAAGGCATTTGTTGTAGAGTTTGGAGAGGGCAGCGGCCAGTTCTGCAGAGCATTTCTTTATTACTATTCCCGGTATAAGATGAGCCCCAAATGCTTTGGAGGTGGCGAGGTTTTTTATGATAACCTTGACTTGTGATATGGTGATGACCAGGTTTTGAAGTGTGGCTTCAGGTTGCAATGGGAATTTAGGGAGATGGTGGTTTGTCGAGTCCAAAGTAGAGTTAATGGCGAAACACTGGGCAATTAGTTCTGTCTTGTGAGCTGTCATGCAAACGACATCATTGTGGTTTGATAGCGGGAGAATTGTTGATTTCCATTGTTGACCACACTATTATAGATTTTCCAGAAATCGCGAGTGCCTAGTTTCTATAACTAAATGCGTTTTTTGCTTATTACTGTATACCTTCTCTTTCATTCACCTATCAGTGCCGTACTATTATTTCTTGATTCTATAAATTTCACAATTGACTTATGACGAACGGACTTACTTTTATAGCATTTCAGGACAAGAATTGATCTGGTCTGGTGGAGTATTACTAGGAGACGGTGCACCATTCCTCGTATAGGCTGGTGTGTAGTCAAATCTTAATGGTGGCTTCGAATAAAATGATATATTGAATATTTGACCAGGGTGTATTTGTAAGGTGCAGTATCCGCATGTCATGTCTTCCTGACAAACCCTTTTACAGAGAGTCCGAATATACTCGAATATGTTGTCTCGTAGGTAATTCAACTCTCTCCAAATATATATACATATATATATATATATATATATATATATATATATATATATATATATATATATATATACACACATATATATATACACATATATATATATATATATATATATGTATGTGTGTGCAGATACAGTGTATAGAGCATGGTAAAATGCAATATAGAGTATATACAAAAGTGAGAATATTAACAAAGTAAAAGCTTTAAAAAATGAAAACATTGGAAAAGAAAAATTGCTAATGAGGAAAGATAAGTCATTCTCCCAACATACACACTCATCCTGCCATGTAAGAATATATATATATATATATATAGATATATATATATATATATGTATGAGAGACAGATAGATATATCTTCCAATTCAATAATTTCCTTTGTGAAATAATTTTGTCGCTCTGTTCTTCTTTCCCTCTTGTTCGATTTCGTTCCTAGATCGAAAACTGATCGGATCAATCATCAGAAATCCTGATCGATCTGCTCGCCAGAGGAAAATCGGCCGATGTTAAAATAATGCGGAAAATGTGTTTCACTTACCAGACAGAGCCATCATTATATTTTTATTCTACATACACAAGGATGGGGGGGGGGTAGCATATAGAGACAGTGACGGAGTGTACGCAGGGTAGGTGAGGCCTACGATAGGGTAGAAGAAGGATAGCAATTTAGATTGATACATTTATAGACAGAGCTTTTTAATAAAGTGCATTTATTTATATTGGACGCTTTGGTCGGAGGAAATAACGTTTTAAACTTAGCGTAAAGCAATACTATTCATTAAAGTAATGAGTTTATTTTTGCTTACATATAAGGTGGAAATATTATTTAAACAAATAAAATGCATAAGCACTACAATGTCTCGTGCTGTCAGTAGAAAGAGAAGAGGTGTAAAGGTAAGATACGCGACATTGCTGATCACTTGCTACATTTATGTGTGGATACACTTGCTACATTAAACCACACTGACTAGTCCTGATACAGCGATACAATATACATATATATATATATATATATATATATATATATATATATATATGAAGTTAGAGCGAGAAAGAGAGAGAGAAAGTAAGTTGAAACCAAAAAATGTATTTATTTCAGTTCCCAAAATTCAAGGTCCACAATAATTATGCGTACGATCTTTTCTAAGATGATTAAGACTAATAAGAAAACCATATTTTATATTATCAGTTAGTAGAGTAGACATACAACAGAGTGCTCTAAAATACAATTTTTGCAACAATTTAATTTAAAATAAAAGTAAAATATTTATTTATACTAGCAAATATATGTTCCCTCTGGTCGCATATTTTTGCTAGGCTGTCGTGTCAGAAATGAACGCTCACGCGTAAACCGATGGAGCCCCAGTCATATTTCTTGGGTAGTTAGACATTGATTTTCTTTGTTTATGACCAAGAATATTTTAAGTTGAAAATAAAGAAAAAAATGTCCACCCCACCCCGATTTTTGTTTTACTCTCCCCATAAATAGAAATATTTTTAGTTTAAAATAAAAGAAAACAAAATTTTTGGAGCCCCCCCTCAATTTTTTTATTTCACCCTCCCCCATACATAGAAATATTTTTAGTTAAGAAAAAAAAAATTTTTGACGTCCCCCCCCCAATGTTTTTATCCTCCCCCATACATATAAATATATTCAATTAAAAAGAAGAAAAAAAGAAAAACAGTAAAAAAATAAAATACAGCGAACACGATTAGTTATTTAAATGCTCAGGAGAAGAAGTTTACCTAAATTAAATTCATCAGAATGTGCGTGTTTTTTAAATAGTAATTTTTAAATCAATTACTATATAATTAAACAATTTGATTCAATAAAATTGTTAAAATCAACAATTTAAAAAACTAAATATAGTGAACAGTATTTTTCAAATCGGAAAAATGTGTACCTAAAATAAAATAATAAAACATCGGTACTCTTTTACTGTATGTCCCGCGCTAACTTTGACCATGACCCTAACCCTAACTCTAAACCCTAACCCCAGCTTTGACCCTGATCATAACCCTAACGACGGGTCAAAGTTAGTGCGGATCATACAGTGAAAAAAGCGCCAAAACATCAAATACAGTGAACACGATTAGTTATGTAAATGCTCTCGGAAAGAAAGTTTACCTAAATTAAATTCATTAGAATATGTGTGTGTGTGTATTTGTTTAATGACTTTTTTTAATTAAACAATTTGATTCTAAAATCAGCTGTATAGTTTTCCATTACAATGTGTAAGTTTTTTTGTTGAAAGAAAATAAAAAAAATCACATCTTTTATTTTAATAAATAAAACATGGAATAATAAAAACAGTTTGTAAATAAAAGCTTAACAGCGTAAAAGGAAAACACGAAATCATGAATACGGTGTAGGTCGTGAAAAAATGATAATATTGGATGTTTTTCATATCGGAAAAAAAGGT
>OY744519.1:152039913-152047413 GCA_963556195.1 Sepiola atlantica
CGCCTTGCCTCACACGTTTTATCCCCGTCCATCACACGTTTTATCCCCTTGTCTCACACGTTTTTTGCTTTCCATTCGGTGTTTTTGTTCACTTCCCTCGCTCGTTTCACCTTATTCCTCCCTAGTTTCACCTTTTCCCTACCTCCCTCGTTTCATCCAATCCCTGCCTTCCTTGTTTATACCCTCCCTGCATTCCTCATTCAGGCCTCTCCTTGCCTTCCTCGTTTTATTTTCTTCCATATCAAACTTTGTATATATATATATATATATATATATATATATATATAGTGGTATATCCATATGTATATTTGTAGACGAAAGTTTCTAATGCTTATGTGTGTGCGAAAAATCTTTTCGAGCCGTAAAAGCTCCGGTTATGGGATAGGCAGGCGATAGCTCCCGGTCTCGGCAGATGATTATTACATCGCCGAGTAAGAAAATGGCACCACTTGTCTAAAGATACCGGCTTAAATTCATCCGCTTTTGGGAGTTCAGGAAAAGAAAAACAGTAAAATGAACATCGACATTAAAGCTGTCAGAAAATAGAGAGCGGCGTCGTATGAAATAGATTGCCTGAGGTAAGTTTGAAATTTACATAACATATCCATTTCTGAAATCTGCAATACGAGACATGGGTGTAATCCTTTAGAAATTTGCGTATATGTCGACGTAATGTTAAAGATAGAGAATGTCAACATAATGTGCTAAAATTGTGTATAGGCGATAAAAATAAGTTTATGTATCTGTTTTTTTTTAAAATATCAAATGAGGAACTATTTACAGTTAAAAATTATTCAGGATTACGTATGTTATCGGAAGAAAAACGTTTGAAATGCGTAAATATGCTCGAATAATCGAGGTTTTTTAACAAATAGGAACCGGCGCGATGTTGTTCTTTGTAGCGCCCAAGCAAAAAAGTATTAAAACGTATTTTTCCACTATGACTACGTAATACTAAATCTATTTCAACCCCAAAACTTTCTTAATGTCATAACCTTAACAAATATATATATTTTATAACTAATTGTTTTAACCTCTGATCTTTAGCATCAAAACGGGTGAAAACAAAACACAAATAGTCCACAAATACCAAACCACTAAAAGTACTTCAGGGTTATGGTAAAACACAGTTTTTGTCTGGTGCAAAAGCTGGGCCAGTGCCGGAAAAAAACAGTGTAGGCGTTATTATAATTTCTAAGATCCTCGCTTCTTTATTCGAAATGGTATTTTTTAAATATAAATTAATGTTGATACAGGCTTTGAATGAGGCATAATCAACTTTTCGTTCTGCTTTTTCTGACTATTTAAATAATCAGTCGGAAAATGCCGAATTACTTATTCAACCGGAAGGAGAGAAAAGCAGACGACAAGTTAAATTGTAAATTGATCAATTTATAAATTGGCGATTGTCAAGAATTTCAAACGAAGAAAAAGAAACAAGGGTAGAAAAAAAAAGCAAATAGTCAACAAATACCAAAGACAATAAAAGTATTTTAGGGTTAAGGTAAAACAAGAATGGTTCGGTGTTTTTCTGGAGCAGTACTGAAAAGAAGAACGTTTTTTTAACATGTATTTATCTCCCTCCCACAGCGGTAAGATGTGACACAAGGTTAGAAAGTCAGATTGAAAAGACAGCACCCCCGAGGAAGAGGGCTCTGGCCTACAATAAATTCCTGAGCATCCCTGTCGATATTCCCCGGTAAAGGCGCATCAGGCGATTAGCAATAAACTAACCGGTTCTCAAAGGGTGAAAATGCAAAGCCTGGGGCGGTAGACCTCCTAGAAATGCACAGGATAATCCTAAGACCGGCGGAATCAAAGAGCAAAGGCTTAGACGGCACTGGTTTAAGGGGCGTAGAATCCATTGGAACAGATACTACACTTTGATCTCAGCGAAAAGGCCGAGAAAAAGAAATTTAACTTTTTCGTGAAAAAAATAAGAATTTCAACAGTTGTTTCATGATTTATTTTCCGCAAACAATAAATAATTGTTCTTACAAATAAACATACGGTGGGTGTTTCTCTTGCTTTAAATTGTGTATAATTATTGTTTCGATTGGCAAGCTGCCTTCTTTACGTAAATGTGCACCTCAAAAGTCCATTTTGTTTGGTTCAAAATCTGAACCAGTACCTATAAATTAGTTGCATATTAAATGTATTAAACTTTTTAAGAAGCTCGCCAAATCTTTGTCGTAAGGTGCGCATCTACTATCTCTCCAACGTACGCAAGTACATTTTTACATTTTATAGCCAATGAATTGTTAGCGAAACATTCACTTGTTTTAAATAAATATAATAACGTATATTTCATATTTTTTCAAGTGATGGGGCATCGCTTATCAAGGGTTATCGGGGGGGGGGGACTCGAAGATAAGAGTTAAAAGGATTGTCGGTTGGATTACTTAAGAGGATTTAGTTTTCCAAGAGGACGACTCGACAAGTGTTTGTTCACATTAAACTTGAAGACGACCATGCTGTAGTCGGTTGGAAAGCAGACTCGTGGTATCTTGCTTCACAGATAGGATCTTCGAGGATAACAACTCTGTTTATGGTATTTTCACTTGTTTTTTTCTGGGGGAGGGGGTGCAGAAAAAGAGAGAATTCTTGTTATGAATATTTTACAGAGGGACGGTGTACCGAGGATTTGAGCTTAGTCGAGCACCTACCGTGAACATGAGGATACAATAGAGATGGGTGAGCAATATCTCTCCCTGTGTGAAAGAGGCTGTAGGGACGAGAAGAGATCACCCCAACTAGATTGCGAACTCGTCAAGGCGAGAAAAACTGCTCCGAACGGCACCTCCTCAGATATAACAGTATTACCTCCCCTTCTTAGGATGTAGCTGGCTCTTATGCAGGTAGAGGATTACATCAGGGGCCAGGTACTTTCTGGAGCGGTCCAATTATCTAATCATTTTTCCCGCACCCTTTTTTATTTAAACTTAGTTGACCCCAAACAAAGCAAGCTGCCACTGTAGACGCGTGTGGCTACTGAGAATTACGATGAAAGTTTAGGGGGTCATCCTAAATTTGGAGCTGTGCAGTGAGATGCTTGTTCCAATTTTAAGTTTGTGCATATCAAAACAGTCGGGCAAACATTAAGCAGGGTGATGTTTCAAACGTCGGCAGCACGAGGAAAAAAGCTATTGGAGTAGAAGGTTTTACGGCATCTGGGGACCTTCACAGTGAATGGATAGGATTTAGCTGATCGTCGGGTTGGCTGAGTGTATTTACGTCGAGCGGGTACCAGAGCAGCAAGTTTATCGAAGCACATTCAATTAGAGTACTTGTAAAACAAGCCCTATGATGCACCGTTGCAGAAATGGAGCATGACCTGCTGGAGCTTGGTGGATAGTGAAGGGCCTATTAGATGTGCGACACCTTTTGGGACCTTGTCTAAGATGTTAGAGACTAGTTGATGGTGCATCAGCCTAAATGTGACAAATATACTTCATGCTTGCGCGGATGATGACTTCATGGAGATATAGGATACTGACAGGTGGGAGAAGTTTTCTAGAACGGTAGAGAGATCCCACTTTCTTCACAGCAACCTTGGCAGTGTCTTTTATGTATTTGTTCCAATTAATATTGCCTGTGAATGTTAGGCCGATGAGTTTAAATATTAGACTCGAAGGTAGGGTGTTATTTTCCATGACAATCGGTGCTTGAAGAGGTTTCTTGTAGTTGTTGAAGAAAAAAAGATTGATCTTAGCAACATGAAAAAAGCGTAAGCAACAGATTTGAAATATTTATTTGCACTAAATATAAAATTCTACATTCCATACACATTAGGTATAAACGTCTGGAAAATATCGTCTACCCTACTTTTAACTAGAATCATTACGGGCACCACAGTACCACCTTTACTCTAGGGGCCGTCCTACTTAAGATATTCCCAATTTGTTTAAAAAATTTATATTTCATAAATAACGTTATATGTACAGAAATTAATTGGTTTCAAGTAAAAATTGGTTAGTAAGACCCTCCCAACTCTTTTTCAGTAATAGACCGCCCGCTGATTTCCGGTTTGTTTAGAACCAACATTGGTGTAAGTAAGTCTTCCACTTTAGGTCTGAGTGAAAGTCAGTGTTTCGTGCTTATCAAACAAGGAGTATACATTTCGACTATGACTTCTTACTAGAGGGCCCGACCATGAAGAAGTGAGGATCTGAGTGTGGATGGTAAAAATAGAGAAGCTTGATTTTTAGAAGCGTTAAAAGTAACAAGAATCGCGTACTTTTAATTTAATCGACTAACTGAAACAAATACGAGGCCAATTCTAAACGGTGTACTTTTATTTGTATAGAAACAACCGAATCCCTTTGACACGGGTTCGATATCCGTCCTCCTCATGAGGCCCTCTCACGTTTCGTCTGCCCAACCCACATTTAATTACCGACGAAACAAAAAACATTTACATCTTCTTTCAACGAAATCCTAACCCAAACCCAAACCCTAACCTCTGAACAAATTGAATTCCACGCATAATTTTTCACCTTCGAAAACTCCGGTAAAATTACTTCCGACGGAAAAAAGAAATCTGCTTCCGTTCTTTTACGATTCATGCTTAATTGGTGACGGAAGAAAAGGGTTAGGAAAACAGCAAAAATACATTTCAAATGTATTTCGCCTCCTCTTTTCTGACTCACTCACTCTCTCTTAGGATGCGTACGTATCGAATGTATGTACGATTATATCGTATGTATATGGTGTATGTATGAATATAATGCTTGTATGTATGCAGGTATATAATGCATATATATATATATATATATATAAGGGGAGGGGCTTACAGTTCTCTGAACAAATCAAGCTAGTTTAAAGCCTAGCCATTATCCCAACAGCCTACAGCATAAAGCTCAACGTAGAAAAGACCAAAGTGATGGCCAACACCACCACTAGAATCAAGAAGAACGTAAAGGTCAGATGCGAGGAACCGGAAGTCGTCAACAGCTTTAAGTAATAGTTGAAATGTCTACAATCCCTGCAATAAATTCGCAGACAAGAGCAACACTTGGCAAACTAAGGTCCATATGAAATGCTAGACTGATTGGCCCTCATCCCTTTTGCCCATCTCCATATTACTGTATGCGTGTAAGTCGCGAACCCTAACTGCAGGCTTGGAGAGAATACAGGCAACAGAGATATACTTCCAAAAGATCCTAAAAATGTCATGCAAGGACCGTATTACATCGAATAAAAACTCATTTGAGCCGTTCGTCTATATGAGGATCTACGTACTACTGTGAACCAAATAAATAACGGCCATGACACACGTTCATTATGTCTTTAAAAGGCAACCATGAGAGTAACTGTAAAGGAGGAGTAGACAAAAAATAAATAGGACAACAACCGAGAGTAGACAGGGCTGGCGCGTAGTAGAACGCTCAATAAGGTCGAAGATTAGAAGGGTTTAGGAAAGCTTGTTGTCATTTTATTATTGACGCCCCAGCGAACATCAAGACAACTGAATGATATAGAATAATACCCCCTAAACATCTGACACAGCGTAAGTCTCACTTCTGTTTTATTTTTAGAAGAATCAGCCGTATTACTAATATGGATCAAGATGGCCAGATAGCGATTTTATTATAAATATAAATCGACCCAAAAAATGTGTGTTTAATCCGAGTCAACTTCCCGCTTTAAACGTATAGTACCATGTTGATTTGATCTAATCTTGTGTAACATCATTAATGAAAGGATGTTTCAAGATTCCAATATTTGATTTCATTAACTAATTCACGTAGCCACTGTGGCACAAAGACAGGCAAACCAACCGTGATGAAAATCTCAGCGGAGTACTATCCACGAGAGTGGACAGGGTTGGAGACGGGAAAGATGATATACAACAAAAAAAATGTCAGGACTTAAAAAGGACTTACGAAGTTGAAAGTGTGTTCATTTCTTTAAGGTAAATAAATAATTTGTTTTAGTGAAAATAAAAACGAGGTTATTTGGCTTCCTAAATTTCTGTAGTGAAATTCAAATTCTGAACGATGTTTCTATGCCAATGAAATAAGACCGTGGCACTTTTATGCCAAGGTCTTATTTCATTGGCATAGAAACATAGCTATTTATTGAGTGAAAAATTATTTGAACTTAATGTTAATAGTAATAACATGGGAAAGCGTGCGTTTATATGAACAAAAATAATTTTCCTTTGCTGTTCCAACGTACATATTTCAAAATGTACAGGGTCTAAATTCATATCTACCTACATACGTGAGATATATACTTGATATTCTACTGACCCTAATTAACCAGTACGCAGACTCGGTGCAATCACACCCTGTTGGTGGGGGCACGAATTCACCGACTGTGGCGATCCGTGATGCTGACAAGATTCTGCTGGTCGAAGAATTCTTCGACTTTGGCCCTTACTTCGGCTCAACGGAAGATCGGAGATGCCCTAGTATCTTTAAGTTCATCTCCAACCTTATTATTCAATCTGATTCTTCTAAAAATAAAAACCTTATTTTTCCGATTTTATTTTTTCCAAAATAGATGCTAGAAGGTAGTGGCTGAGAGTCAATCACGTTGGGAATAAAGACGATTACCAATGCCAAAGAGTAATATTTTACCCGAGTAATGTTCCCACTATCAATGTGAAATTTTCTTCTAGGGGCAATGTTTTCAAAACGCAATGTATTCTGAGAGCAATTTATACTAGGAATATAAAGAATTATTCTACGTATAGAATTATATTTCACGAATTTATTTGGCATTAAATAACCCATAGATGGTGAATATGCTGTAAAACTAACCAAACCAAACCCGGGTCAATCATTAACGTACTGCCGATATTTGCATTAAAACACGCTCGAATCCCCTTGGGAGAAGTTATTTCTCCGCCCTTCTTAAGCACCACCACGTGGCCCCTTGACGAGTTCCATCTCCGTTTAATTGCCGACGAAAAGGCATCTACAGATGCTTCCATCTTCAACAATTTGTATTCCACACGTTTGTCTTAAGAAAATCCGAAACTGATAATAGTACTTCCGGCCTTAGTTTTTCGCTCGTCTTAACAAGCTAGTCTTTCAGTTGTTGTATGCGATGAAAATACCTGTCGAAAAGCGGGCAAAATTAATTCCCTAAGCGGAACAGTTTTGCGCCACTTTTATCTCCCCTTACCAACATTAAAATCAAGATATTATGACACTAAACGTTATGTCACGAATCCTTATTCTAATTTTGATCTAACTCTATTAAATTATGTTGATCCTAGAAAATGTTAAAAAATTAACGCTTAAGCATAATGAGACTTAAGAAAAAATTCAAATTCAAAAAATCTTGCTTAAGTTCTGTCCAATGAATATGGATCAAATTTAATGCAAATCTGAAATACTTGGAATGCACTTATATAATACAATTTAAAATATCCCAAATAAACTGAAATTTGGGGAATATTGCTAATTTAAAATTCAATGTCTATAGAAAAAATAAAACAGACAAACTTCAGTTGCCGTGTAGGGAAGTGTGCTAGAACTTTATACAGAA
>OY744519.1:152057413-152069913 GCA_963556195.1 Sepiola atlantica
ATTCGCCAGGTAATTTTTGAAATTCTTTTTCATGAGCCCGGTAGCTCCTATAATTACTCAAATGATCTAAGAATACCTAAGTTCCTAGTTGTTTAATATCGTACATAAAGTTATCTCATCCTTTTCTAACTCTGTTCAAGCTAGTGTCATTAGGGGCACTGACTTCAACCAGAGTTGTTATTTGCTCCCTCTTGTCCCATATCACTATGCCATGTGAACAGCTCCGTTTTCGAAGTATTAAGCTGTAAAGATTACATAGTCATAGTGGAGTGTGTATGACTTATTTGCAACAGTTTGCTACATACGAAACACAACTTCTATAGGCAGAGCTTCTTTCCTAGAATTGTTTGTTTGTGGAACAGTGCCGCGAGGCTGCTTCCCTGCCGACTACGATATGGTCTTCAAGTCGAATGTAAACAAGTTCTTGTGATACCGTCTCCGTAAATAATCAATTTCTGCCCTGCTACAACCATCGTGCCAGTGATCGCAATGTTGTCTCACCATCCAACAGTTAAACCCTTATAATCGAGGGACCTTTAATGAGAAAAAAAAATGAATAAAAGTTACCTCTTATATATGTCCTCCGGACTTGCTACTACACTGGATATTCAACGTTTTGCAGATTGTCAATTGGATACATTTACACTCTTCATTGTGTCGAATAGTATAGTGGCCGCCCTCCAGCTGGATGTCAGGTGGCTCACATTTTTACTTCTGCCTGGAAGGGCCTGAACTTGTTGTCGTTGTTGACAGCAATCATCTTAAAAGCATTGCTGTGTGTATGTCTCTGTGTGCATCGGCTTACCTTTTCAGGAAAAAAATGAAGAGGAAGATGAACGTGATGTCACAAAACGGGGGCAACACTGCTTACAATTAGTTACAAATGTTTTCATTTGATTCAAAACCAATATGCCTCTTAGTAGAGCTACTGAAGTAGGTCATGATAATATTAATGCAGGCAAGATCGGGGCTGCTGCTGTGTGTTTCGGGTGTGATCTTTTTGTACTCTTTGTCTTTCTTCATCGTCTTATTTCTAATTTTCTCCTTTGTCTTTTTCGTTAAAAGTTTGATTTGCTAACTTATATGCTCTTTAGATCCGGCTAACATAATACCAACGCGTCTCACTAACTACGTCAATCCGGGCATTAAAAACAGTTTATTCAACAATACAGCAAGAAATCGGCGATCTTCGGCATAGTCGTAAGGTCTCGACAATAAAAGAAGAATAACAAATAAATTGTCTCAATATTAACCTGATGGCGGCTCGTTAAGCTGAAAATGTTGATTTAAATAAATAATTAATTTCCTTAACAAAAAAAAGTCTCGTATCGTGTTATCTGGTTTCTAACTGATTTTGTCATTTTCAAATGTTCTCGATATAGCGATGCTTATACTGTAGTATAATTAGATTCAATATAATTTCATGTTAGTCAATTTTTAAATGTGTCTGTTCAATATGTTTCATCAACGACACAGAACGACAGACAAATCTTCTAATACAAATGCGTTGACGCCTCTGAAACGAAATTATTATCGATAACATTATCACAGTGAAAGGTCTTCCAGAAAAGAATCACTCAAAATGGCGATTATTAAGATAGAAAAAAAAATCCCCTAAATCTCTTTAAATATGATTTAACCATTCGAAATACGAAACGGATTGGAGAAAGAATAATCATATATTTCTATTACATTCATTCATTTTTTACACTTCTCTTTCTTTTTTTTTCGAGTTTGAAAATTGCGTTTTAAGTTCTTGAGATTTTTGGTATTTATTCCAATTCAATGTTTTCTTTTTTTGTGAAACGTTTTATAGAAATCTTTTTTTTTTGCGAATCGTTGGAATTCTTGAATTTCGGTCATATTTGCGCAAGTGGAGGTTCTAAATAAGTGTTGTATACCGAATTTCGAATATTTCAGGTAGCTAAATACGGAAAGACCGCCTCCATAAAAATACATCCCATTTAGTATATATATATATATATATATATATATATATATATATATATATATATATATATATATATGTGTGTGTATGGGGGGTGTATGTATTGTGTGTATTTAGGCAGCATTTCCTCATTTCCAATTTTATATACGAATACACTTTTAGATTTTATGGAGATTCTTTAACTTTTTTTTAATATATAAATGCACAAACATCATATACAGGCATTGACTTCATATGTATCTATATATTTATATATATTATTTATGCAAACATTGTCAAAAATTATAGAATTCGTTTTTTTAATTAACCCTTTCTTTATTTTTTCAATTTTTCTGATGTTTTATTTTGTATTAAAATAAATTTAAACAAACATACATATTGTCAGGAACGTTTTTCTATTCCGCCGCCACCTCAAAAGGCATCTTGTAAATTCTAGCTCAATTTACTAACATCTACAAACACATAACTGCCCTTCTTCTGATTTAAAACAAATTCTTGTTAATAACACTAAAATAACACATTCCGAAACCGATTGAAAAATATAAATACTGAAAGCTATCTACATAAAAACACTACAACCTACAATTAAGAACGTCACATATGAAACCAGTGGCAACATTTTAAAATGATAAACCTAATGCGATTTTGTGATACAACTATGGCGTCGCTGAGTTTAAATTGTTAACGTCTTTCCTGAAACAATGCGAAAAAGTTCTCTGCGCGTTACTCCGCCGTCTTTTAAAAAATTCTCTTCTTTCTCCAGCTTTTTTGTTCATTTGGTTTTGACACCTCGGGAATATTCGACGAATAATCGAAAACATTCGGAACACCTATGGAACATTTATTATTTTTATTTTTATTTTAATACAAAATAGACCATCAGAAAAATTGAAAAAAATTAAATAAAGTATATAATTAAACAGACGAATTCTGTTAATTTCAACAATGTTTGCATAAATAATATATATACATATGAACTCGGTGCCTGTATGTGATGTTTGTGTATTGGTATAGAAAGACAAGCTGAGGAATCTATATAAAATTTATGAGTGTATCTGTATGTCAAATTTACAGAGAAAGACAATGGAAGTGTCCCCGAATAAGTAAGTTCCATCTCTAAGAGGGCTAAGAGGACATACCCATAACCCTAACGTTAACCCTAACATAAACATTAATCGTAACCCATAATTCCAACCTTCAATCTTCCAATGTATCATATTTTTAAGAAATTTAAGTCGTAAGTTTAAAAATTTATTTGGAGAACAATGAAACTTATTTTGAATCTTTCAGTGACCTCATAACCTAAAGGAGTTATGGTAGCCGAACTCTTTTTACACTTCAAATATATCCTATTTTGATGAAATTTATATGGTATCTATAAAATTTTCCAGGGACGACAATGGAAGTGGCCGCGAATCTATTCATTACCCTCTATGTCGCGAATATCTACATGTCCCACCTCTAAGTGACCCATAGAGACAGCACATCCTTAAAACTTCAAATACGTATATCCGATTTTAATGAAATTTAAACCGTATGTACGAGCCACCAATTAGAAAGTTCTTTTACATTTCAACTTTTCCAATTCATATAACAAGGGAGAGAAAGCAGTAAAAACAAAAAAAGTGATATGCTGCTATCAGCCGTGTGAAGAGTTCATAGTAATGAACCTCATTCAACCTCGAGCAACGTCGGGTCGCCATTCTATTTGTTAATAAAATTCACTAATTTTATATAATATGGAAATCACTCCAGACAAGGCATGAACCCACTTGATGTAAGGAGCTAAAAAATACAACTTCAAGATAAATAACTAGGTACCGATAAGATTTCGACCCAGAAATAGCAATTATGCCTCGTTTGTCAGAAACATCGTTCATGGAATGTGACGACAAACAGACAAAAAACAAGGAAAGCTTGAGATACGAGACTGCCGAAAATAAATCAAAATTAGTCACTTTCTACTCTCCTTTGTTTCTGCAATCGAACAATCATTATTAAAAACAAACTTTACTTCGTCTGACTTGTCCACCAAACTTCAGTTATGTATGTGCAACAGTTATTGTTTAATTGGGGTTCAATTATAAACATATCTAGATACGATAAGCGAAAGTGTACTTATACAGGCTACCCCCATAATCAAATATACCATCTATGTTATTGTTAATAACATTCAAAGAATGCGAAAAAATATGCTTTACAAGGGTTCGTATTTTTCCCTCGATAAAAAAGCGGAAATAATATGCTTCCCCAGTGTCCGTATTTTTATTTATATATAATCATAGTATTACGTCAGTGTCCCATTTATGTGTGGGGGATCAGGCTATGACATTTCTGGCATTTTCAGAATCTTTTGATTCATCATTTTTATTAGTAGAATTATTATTACTATTGATATATATATATATATATTTTAATTATTTCATTATTATTATTATTTTTATTATTTGTTTTATTATAAATATCTTCATTATTTTTAATATTTTTATTATTTTTATTATATTTATTTCATTATTATTATTATTTTTATTATTTTTTATTAAAAATATCTTTATTATTTTCATTATTTTTATAATTATTTTTATTATCATTATTTTTTATTCAAACATTTTTATTTACTCATTCACTGGTAGTTCTTGCACGACGCAATACAGTTGATCGTCCACTCGCTAATGTGTTGTTACATGTAATCAGAATTGCAACACGTCCTTCGAGGTTTCAAGTCCTCTCGGCTGCCAACTATAAACAGAACTGCAAAAGATGTTTTTTAGAAAGATCTTAACATGATGAAGGTCAGGGGCTTTGTTAACTATTCTGTACTTTTACTATACAATTTAATAAATTAATTAATAAATAAAAATTAGTACAAACTTGACAAACCACAAGAGTAAGCGACTACAAACAGGAAGTCTATAATATCAGGAACTGAATCTGACCGGACAACGTTTGCTGCAGATATTGAGTCGGAGATTCGTCTGGTTTGCCTGCGTGATCATTTGCGAAGTCCAGGTGCTTTTTTTCTACTAATGCGCCGTCAGTTATGAAAGGCCACTTGAGGATAAGGGTTAATGAGTTGTTCAGGTGTACGGTGACTCAAGGATTGGAGGCGATGGTTGAAACTGAACATAAGTTGATTATTTAAGAGGACAGCTACACAAGATTTCACCTTTGCTGTGAATGTTTTATAAGACGAACTCGAGATTGGAGCTCAGTCGAGCACCTACCATGAACACAACGATACTACAAAGAGGGGCTAGCAAAGTCTCTTCTGTGAGAAAGGGATAATAGAGAAGAGAACATGACACTCGATTTTGACATTGGTGTTGCACTCTGCCAAAGAAAGACAGAGTGCTCTGAGCAGCACCACCCCAGATGTGGCAACAGTACTCCATCTAAGAACGTATCGGGCTCTATGACTGATAGAGGATTGCGTCACGAGTAAGATTATGATCAAACCATTTTCCAGCAACTTTGTATGCAAAAAAACGATCTTAAAAAATATGATCTAAAAAAGGAAATGAATACGAAAACATATGTACGGTTTTAGAATAAAATGAGTAAACGACTGTTGAAATGCCGGAAAACGAAAAAACAACGACTCCTTCTTCTTAATCAAAATTCTCCCCCTTTCCCTTCTATATATTTTAATCCTTCTTCGTCATATTCTACTCATTCTTCCTCATATTCTCCTCCTCCTTCTTCTTCATATTCTCCTCCTCCTTCTTCCTCATATTCTTCTCCTCCTTCTTCCTCATATTCTCCCCCTCCTTCTTCTTCATATACCCCCCTTCTTCCTCATATTCTCCTCCTCGTTCTTCCTCATATTCTCCTCCTCCTTTTTCCTCATATTCTTCTCCTCCTTCTTCGTCATATTCTCCTCCTCCTTCTTCTTCATATTTCCCCCCCCCCTTCTTCGTCATATTCTCCTCCTCCTTCTTCCTCATATTCTCCTCCTCCTTCTTCCTCATATTATTCTCCTCCTTCTTCCTCATATTCTCCTCCTCCTTCTTCTTAATATTCTCCCCCCCCTTCTTCCTCATATTCTCCTCCTCCTTCTTCCTCATATTCTCCTCCTCCTTCTTCCTCATATTCTCCTCCTCCTATTTCTTCAAATTCTCCTCCTCCTTCTTCTTCATATTCTCCTCCTCTTTCTTCCTCATATTCTCCTCCTCCTTCTTCATATTATCCTCCTCCTTCTTCTTCATATGCTCCTTCTTCCTCATATTCTCCTCCTCTTTCTTCTTCATATTCTCCTCCTCCTTCTTCTTTATATTCATCTCCTTCTTCTTCATAATCTGCTCCTCCTTTTTATATTCTGCTCTTCCTTCATATTTCCCCCCTTTCTTTATATTATCCTCCCCTTCTGAATATTCTCCACCCCCTCTTCTTCTTAATATTTTCGTATTCCTCCTCCTAATTCTTCATACGCTCCGACTCTTCATGCTTGATAGTCTCCTCTGCCTCTTCCTCCTTATACTTCATATTTCCCTCCCTCTCACTCTCTATATTCTCCTCCCTCTCACTCTTTATATTCTTCCCCCTACCTTCTATTTTTTCCTCTCCCACAATTTCTATATTCTTCTCCCCCTCACCCTCTCTCTATTTTCCTCCCCCTAATTATCTACATTATTCTCCCCTTCACTCTCTCTATATTATTCTCCCCTTCACTCTCTCTATATTCTTCTCCCCTCACTCTCTCTATATTCTTCGCCCCTTAACTCTCTATATTCCCCCTCTAACTCTCTATATTTCCGCCCTCATACTCGATATTCTCCTTCACATACATTCTCTATATTCTCCTCCCCCTCATTCTCTATATTCCCCTCCCCCTCACTCTCCAAATTCTCCTCCCCCACATTCTCTATATTCTCCTCTCCGTCATTCTCTATATTCTCCTTTTATCATTATCTTTATTCTCATCCCTGATTATCTCTACATCCCCCTCACTATCTATATTCTCCTCCTTCTCATTCTTGATATTCTCTTCCTCATTTTTCATATTCTCCGCCTCTCCGTACTCCTTTGTCATATTCTTCGTATCCTCCTACTCCTTTTTCATATTCTCTGCCTCTTCTTCCTCTCTTTTCATATCATCCTCCGCCTCCTCTTACTTTTTTTTATATCATAATACTCTTCCGTCATGATTTCCCTCTCCTCCTATTTCATACTCCATTTCTCTGCATTCTTTATATTTACCCCTCTTCCTCTTTTATATATTCCTCCTCCTCCACTTCCTTTAAATTTTTCTCTTCCTCCTTTATATTTTTCTCCTCCTCCTCCTCTTCCTTTATATTTTCCTCCTCTTCCTCTATATTCCCCCTCCTTCTTCTTTATATTTTCTCCTCTTCCTTTTTCAAATGTCTTATTACTTCATCCATACTTTTCATTTTCTTCCTCCTACTCTTCCTCCTGCATATTCTCTTCTTTCTGCTTCTACATTTTTTATCTACTCCTTTCTTGTCATTCTCCTCTCCGTCCTCACTTTTCATCTCACTTTTACTACTACTACTACTACTACTACTACTACTACTATATTACTACTACTTACTATTAAACCAACACCGCCCCTTTTCCTATTTCAACAATCCAGAACAACCTCACTGCTTCGGTTACCGATGCTGCCGATGTTGTTGATATTTTTTCCAGTTTAATTTTGGATCCCGTGATATTAGCCCCCCCCCCTTCCAACAACCCACTCACCCCCCACCCCATCGATCCAACCGAACTCCGTACTCTCCCTACCCTACCTTTTCCACCTGTGCATTCTCCCTCGACTCTCTTGGAATTCCGGTGTTCCATGCGTTTGTCACACGCTTGTGCAGGTGATGGATCGAATCCTCCCCACAGCACCTGCCGCAGACGTCATGAATCACTTCTCAATGGATCCCACAAGCATCGTCGACGCAACAAACAAAACTGAGAAAGAAAATTCCTTGTTTTTTTTATGTATTTTTTTTATTATTATTATTTTCTCCGAAGCTTTCCGTTGTTCGGTTCGATTGCAGAAATATAATACGCGCTTAGCAGAAGAAATTCTTCAGGCGAATTCTCTGGTGGGTTTTCTCAGCATAATTTTAGAACGAAAATCAAGAACGAATATGTTAATAACATACATCTATATCTTGCTTGCTATAAATACATATTTATATAGATATACATATATGCATGTATTTATATGTGTATATATATATATATGCATGTATTTATATGTGTATATTTATATATATATACATATATGCATGTATTTATATGTGTATATTTATATATATATATATATATATGCATGTATTTATATGTGTGTATATATATATATATATATATATATATATATATATATATATATATATATATATATATGCATGTATTTATGTGTGTGTATATATATATTAGGTACGATTACCAAAATGAAAAAAACATTTTGACCCACCCTTTACTTAAAAATACACTATAATTCAGGAAATCAACCAATTTTACTGAAATTTTCAATATTTATTAATCAACAATCACGGAATATAAGAAAACCATTATTTTTCTAAAAATCTTAGTGAAGATGTATTGTTTTTTAAAAAGAAAATACACCTTTACTAAAGTTATATTTTTATATATTAATTAAAAAAATGCATGATTTTTTAACTGTTGCTTATGTAAATCAAGGATCGTAGATGTTAACAATTAATTTTTGTTTCAAAATATTTCGTATATATTACGAAATAGGCCAGTAAATACCGTGTTAATAAAATCACTATAACTCGAAGAAAAATTAATTTTTTGAATTAGCGATATTATTATTGACTAAAGCATTGTTTAATCAATATTTTCACCAAAAAAATAATATAATTGCAACAGATATTTCATGTGATTTTTATGATTAGAGTTTTTGGAAAAATAAAAAATGCGACATAATTATATTTCTCTTTTATAGAGGAACGTGGCATCATCAGCGCAAGAAATGTTTTTGATAATCTTTAAAATAAACCAAAAATTTACAAATTTGAGATCCAGGAACTTAACGAAAAAAAGAATTTAAAAAATTGAATAATTTCTACTAACGATGAACTTTCATTAGTATGGTAGCCCCGGTTCTGTAATAACCAGGTGGGATTAGCCTTCCAACAATCACTCACTTTTACAGCGCAAATTTCTTTTTTTAGAGATTCAACAATTTCGTTCATTTCACAATTCATCTTCAATTATTTGGAAAGATTTGTATTTGTTTTGTCTTTTTTTTCATTAATAAATATTTAAGTTAAAAACAATTATTTATTAATAAATAAAGAGAATTCAAACATGACATTTTCTTTCAAAATTGAATTCTGTTTATCAATAAATAACTGTTTTAACTTTTTTTTCAATGAATAAATTGTCAGTGTAGTCATTGACTTTAATATACTTTTTCACACATAAAATAAAAAAATAAAAACATTCAATGTAATTTATTGTTACGACACGTTAAGAATAAATCGAGTAACTAAAGTTTTTAATCATGTAAAAAAAAATATAAAATTGACGAAGTTCGTAACGTAAAAATATTTTTAACATTTAAAAAATATTTTATTTCAAATTCTAAGGAAAAACATTGGTAAACAGACGTCATCAATAATTTCAGAGTATTACTAAATTAAAAACTGAACCTTTTCAGTTAAAAATAATTGCGCACACTCACAAATAATTAAATAAGCATTTCCTTTTTTATTATAACAAAATAAGGGTACTTACATTTGTTTATAACCTTAAAAAGAATAAAGAAATTAATGGATAATAATTTTTCAACTTCTATAAACTATTATTAAATTTTTATATATAAAGTTAAAAATGATAAATTATGACATTTTTTGTCTTCCATATATTTTGCATAGCAATAGTCAATTTGTAAACAACGTCCTTTTCCGATGAAGTTATGGCGGATTTTACTCATTTATCACATTTGAAGGGATAATTTTGCTAATTTCTAGTCAAACTTGGCATTTTGTTTTTTAATTCAGTGTCTTATGACTTTAATTTAATAATTATCTTTGAAATAGTTCCCAAAAACTTATATTTATCTTTTACGGGATTTTTACAAGTAATTTTTTCAAAGTTCAAAATTCATTGAATTTTTGGAGTTTTTGACCGTCGTAATTACATATTTTATTATAATTTATTTTTCACACGTAAATATGCAGTTTTTTTCGTTTAGAGGTTCAGTTTAGGTTTTTATCTTTCAAACCCAATCAAAGTTTACACGGAAACTAATTAAATAATTAATGATAAGCGCTTTTTAATAAGCATAGTTCGTTCAAGAAGGCGCCATTTTTGCACGTACTTAATATATATAGATATATACATGTATTTATATGTGTATTATATATATATATATGAATGTATTTATATGTGTGTGTATATATATATATATATATATATATATATATATATATATATATATATATATGAATGTATTTATGTGTGTATATATATATGCATGTATTTATATGTGTATATATATATGCATGTATTTATGTGTGTATATATATACGTGTATTTATATATGTATTATATATATATATATATATGTATGCATGTATTTATATGTGTGTATATATATATATATATATGCATGTATTTATATGTGTGTATATATATATCTATCTATGTATATGTGTGTTTGCATGTATTTATGTGTATATACATATATCTATATATGTATATATATATATATATATATGTTTGCATGTATTTATATGCGTGTGTGTATATATATATATCTATAGCTATGTATGTGTATATACATATATCTATACATATGTATTTATATATATATATTTATGTGTATATACATATATCTGTATATATGTATGCATATATTTATATGTGTATATACATATATCTGTATATATATATGCATGTATTTATGTGTATTTATATATATGTATATATATATTGTATAAAAAATAATATGAAAATATACAAAGGTTTATATTTTTCTTTATACTTTATTTGTTGACGTATAGGAAATAAAATTATCGTTCAAATATTTTTTTCTAATAAAACAAAATTTTCGGCCGTCTATTCGGTTTTCCTCAGTTTATTAAGAGGTATGCGGTTGTATGGTGGTTGTTGGTAGCAGGGGAAAAAGTATCGCCAATCAGGTGAAGAAATGTTTACATGTGACTCGTGTGTGTGCATCCCAGCATATTCGGACTCAACGTGGTCATCAACTTTGGTGGCGTTTTTTTGGACTTTTATACAAAACGTATTTAGGGCCATAAAAATGTAAAAGTATATATATATATATATATATATATATATATATATATATATATATATATATATATATATATATATATATATATATATATATCAGTCCCTTCACGAAAAAGTTAGCGAGTAAAAATGTACCGGCGAAACAATTAAAATGTGTTTACTGAAAACAAGAAATTAAATAACAAGTCTGACATCCCCTATGTCTGAAAAGAATTCGCAAAGAAATTCTCTACTCTATTTTCATAAATATACGTTTTTATTCTTTTGTTCTTTACTTTTCTATACCGATTGATACGTTTTTCTTATTTCCTTTTTTTTTCCTTAAAAAAACCTATATAATTTGAGATATTTTTCTTATTTCTTTATTTTTAACTACGGTTATTAACACGTTATTGTATGTGAATACTAGCAGGAATACCCTACGTTGCTCGGGATTGAATTATGGGAACTACTATGTACTTTTGTACTATGTACATAACACCATATTACTTTCTTTCTTCATACTGACCCCCCCCTTCAGCTCCTGTTTTGCCTTCTAATATAGTCGCAAACATGTAATGTTCGAAAACTCTCTGAATCACTGTCTTATACACGTGGTTTAAATTTCGTTAAAATCAGATATACGTATTTGAAGTTTTAAGGGGGTTCCGCACCATGGGTCAGTTAGTGGTGGTGAGGGGGGCACGTTGATATTTAGCACAGAGAGAAACGTGGAGAATCGGGACCACTACAGTGTCTTCCCCAGAGAATGTTATACATATGATATTAATTAAATCAAAATGTGCTATATTAAAGTGTTAAAGAAGGTTCTTCGTCCATTATGGCTTCCTTAAGTTACGAGGACACTTAGAGATTCGATACTACTTACATTGTCTTCCCGATTTTTGTGAAATTAAATTTTCATGTTTATTAGACATTAATAAATATTCCCCAATATTCTTTGCAGAAGTTTTAAGTGTTTTGGGGGTAATAATATGCACACAACCGCTGATTTGAAAATTTAAATATTTCAGATTTGCATTAAATTTGATGCAGTCAGTAAACACCAATGTAGCCAGATTGACTGAATTTCAATTTCTTAAGACCGCTTAAGCCTAAGTCATGGATTTTAAACATTTTCTAGAATCAAAATTATGGCATGGATTTTTATCAAATTTGAATAAAGCTTTTAGAATTAAGGTTTAGTTTTATAATATCTTGATGTTATGTTTCGTAAGGGGACATAACACTGGTGCACAACTGTTTTGTTCGGAGAACCTACCCGTCCCAGGACGGGTATTCTTAAGTTATAGTATAAGTTGAAATCTAAAAC
>OY744519.1:152074913-152084913 GCA_963556195.1 Sepiola atlantica
ATACTATTTAAAATACATTTAACTATCCATCAAAATAATTAAAATTAAATGCCAATTGATCAAAATATAACAGCATAATTTATTAATATTAAGGTCATAAATCCATCACTAATAATAATTTAAACTAAAATATCCCTGTAAGCTTGTTGTCATGTAATTGTTATATGTCTGCATTGAAATAGATTGAAACAACGCCATATACAGGAAGCAGACACGATAACTCTCTTAAACGGCTACACACATACAATCTTGACACCTCCTTTCTTTCTCTTTCTCTATCTTTTCTTTCTCTCTTGTTTCATCTCCCCCGACCCACTTTTACCCAGCCCAGCGTTGGATAAAAATTAATATGAATTTAACTCGAATCTTACATTAACAAATCCTAAATGGCTATAGACACCCACCCCTAACCTCCCTCTACCCCTCTCCTCTTTCCCTTTCTTTTTTCTTTTCCTTCAACCCCCCCTACCCTAGCTAAGCGCTGGATAAAAATAAAAAATAAAAATACAAATAGCTGTAAATTAAATATTTCTAACGGCAAATATATTTTTCTTCCTTTTCTTTTTCTTCTCTTTTTTTTTCCTCGCCCCCCCCCCCCCGATCTTTCTACCCCAGCTCAGCGTTGGATAAAAAAATGAAAATATTAATTTCTAACGGCAATTATATTTTTTATATCGGTCACATGACTTTTATTTCTTTCTCCTCTTCTTATTTGCTTGACTTCATTCTTCCTGGAATTAAGCGACCAGTTTGGATCATAAAAAATTCTCTGCCTGATAAGACCTCATCTCTTGAGAGCTGTAGATCGATAACATCAGCATGCCAGTGTAGCAGACCTTGTACATGTTAGAATAAAAGCATTCACTATATTTATATATATATTTATGATATATATATATATATATTTATATATATATATATTTATGATATATATTTATATATATATTTATAATATATATATATATATATTTATATATATATATTTATTATATATATATATATATATATATTCATATATATATTTATGATATATATATATATATTTATGATATATATATATATATTTATGATATATATATATATATTTATGATATATATATATTTATATATATATTTATGATATATATATATATTTATGATATATATATATATTTATGATATATATATATATTTATGATATATATATATTTATATATATATTTATGATATATATATATATATATTTATGATATATATATGTATGATATATATATATATATATTTATGATATATATATATTTATGATATATATATAATGATCAAATGCTTTTAAATGTAAGCATGAGAGGCCGCCCGATTGACATAGGTCAAATGCGTCCAACAAATCTAAGATACGTCCAATTAAATCGCTTTGCGATTAAGCTTCCAATATTGATTTAAAGCGTGACCGACTTATAAAAATGTGAGGAATACGGGACGCGTCAAAGCGCTCAGTGTGTGCGGGCATGTGAAATGTGGAGAGAGGAAGAAGTGAAAGAATTGAAGCGTGCCGACCTGTGTGCTCATTAACTCTGTCAGTGCTTGTCTGCGAACTCATTTCGAAGATGCAGAGAGGCACCGCTATTTCCTCATTCGGAACCAAAAATAGACTTCCGTGTGTGTATGAGAGTGAGAGAGAGAGAGAGAGAGAGAAAAAAAGCACATACAAATAAGAGAAGTGATGATGTAATGGTTTATTAAAGTTAAAAGAACGGGGAGCGAGAGAGACGTATGTATGAGAAAAGAGGCAAACAGTTAGAAAGAAAAGGCCGTCCACTCATAATATAAGATCATTTTCTTTGTGTACGAGTGTGTTTTCGTCAGTCATAATTTTTAAAAGAAATATATTATCTTTAAAAAATGGGAAATGTTGCATTAATACTAAATAATAAATTCCCAACAAATAAAACTCGAAACTGAAACCTTGATATTCAGTCTGATGTTCTACGAATTAAGCTATTTGGATTTTTTTATAAATAGATCATAACACATTACCTCAACACAAATAATTACAGCTTTGATGTGACGTCATGGATTTATGATTCACGTCATGTTTCAAAACATGAATTCAAACATAAGCGATAAGAAAATGAATAAATAAATTAATGGTTAGACATCATCAGTAGCGTTGGAAATCCTTTGAATAGTCACATACAATTTATGTGTCTTTAGTTAAGTATTGGCGTTAAAGAGTAAAAGTATTTAATATATACTATGTACCAGGATTTGGGGCCATATATATATATATATATATATATATATATATATATATATATATTATACTAACTGTTTAGGATCAGAGAGTCTTGTCTATTATATAAATGAAATATTTCGGTGTGTGTCTTGTTAAAAGTCGAAAACTACACAAGACACATCTAACAAGCTTATATATTTTGCCGTTGCCTTGGACAAAATATTGGAACATATTTTATTTTATTATTCATTCGTTTCAGGGAGAGGGGGATAAGTCAGATGAATCGATACTTAAAACAATGTTTTTCATGTTATTATATAGTAATTTGTTAACGATGTTTTTCTAGTTCCAGAGAAAGTGAGAATAAGGGGTGAAAGCGATATGTTACACACACGTTTTAACTTCTACATTGTTGGTCATACAAAACCCCGGGCAACGCCGTGTAAGAATGCTAGTCTATGAATATGAGAGACGTGAATATATAATAATTAATTAGAAGTAAAGAGAGAATAGGATATACGCGTTGCAAGAAAAGAGTGAGAGATAGAGAGAGGGTGGTAATTATAAGAGACGATGAACTAGAGTACAAGAGAGAGAGAGAGAGTGTGTGTGTGTGTGTGTGTATTTGTGAGAGAGGGAGAAAGAGCGATACGTGCAGACTGTAATATATATATATATATCAAGGGCATGAGCTGTCGTTCTTTCCTAGGCAAGAACACGCTACAAATGTCGGAATATTAGTTTCTAATGTTATTTTTACGGCCTCTTAATTTTGAATAGTGAGTTTTTTAAAAACTTTCAAAAACTGCAGACATCGATAAGGACGTCGGTTCGAAGATGCGGATTCTTGATCTGCGGTTAGTTTGGCTCTCAGATGAATCGTTTAACTGTGATGCCGCTGCACACACATACATACATACATACACACATACCTACATACACCTTTGTGTTATATGTTGATAGCAGACGGATCTGGCTTTGATCCAACTAATAGCGTCTTTGTGTTTGTTTGTTTTTCTCTATTTTATGTTAGCAAATAATCGTTCGTTTGAGAAAGTAGAAAGTTCATAAATCAGTACTCTCACCCTTACTCTCTCTTTCCTATCAAATTCTTCGACCTCTTTTCCCCTAGATCAACTTCTACTGCACTCGACTACCCACACAATGTCTACTGGACAAGTAAGTAGCAAATGAAGTTTGCTAGTCGGACTTACACTTGATAGTAGAGTAAGTCATGGTTGCTGTTTTTTTTAGGAATAGATCACCAGCAACAGAAGGCGAAGCAGCAATGTGTGTTGTCATGTGAAGAAAAAAAGAGCATGCGACGAAATCAAAATTGAAAAAAAACTTCCAAACGTTTCAGAATGTTTAAAGTATACAGGTCGGTAGAAAATGAAATGTTACTGTCTAGCGATAGTCCGTCAACTCGTTAATGCTTAAACTCTTTCTGAATAACAGTGTGGATTTAGGCCAGCATAGTCTACTGCGGATATCCTAACGGTCATCTCTGAACGTATATACTATACACTGGATAATGCGTGTGAAGCTAGGGCAGTAGTGCTTGATATATCCAAAGTCTTTGACAATGTCTGGCATAAAAGAGCCTTTTATAAAATTAATTCATATGATATTACTGGACGAATATTTGATATAATTAGATCCTTCCTAATTAATAGAACTATCCAGGTTGTCCTCGATGGCCGTCCATCCAAACAACATGACATGAATGCAAGTGTACTCCAAGGATCAATCCTTGGACCTTTATTGTTCCTGATTTTCATAAACGACCTCCCTGATGACATTATGTCTGAGATGGATATATTTGTTGACAACACTTAGCTCTACTCTCGTCATGTGGACAATACGGACGTGCACATATCCGAAGCAATGACCGAATTCTTACGAAGTGACCTCCAGTCTGTAGTAGAATGGGGTCATGAATAGATGGTAACATTTAATGCTGATAAAAAAAGCTCATTTCCTTTAAAACCTACAAAAAACCTCTTCAACTACCAATTGCTTTGGCAAATAACACTCTACCTGAGAGTCCAACGTTCAACCCTATCGGCTTAACATAAACAGGTGACATGAATTGGAACAAATACATATGAAGACATTGCCAAGACTGCTGCAAATAAGATGGACTCTTTCCACCGTGTTATTAAACTGCTTACACTTGACAGTATCCTATATCTCTACAAAACCAGCATCCGCCCATGCAAAAAAAATGTCAAAAGAGTCGCTCATCGTATAGGTCCTTCTCTATCCCCTGTTCCATCGCCGCAATGTTGCATCCTTGTGCCTGTTTTACAAGTACTTCAATGGAATGTGCTCCGACGAACTTGCTGCTTTGCTGCCCCCGCGAAAATACACTCGACCAATCCAACAATCAGCTTGACTCCATCCATTGACTGTGGCGGTATCCAGATGCCAGAGCGCCTTTTACTCTAATAGCTACTTTTTCTTCGTGCTGCCAGTCTTTGGAACTCCCTCCCTGTTCCTTGTTTTCTTGACTACCGACATGCAGAAATTTTAAACTAATGTGAACAAGCATGTCACTTCACAGCTCCCAATTTAGGATGACCCCAAAAACTTTCACCCTTATTCTCAATAGTTCCTTACGTCTACAGTGGCAGCTTGCCTTGTTTGGGTTGAGCTAAGTTAAAAAATAATAAAAACAGAAATCTTAAGCTTAACTTTACGTATGTATGCCAGTGTTTTTCTTGCCTAGGGGGCGCTTTGGTTTTTGTTATAAATAAAGGCGGGACGTTTGCAGAACTTGCTTCGCCTTAGCATAAAAACACTAACCGTGTTTAGTTTGCGTTTCCCATCTAATCGAGACATTATACATACAGAGAAAGTAAAGTCCAACTATAAATGTAAGAGATGTGATTATATAATGGTTGATTAAAGTGAGCTAGTTACGCGTAAGAGAGGGATAGTGTACGCTAGTTTGGGTGGAGATTAGAAAGTGTGACAGATGGAAGTAGAATGGAAGTAGAATGGAAGTAATGAACACATGTTTTACTTAGATTATTTGGATTATTCAAATCACTGTACACATCTTGGATGTTATTCTCACGACGTTTCGACCGATGTAACCTCCGACCTTCTTCTGGTTTTATCTTTTCGAATTCAGGAATCTGTACGGAATTACGGATAGACGCTTTTATTAAATCCACTGGTGCAGCTTTCTCTCTTTCCGTCAACCATGACCGGGTAGAAGTCTCAAGTAATTCGTAATTGCGTTATTTTTATCGCCCGAACCGAGTATTGAACCTTCAACCTCCAGAAGACTGGCTTTTAGATAGGGTTATTAATAAGCACTTTATCCGTTACGCCATTGTTTTTTGCGGACTTCTACTGGGTTATGACTGACCGAACGAGATCAAGCTACGCCCGTGTATTACATAAAGAGTTCTGTTTGAAATTCCGAACAGATTCCTGAGTTCGACAGAAATATTCTCGAGAGCGACAAGATGCACTTGAAGAAGCTCGGATGGTACATCGGCCGAAACGTTGTGAAAATAACATCCAAGATGAGAGCAGTAGTTCGAATAATACAAATTATCACTCCTCATCACAAAAAATTCAAAATGTTTTACTAGTGTAAAAGAGTGGACGAGAAAGCGAAAGAGTATGTGTAAGCG
Organism: Sepiola atlantica; assembly: GCA_963556195.1. Classification (NCBI taxonomy): domain Eukaryota; kingdom Metazoa; phylum Mollusca; class Cephalopoda; order Sepiida; family Sepiolidae; genus Sepiola; species Sepiola atlantica. Next base: position 152,080,776 of record OY744519.1, read on the forward strand.
AAAATGTGTATGTCGGTGGGAATACGCGTATTGAGAGAAAATATATATAGAAGAGAGAGAGAGAGGGAGAGAGAGAGAGAGAGAGAGAGGCAAACAAACGTTACTTCTTCACAATACGAATCAAACTGTTTTTTGGCCCTAACCTAACCCTAATCTATATTTAATATTTAGTTCGGTAAAAGTCTGTTTGGTTTGGTTCGTATTGTGTAGAAGCACTGAAAAAAAAACATAATATACATCATGAAAAAAAATCTGAAGAGAAAAAAAGCACGCGCTAAAGATTTATGACGTTCTCTTCTCGTGCCGCGCACTCTTTCTCCGACAGCAACGTTCATTCCGTCATGTTTAATCGGCTCAAAAGCAATCCCCAACGATAAGTACGATATCTTAACTCGATGAATATTAAAATTGAATGCATCTCATTTATTTTCTCCCCAGGAGATTAGTCACACGGTCAAGTGCGATTTTTAAATCCAAGCAAACTATGGTAAGCACACTCTGACCTCCAAAATATACATCAACAACCCCGTCGGCATTCCCCGGTAGGGGCGCCTCAGGCATTTAGCAATAAACGAATCCTTTCTCAAATAGAAAGGAAAGCCGTGACGGGTGGAGCTCTTGAGACTGAACAAAATTATAACTCAGCCCAACAGTAAGAAAGACACTGGCGGACTGATTGTCAAGGACGTATCCCTGATTAGTACGAACACGGATTCCGGCTGTAACAGATTGAATAGATAGTAAACAATAGAAAAACAAAAAACGAAAATGAAGCATGTAAATAAGAAGTTTGTTTTTATTTAAATCGAACCATCTATTTGTGTTATTGCATTGAACGAGAACATAAGTCAATCATGTGACTGCGACCATCCGTCTGACAACGTAAGGATGAGCCAAAGTTTTGTCTGTGTGTTCCTTCTCCATTTATAATATTTAGGAACGTTGTGCGAAAGATAAAAAGGGAAAGAAAGAGAAAGGAAAAATAAAAGGGGAAGAAAAAATACAAGGGCAAACGGTCGATGAAAATATACAAAAGGGGAAAGAGAGGGAGAGAGACGGAATGTGAAAGTGAGAATATAAAACCGAGGGAACTATAGAGATAGGGGGAGGGAGAAACATAGGAGAGATATAGAAAAGGATACACAGGGGGAGATATGGATCAAACAGCGAGAAAGAGAGAAGTAAATGCATAAATAAAAAGGGGTGAATGGTAAACGGAAAATAGGGAGAGAGAAACAGATATAGCAGATAGACAGACAGACGGACAGAAACTCACGGTCAGACAGGAACGTTGAGTAATTGTAACTAAGTGGTATCTCTACGCCCATCCTCCCCATACCTCCCCAATTGGGGCTATACAACAAAGTGCACTTAACCTCACCCCGGGATGCGAAACAGAACAGAAATAAATCCAACCTTAATGGTCTAGATGTCTTCCAACATTTATTGGCACCACTCCAAAGTTCCTCCTTAGACAGTTCCAATCGGAGCATGCAATCTAATAATATGGATGCTATCTCGAAATCAGAGAACTTGTTTGAAAACATGTTTAGGGACGCATGGATGCTCCTGCTGAGAGCTATATCAAGCTTCATCGCTAGTCCTCATTTTAAGAAAAGGTGGCGGTTGCTTGGAGAGAGTAAGTGGATATTCCAACAGGGAATTCCCCATTTCGACACGGTATTTTGCCGAAGAAGATATTTTCTGGGTTTGGTAATGGAATTAACGGCATATTTTCCCGGTATTTTATTTCTTATATTAAGTCATCCAATCACTTAACATGAATAAAACAGAATAATAGGAGAAGTAATTAGAGAAATGGGATGATGTAAATAAAAAAATAAAAAACGCGAAGAGGATAGATTAAAAAAAAAGAGAGATTACAAATAGAGACATCTTCTATAATGGCATCACAATTTAAAATAAGAACATCAAGCAATCATGACGCAGCGTATAATGTAAGCGTGGTGCCTTACTTCTCCATATTGTATGTAGTATTCCCGATTTATCTGACCCGGCTTAAATTTTGCATACACTAATCTAAAAGCATCAGATCCATCCATCAAATTTGAAAAAAATATCAAGTTGAAATTCCGTCAACATTTCTCCCTTATACGAACATTCAACGTCATATACCATGCGGGACTTCATTAGTCATAATATGGACTAAATAGTTTGTCTCTACGCTAGAACAAACAACAGTCATCTCTAAAAAAATAATTTAAACCTTTTCTGTGACGTTGACCTTTAACAGATGTATCCCAAAATATACATATATATACATATTTATATACACCTATACATATATATATATATATATATATATATATATATATATATATAGATATATATAGGTGTATATAAATATGTATATATATTCTCTCCAAATATGATCTGAGGTTAAGATCGGATTCTAACTCTGCCTGATGAGATCTCAGTGTATAGTAACTGTTGATCGATAACATCGACATGCCAGTGTCGCAGATTTTGTACATGTCTGTGTAAATAAAATTATCATATATAAAGCTCTATTTTGATATTGAGCACTTTTTATAAACCCTGTTAAAATTCTCTGGATTACCACCCTGTGGATATTTTTCACCTGGATTATTACCATTATTATATATATATATATATATACACCTATATATATATATATATATATATATACACCTATATATATATACACCTATATATATATATATACACCTATATATATATATATATATATACACCTATATATATATACACCTATATATATACACCAATATATATATATACACCTATATATATAAACCTATATATATATATACACCTATATATATATATATATATATATATATATATATATATATATATACACCTATATATATATATATATATATACACCTATATATATATATATATATATATACACCTATATATATATATATATATATATACACCTATATATATATATATATATATATACACCTATATATATATATATACACCTATATATATATATATATATATATATATATATACACCTATATATATATATATATATATATATATATATATATATATACACCTATATATATATATATATATACACCTATATATATATATATATATATATACACCTATATATATATATATATATATATATACACCTATATATATATATATACACCTATATATATATATATATATACACCTATATATATATATATACACCTATATATATATATATATATATACACCTATATATATATATATACACCTATATATATATATATATATATACACACCTATATATATATATATATACACACCTATATATATATACACACCTATATATATATATATATAAATATATACACCTATATATATATATATATATATAAATATATACACCTATATATATATATATAAATACATACACCTATATATATATATATATATATATATATATATATATATATATATATATATATGGGAAGAGAAGGATGAAGGTAATCCGACGTGATTGAAAAAGGAAAACCAAAAACTGGATGTTTTTAATGTGTACATCAACGTTTCGTCTTTTTATGTGTACATCAACGTTTCGTCTTTCATCAGGATGATAATATAGAGAAAAATGTCATGCAAGTACAAGCACATGTAGGGTTGACATATTGGGAAAAAGGGAAGAGAGTAATGGCCACTACTGGGTGGACGTCCGTACTTGGTGAGGAGTGAAAAATGAATGTTGATGAAAATGAGTGGGGAAGAAGTGGAAAGATGGGGGTGAACAAGGACTATGGTGGCTGGTAGTAAGAGAAAGAGGTGGGGGGATGAGCAGGAATAATGTGGATGGCAGAGATGTAGTGGAGGAGAGGGAGGAAGGAGGTGTTTGAACAGATGGCTGCGATCAAGACTGAAGGGGAAAAAGTAAGTTAGAATGTTTGTGTGTGGGGAGTGTATGCAGAGAAAAGGAGGGTGGGTAGAGAAGGAGGGGGGCTGTTATTTTGGTGGATGGGCGAAAATTATGGTCATAGAGAGCGTTTTAAGAAAATGAGGGGATTTAAGAAGGGGGTATGGAAGAGTGAAGGTGCGAAAGAAATAGTTGAGAGGGGGAATGGGTGAGGGGAGAGGGGGGATTTGTTGTGATAGG
>OY744519.1:152092413-152094913 GCA_963556195.1 Sepiola atlantica
GCCCTAAACATTGCATGCCCTTCTTTGACTTGTCAGCCTACTGCAGCTGTCTAGTTATCCAATACAGCAGTCAGAAAACAAAGAAAGTTATGAAGCTAAACATTGGATCTTGGAATGTGCGCACATTGCAGGATAGTGATGCGTCACTAGAAAGGAAAACGGCCCTCGTATCAATGGAATTAAGGAAACATGATGTAGATATTGCTGCCCTTAGTGAGACGCGTCTGCCTGGTCACTCACAGCTGTGTGAGGTAAAAGGTGGATACACGTTTTCTTGGGCTGGTAAACCAGAAAACGAACCACGTCAATCTGGCGTAGGGTTTGCAGTGAAGACGGAAATTGCCAGATCACTTCCAACACTCCCAGTAAGTCATTCAGATCGTATTATGACCCTAAGACTTCCACTAAAAAACAACACATTCGCAACACTTATCAGCTGTTATGCCCCTACTATGAATAGTTCAGATCAATGCAAAGCTGATCTTTACAATGATTTGCGTAGCTTAATCTCAAAAATTCAGCATAAGGATAAGGTTGCTTTGTTGGGAGACTTCAATGCTCGAGTGGGGCTCAACTTTCAAACATGGGCTGGTGTTCTGGGTCACCATGGTGTAGGAAAAATGAATTCAAATGGATTGCGACTCCTGACGTTATGCAAAGAATTTAACTTCAGTGTGACAAACACGTACTTCCAACAAAAGCATTGTCGAAAAACATCATGGATGCACCCCCGATCAAAAGATTGGCATCTCATTGACTACATAATTACCAGAAAGCGCGACCTTAAAGATTTTAAGATAACACGCTCTTTCCATAGTAGCTGTTGTTTATCAGATCATGCGCTTATAGTCGGCAAGACCATCTTCCATTTAGACAAGAGGAGAGTGAAAAAGTCTTCTGTTCCAAAACGCCTAAATGTTCTGAGTCTAAAACAGGCAGATACACAAAATGAGCTGAAGGAAAAAGTTACCGCCGCTATAGCTTCTGTAGAGGTAAATAGTGACGTTTCAAGTTCTTGGGATTCATTGCGCAATGCTGTTTATGACTCGTCTGCTGAGGTTTTGGGCTTCCCTTTGCGGAAACATCAAGACTGGTTTGATGAAAACAACACTGAAGTGCAGAAGCTTATCGACCAAATGCATGTTTGCCACAAAACATGGCTCGAGGACAAAAATTCCACAGTGAAAAAGAAAGCGTATAGAGCTCACAAAGCACAAGTTCAGAAGGCACTTAGGGCATTGAAAGAGGCTTGGTGGTCATCCAAGGCTGCAGAACTTCAGGACGCAGCCGACAGGAAGGATTCTAAGTCATTTTACTCTGGCCTGAAAGAGGTGTTTGGTCCTCAAATGAATGGTTCTGCCCCAGTTTTTGCTGAGGATGGAGAAACACTGCTAACTGACAAATCTGCTATCCTTAAGCGCTGGAAGCAGCACTTTGAAACTGTCCTTAACTCTGCATCGGTGACTGACGAAAACATCATTTCCTCTCTTCCGCAGCATCCCGAAATTCCGGAACTGTCTTTTCCACCTACAGTCCAGGAAGTATCTCAAGCTAAAAAACAGCTATCGTCAGGGGCACCGGGCAGAAATTGCATCCCCATTGAGGTGTACAAACATGGCGGAAGAGCACTCGAGGAAAAACTGACCATCTTGTTTGTGGAGATATGGAAAGTTGGCGGAGTCCCACAGGACTTTAAGGATAGTAATGTCAAGCATCTTTATAAGAGCAAGGGAAGCAGGAATTCTTGCGATAATCATCGCGGGATATCTCTGCTTTCTGTTGCAGGTAAAATTCTTGCAAGGTTGATTCTGAACAGGATCATCAGACATCTTATTGATGAGATTTACCCAGAGTCCCAATGTGGTTTTCGCTCTGGTCGAGGTACAATCGACATGGTATTTGCCCTTCGTCAAGTTGCTGAAAAAGTTCGGGAAAAAAATCGGGAACTGTACATGGTTTTTATTGATTTGACAAAAGCATTCGATACGGTCAGTCGCGTAGCACTTTGGAAAGTTCTTCATAAGCTTGGAATCCCCAACAACATGCTTGATGTCATAATCTCCTTTCATAAAGGGATGTAAGCACAGGTCGTTTCCAATGGGGAAACCTCAGAGCCTTTTGAAGTAACCAACGGTACGAAACAGGGTTGTGTGATGGCACCTGTGCTGTTTGCATTGTTCTTCTCGGTGATGCTTCGGCACGCATCTGCTGATGAAAGCACAGGTGTTAAGTTTCAATTCCGAACCACAGGTGGGCTCTTTAACCATCAGCGTTTTAAAGCCAAAACCTTGGTTCGAGAAGCCATCATTCGGGACCTTCTCTTTGCAGATGCTGCTGCCCTGGTCGCGACTTCTTTTGAAGAAGCTCAGAATCTTTTGACAAAATTTTCAGGTGCATGTAGGGCTTTTGGTTTAACAATCAGTTTAAAGAAGACTGAGGTGGTCCATCAACCATGCCCTACCCCTAAACAAGTTCAAGGAGTGAAACAAAATCAGCCTGT
>OY744519.1:152099913-152107413 GCA_963556195.1 Sepiola atlantica
TGATCTAATTTTTTGCATGAGTATTTAATAGGTCTATATAAAACTTTCGGTACGTGCCTTTTTTTAATATTTAAAAAAAAGTGTAAAATCGACCTACCCTAATATATATATAGCTATATATGTACACCTATATATATACCTATATATATATATATACCTATATATGTACACCTATCTATATACCTATATATATACACCTATATATATATATACACCTATATATATATATACCTATATATATACACCTATATATATATACCTATATATATACACCTATATATATATATACCTATATATATACACCTACATATATATATACCTATATATATACACCTATATATATATATACCTATATATATATACCTATATATATACACCTATATATATACCTATATATGTATACCTATATATATATATGTATACCTATATATATATATATATGTGTATAACTATATATATATATATATGTATAACTATATATATATATATGTATACCTATATATATATATATATATATATATATATGTATACCTATATATATATATATATATACCTATATATACCTATATATATACGTGTATATATATACCTATATATATACCTGTATATATATATATACCTGTATATATATACCTGTATATATATATACCTGTATATATATACCTATATATATACCTGTATATATATATATACCTGTATATATATATATACCTGTATATATATATACCTGTATATATATATACCTGTATATATATATATACCTATATATATACCTGTATATATATACCTGTATATATATACCTGTATATATATACCTGTATATATATATACATATATATATATACCTATATATATCCCTGTATATATATATCCCTATATATATATATACCTGTATATATATATCCCTATATATATATATACCTATATATATACCTATACATATATATACCTGTATATATATACCTATACATATATATATATATACGTATATATATACCTATATATATATATACGTATATATATATACCTATATATATATATATATATACGTATATATATATACCTATATATATATATACGTATATATATACCTATATATATATATACCTGTATATATACCTATATATATATACCTATATATATATATACCTATATATATATACCTAAGTATGTATATATATATACCTATATATATATATACCTAAGTATGTATATATATATATATATATATATATATATACCTAAGTATGTATATATATATATATATATATATATATATATATACCTAAGTATGTATATATATATATATATATATATATACCTAAGTATGTATATATATATATATATATACCTAAGTATGTATATATATATATATATATATATATATATATATATATATACGTAAGTATGTATATATATATATATATATATATATATATATATATATACGTAAGTATGTATATATATATATATATATACCTAAGTATGTATATATATATATATATATATATATATATATATACCTAAGTATGTATATATATATATATATATATATATATATATATACGTAAGTATGTATATATATATATATATATATATATATATATATATATATATATATATATATATATACATGAATCAAGATGCGCTCATTAGTTCTTATCTGGATTGTAAACATTATAATTTGAGGATCACAATATGTGAGACACGTGTTATTTAATGAAACCTTTCTAAAGCGGATACAGAAGAAAACCCAAATTAGCTTTTTCGACTAAGATCACATAACTACAATCTTTGTGTCCGCCCCCAAAGCATCGTACTCGTAAATAACTCACTACATAAAAAAATCTGATACAACGCCGCATAATGGGGCAATCATATGTGTTATACACGTAGGTGTTGATTTTGTCAACATTAAGTTTTATATTCGTGTGTCACGTTCTGAAATTATCCTTTGCAGTTTGCTCGTTCTTCTCCCTTCTCTGTGTCCCCTTTTGTTCTTTTTTACTCTTTCTTCTGTCATATTTATTGGCTGTTTCTACCTTGATTTACAGAGTTAGCAGAAAAGCCAAGAAAACGAATTTTTGATCTTAAGTAACAAATTATTGAAAATAATGGGGTGTATAGTTTTAATTAATTATCTATAAATCCAGGGGACAGCGTTTAAAGTTAAGATGATTGACTGCGTCATTCTCTGGTTCCTTTGTAAAACTTTTACAGCAAGAACTCTTCCTATCACCACTGGAACAACCATTTAAAACTAAATGTCCATGTACAGAGTTTCTTTCCAATATTTTATCGACAGCCATTTTCTTAAAAAAAAATGTATTACTATTCTTCTTGTACTCTATCGTGATTTTCATGGAAGATTAGTGGGCCTCATATTATATGGATACAAGATGGCCATCTTCAAATCAAATGCCATTACAAATTTCCCATAAACTATTCTTATAAGTAATGAAATATTATTAATTCCATTAATTTCTTATCAATTCTTTCATAATATTCATCATCATTCACCCGTCAATCTATTTAATTCATTTTCTCTTATACTCGAGTAAATCTTAGCCATTAGGTAAAATAATCCGGTAGTTACCTTTCTTAGGTAATTGGTTAATATCTGAATATCGCCATCATTATAAAAGTCAAGGGAGGTAATTCAAACTTTTGAGAGAGTAATCAACTGTTTATATTTAACCATGAAAAAATTGATCTCCCTTGAATATCATGACAATGGCGGATATATTCTGAGTGCGGCTTCAAGTTCAATTTATTTTATCAAAAGAAAACTTGTGGATGAATTTCCGTTATTTTTGGTGAATGGTATTTATTTTCCCTCACAAGTAAGTACAAGATAAAGGTTTATTGCAATTTTTAATAACATCCATATACGATCTAGGTGTAATTATAAAGAATCACCAAAATGTTTGTTCTACAAAATGTCCAGTTTCTTTGCTATTGATAGAAGCAATGATAAGTATCCGACGCGTTATAAACTGTTTATTCTATGTCTATTTTTGGTTAGAAAAACGAAGAAAGCGAACATTCAAATGTATTTTTGTTGTCATTTATAGGGCTTCTCACGCCTATCACAGGCTCCTCTTTCAAATATGTCCTGAGATGGATTACTGTGGCCACATGTGTGGCAGTGCCGTGTAGAAACCTTTCCTGCCTTAGAGTACAATACAAAACCGACTACTGAACTTATGGGGTATACCCTCTTCTCTTCCCTACATTCACTTTAGTACAGAATGGATGTTGCTAGTCATTCTCTGCTTAATCCTTATTTTCATGGTAGGTGCTCGACTGAGCGCCATCTATGGTTCCTACTTTAAAACCTTGTAGTAGCTACAACTGTCACTTTCGCTTTCTCTGTCTGTGAACCTACAACTAAACTGAGTCTCCATAAGAAGAGTTACTTTGCTCGAACTACCCATCTGTGGAACACAATATCGCTGGGATGCTTCCCAGCTGACTATAACATAGTCATTATCAAGTTCAACGTAAACAAATTTAAGTTGAACTGTCTTCTTAAATGAGTTCGGTTGTGGATTGGGGTATGGAATGACTTGTTTCCTTTAATCTTGTTAGGACTCGGCTCGTGTCTTTCTTCCTGAGATTCTCGTGGATAGCTCTGTTATTCCGGAGAAATCGCTCACGAAACTTATTAGTCTTTCTCTTTCATGAAATATGTTTGGTATTCATAGATTAGATCCATTGCTCTTTCTGCTTCTTGTGAAGTCAGTTCTCTCTATCGTTCCAAACACTTTCTCATGCATGACGCTATTCTCTATTTCTACAAGTCTACTATCATACCTTGTATCGAGTACTGTTGTCATATTTGGGCGGGTGAATCTCTATTCCATTCGAGGGTTCTTGATAACGTGCAGAAACGTATCTGTAATTTGATTGGTCGCGTCCTTTTTCTCTGTTTAATCACTCTCACAGACGTGATGTTGCTAGTCTAAGTCTTTTCTATAGATACTATTATGGTATGTATTCTTCAAGATTGTATAATCGATTATCGGCTTGCATTGTTCCAGCTCGTTTGACTTGTTTGTCTAGCGGACTCTATCAATTCGCTGTTTAAATACCTGATGGTAATATAGTTTCCTATTCAATAGCTTCTTTTCAAGAACTGCAGGCTTGTGGAACTCTCTTCCTGATGACTGTTTTCCTTCTATCTATAGCTTTCGTCTATTCAAGCCAATAGGCATCTCATGTCGTTGCAATAATCATATTTCGTTCTTGTTAGCTCCTTACATTTGGCAGATTCATGATATCCATGAAAAGAAAAAGAATATCAAATGATGCCAAATTTAAACCATCGTTACCAATCATCACGGTGATATCTCACCGTCCACCTCACAAACTCGTTAACCCTTATCCTTACGCAGCGTCTGGGCCTTGATTAATGATGACTCTTCAGTATGAAAATAAAAATATGATTTTTAAGTATTTCCGCCCAGAAATAGAACTTTTAACGCTTAAAAAGATAAGGAAGACAACATAATAATTACTGTTTTTTATGACCGGAAACCGATCCGGAGCGGCACTTATCAATTACTTATGCTTCTAATTATACATTTATATATCTCGCCACAACCGACAGTAATTTACATCACTTCGCGCCGTTATCTCAAATAAAATATATCTATATCCAGATTTTCTATAAAAATGGTAAAAGCGGATAAACCAAATAATACAATCGAATCCCCTCATAGGATGAAAATTCATAGCCGTTTTTTATGATCAAAAAGTTTTCACCCAAGATGATGACGTGTATGATAAAAATAGAGAAAGAAAGAAAGAAAAAGTAAGAATAAAGTTGTATCAACATACTAGCAAATACATGTGACCAGAAGTTACAATTTTGGCTAGTTGGCATTACCCCCCCCTCCGCAAAGAAGTAGGTAATCACTGGGAGGTTAGTACCGACAACAGAACATATATTACCCTATAACCCTTCTCCCCAAAACAAAAGCATAAGGTTAATTGTATCATGACAACGAAACATACTACGCTATCACTCCCCAAAAATGAGGTAATCCCTGGGAAGAAGGATGGTATCATGGCAAACGAACATAAACTACACTACCCTAAAATGAAGATGATGGTATGATAACAAAGCATATACAACACTACCCCTACGAAACAAGAAGGTAATACCTGGGGGATGGTCTGGCAACAGACACTACACAAGCCGCTACTGAATTAAGCTTTTTTTTCCAATCTAAATCGCTCCAGACAATGGAATGTAAGGACCTAACAAGAACGAATTTGATTATCGTAAAGACAGGACATGTCTATTGATTTTAGTATTGAAAAAACCCAAGCATCAGATAGGAGGAAAACAGTCAGCAGGAAGAGAGTTTCGACAAACCTGCAATTCTTGGAAAGAATGAATTGGAAGCTGTTTGACAATGAGGTATTAAAACAGCGAATTGATGAAGAGCATTAGACCAACGAGTCAAATGAGCTGGAACAAAAGAAGCAAGAATAGATCATATAATTCTGAAGAACACATGCCATAATAGTATTTATAGAAAAGACTGAGACCAGCAAACTCACGTGTGAGAGAGAGAGAGGGTGCAGAGAAGAAGAAAGAGTTGGGCAAATCAAATTACAGATTCGTTTCTGCACCTTATCAAGAACCATCAAATGGGACAGAGATTCACAGCTCAAATATGACAACAGTACATTGAAATATAGTACAGTAAATAGAAGTAATAGTATAGTTCCGGCTCCGTTAGTGATAAATCAGGATTATTCAAAATACTATTCTCATGGTACTAGCAGGATTAATCGGTGTTGCTCGGGAGTGAATAGGCGATCACTACAAAATTGTTGTCAATATACTCATACAACCAGGTTGCTATCTTTGTTTTTACTGACCCCCACCCCCCTCCTCCCGTTTCGGCCGCTATATAGTCAGAAGAAGCAAACATGTTGGAAAACTCTCTGAATTACTGTCTTATACGTACGTTTTAAATTACATTAACATCGGATACACGTATATGCATATTTAAGGGTGTTCTCTCCCCATGGGTAAATTGGAGGTGGGGGCACGTAGATATTCGGCACATAAAGGGTAACGTAGAGATTCTGGAATCTTTCCATTTTTTTTCTTCAGAAAATGTTATACTCATTATGTTAATTTCATTAAAATAAGATATATTTTAAGTTTTAAGATGGCATGCCTTCATAGCCTCTGAGGTGTTCACTTAGATATTCGAGAACCCTTAGATTTTACATACACTTTTAGTTACTTCTGCAGTTTACAGACCGCCCTATATTATTTAGTTAGGATTTTAAATTCCAGTTTTACTGCATCTTTGGTTTATTAAATTTTGATTGGAAGTACAGAATAGTTAACAAACTCCATCTCTCCATGTTTATAATGGGTTTCTAAATAATAATGTTATTATTCAAGCACGGTTTGTAAATTGCAGAAGTACTCACTCTTATATTTTATGCAGATTGTTTACCCTTAGCTTCTATAGGAGATCCGCAAACATCACACGCACACACAGGCATTAAGTTATACATATATAAAGAGAGATTCACAATATTTCGGCCGATGCAACCTCAGACTTTCTTCTCGTTTCTCATTCTCGAACGCGGGCAATACATGAAAACTTAACTGTCACATGGTCTCATTATTGTCTTTTAGTCTTCATATGCCGTGGGTGATGATTCTGACAAAGGGGAAATAATTGCTATCTCCTGAGTCGGTTGTAGTTTCGAGTGGATGGAATGTAGAGTTTTTCGTCCTAATCATTTAACTTTTATTTATCCGATTTTAATGAATCGGATAAATCTTAGTCTTTAGCCTTTATAAGTGATGCCGCATTAGTAAAATAATAAAAGTTCCTGGTTAAATCAGTTGATGCGTTTACCAGGTGACTTTTGAAGCTGGTAGATAATGCTGACGCCCATATTTGCATTCTAGTAGAAAGTTGAATTTAAGTTAACTCTCAGCAGCCTCGTAATACTCTCTTTACTCATTTTGTGTTTTAGTACTCACATGCTATGAGCGATGTTTCTGACAAAGGGGTAATAATTGCTGTGTGCTGGGTAATAATCTATCTATCTAGCACTTATTTTCTGCTAATTACAAACCTTGAACTAGTATTTTTTAGCTTCTTACATCAAGTGGCTTCATACCTTGTACGGAGCGATTTCCATAAAAAATCTAAATATATACTGTACAATTTATTTTCATATTTATGTCTAGTAAGAGTTATATTTGAGTAATAAATTACAAACACCCCGTTATTTAATGGGGATCTACTTTCTAATCACATTGAGTATTATTGTTTCGCACCTTTCTTTCATTATACTTCAGTTAGCTCTCAGAAATCAAGGGGTCAGATATCAAGGAGTCATTTCCTGGAGCTAACACTATATTTCTATATGAGATACATAGATATCAGTGTGTTCAATTGAGATTCTCTTCTACCATTGAAATGTCGAGTTAGTAAACACTAATTTGTCTCA
>OY744519.1:152112413-152114913 GCA_963556195.1 Sepiola atlantica
ATATATATATATACATTTATATATATACATATCTATATATATATATATACATTTATATATATATACATTAATATATATATATACATTTATATATATATATACATTCATATATATATATACATTTATATATATATATAAATTTATATATATATATACATTTATATATATATATAAATTTATATATATATATAAATTTATATATATATATACATTTATATATATATAAATTTATATATATATATAAATTTATATATATATATATACATTTATATATATATATACATTTATATGTATATATATATACATTTATATGTATATATATATACATTTATATATATATATACATTTATATGTATATATATACATTTATATATATATATACATTTATATGTATATATATACATTTTTATATATATATATACATTTATATATTAATATATATATATATATATATTCATACATTAATATATATATATATATATATATATATATATATATATATATATATATATATATTTATGCATATATACGTCAATACGTTGTGGGAGAAGCACATTTAATTTGGATTTTTAAAAGAATGGTTAACGCTATTGATTATGCATTATTAGTTTAATTTTGATTATCGCTTATATTTTCATTCGTAGTGAGAAACATGATGTAAATCATACAGATATGATGTCCCGTCGAATCTATAATAATTTTATTAATGTAAGATTTTGATATTTATTATTAGAAAATCTAAATTGCTGAGTTCGTAGAACACTAGACTGAAGACTTCAGTGTTTCGGTTTCGATTTTCGGTCATGGCAACCGCTTTATTAGTTTCGAATTCATTATTAAGTTTTTCATGCAATATATTTCAATTTCTAAAAGAAGTTAGGATATTTCTTAAAAAACTGTGACTAACGGACAGATAAACACACACTAACACACAGAAAATATCGCTTATATTATGAGTGGATAGCATTGGAATTGGCTGAAAAACTGACCTTCGACAAAACCTTACGCAGTTGACCCCCAACGAATTAATATATTTTTTTAAATGTTAGATATTAATCAACCAGCGCAATGCCGATCAAGAATATACTAACTTTCTGGGTGTTTAATTTGTAGTTGTTTACTTTTAGCTCGGCATACACACACATGCACATACACATCCCTTTATATAATAGATAACTTGCGGGCCATGTAACAATTCCATGATTGTATTCTTGATCTGTTGTATATAACTGCGGTACACTCGATGGGCTTCGGGCGCGAACAAAGGTCCCACGGTATTATGGTACTACCTTTGTTTAAACTTGAGCATACTCTGGTTAATGCAGCTTCAGAATATATCTGGTGATGTCGGATCTATCTACAAAACCATAGTAGGAGTTTGTGACATAACTTCATACTATAAATGTCCGACGACAACGCAGGCCCACGAGATTACTGTACCCTCCTTGGACTGAACAGACTACACTTAGATCATAGCCCGAAAGGTCAAGAAAGTGTATTTTATGTGTTTATTTCCAGTTTCGGCAGCGTTTTCGCATTGCATATTCGGCGATCGGACAATCTAATCTTTCAGAAAGGGGGTGGAAGGTAGTAACATACGTACGAATAATGAAGTTGCTAACGTCTTATATATGGATAATGTGTCTATTTACCTCCGTCTCGTCTGTGTATGTTTTAAATCAGTGTAGTTTTCTACTGGAAAATATCTTCTCGCTGATGCTTCTACACACCTGACTATCAACCAAGGGTACATACATGCGCACGGCTAGCTTGTAGAACACGACTTCCCCGGGTTAAATATGTATATAAAAACGTAGAAAGTTAAATTTATCTTTTTTGCCGTTTGTGGGTTTCTATGAACGCATTATAAACAAAAGTGACAGACAGCTCGGTGTATCGGCATTTCTTGGGAGATTTATCATGTTTAAAAATGCATTAATTCGATTCGCTTTGCGAATCGGATAAAGAAATTTAAAAAATTAGAATCAATATGATGTGAACGTAGCAGAGGATGAATGCAACTTGTTAAATTTCCTGCCACTCAGCTTCCAGACGGTAACTAACGGTAAATATCGGTAATAAATCAATGGTAAACTTCTGTTGCGAGAAGCCAAAGTGATTTGAAATTGTTACTTAAATAAATGGGAGGTGCTTGGAATGTTACATTGCAGCTTATCGAACGAACGAACAAAGCTGAATTCACCCTAAATGAGTTCAACTGGCTTTTTAGTGAATAAGGAAGTTTCTAGGGAATATCAAATATCCCTGGCCGCATGTATATCCCGTTTAGGGTTGATTATAACGTTATTTTTTTGCAGTTCTTGCAGACATGTATAGACGTCCTCATACACACAGCGTTTGTATTCTCAACAAGTCACCCATCTGGTACTGACCAGGCTCGACGTGACTTAACTTTGATGATCTAATAAGAACCTGTGTGTCAACTTGGTTATGCCGATTTTCCTCGCGTTTTGTTGTGAACCCAGGTTGCAAAATAAAA
>OY744519.1:152119913-152132413 GCA_963556195.1 Sepiola atlantica
GAATGTAAACTCAGTAGGAGACAAGAAAATGTATTCATTACAATTCAGTAGAATACAACATTCATGACGTAATCAATATTATGTAATCATACTCCGAAATTTTACCAACACATTTTTATGTGTACGTATGTTTCAGAAATATTAATAAAAATCTTCTTCAGCAGAAAACTAAAAGATCAACCTATCATTTCCTAACAATAGAATTGTTAAAGCATTACAAACACAACACATACCAATCAACACCCAGAAACAATATGTTCTTGTTTTATAATACATAATCACTGGTCGATCTAAAGTCATAATCAGTGAGCTAAATTAGATCTGCAATATTTATTAGTATCTTAGAGAATTAGATTGCTTCACTTTTAATATTTGTAGAATTGATTTGAGGTATGTTTTGTCTAATTCAGTCATAACTAAAGTTAAAACATTTAACTTTCTTAAATATATATATATATATATATATATATATATATATATATATATATATATATATAGACACTATATATATAGACACTATCCTCGAGTGGCTTTGGTTTCTCTGTACAAGTGTTTGTCAGAACCACTTGACATGAGGATACTTCACCCTGACCAAATATAAAAAACATAGTACTCGAAGCCCAAATAAGATCCCCTCGGCACGGTTATACACTGGCTCATAAGAGGAATTGTGCACCTTCTAATGATGTTACATCAAGTAACAGCACTTAGCTGTATATTCCACCAGACTTGATGAATATTTGTCTTTGAATCTGGTAGGACGAATAGGCCACAAGAAAGATATACTACAACATAGTAAACTGGTAAATTGAGAAAATAAAATGAATGTCTTAACTGATTTACTAGCTCAACGTTTGACAGATAAGAGAAACTTAATGCAATATTCGAATATCAATGTATTTTATATAGAGATCAAGTGTTAGACCCTGGAAGGAACCCCTTGTTTTCTGAGAACTTCCACTGAAGTAAAATGAAACAAAAAATGGTATATATATATATATATATATATATATATATATATATATATATATATATATATAATGAAAAAAGAAAACCAAAAGTAGTATTTATATATTCATAAACGTTTCGTCTTTATTTTAAGATTTCCCCAGGATGATTGACTTGTAGAAATAACGCAGGTACACATATTTGAAAAAGTAAGTTTTATTCCAGAGGAAGTCTTGAAAAAAAGATGAACCGTTTGATAATACATATATTATATATATATTTTTTTTAATTTTACATTACGTTGGAATATTATTTCCATTTGTATCACACACACGCACATATATATATATATATATATATATATATATATATTTATATATATATATATATATGTGTGTGTATTTGTGTGTGTGTTATAAGAGAAACCACCAGAGGTCTCACTTATATATGCAAGAACATATTTTTTAAATTTCTATTCACATCATACCTTTGTTTGATCTCCCATCGAGAGTTACAAAAGAAACAAATAAACAGTATTATATTTATATAGTGAGGAAATTTAAAGCATTTAAAGCATGAAATTTGCGACAACATTGAATAATACATAAGTATGAATAACAGACTAGTTGACATAATAGCATGGACACATTTCTAAAGCAAACCGATATTTCAATGATGATATCAACATTAATCTAGTTTAAGGTCAGTTTTACGACCGAAATATTAATTACTTTTTGAGATGTGTGTTGTGTTATTATTTAAATTAGTTTGTTTCATGTGTATTAACTAGTTGCATATACTAACCATTTAATCATATATATGAAAATAAATTTATGCCAGTCAAATACATTTCTGATGACCGGGGATGACATGGATCCCCAGTAATGTGTTACGCTTAGGACCTTCATTGCCATTTATTATAGACTAGCAGGAAGACCCGACGTTGCTCGGGATTGAATGGGGATCAGCACTAAGTACTCTTTCATTATGCTCATAACTTCATATAAGTTTATTTGGTTTGACTGGCTCCCTCCTCCTGTTTTGTCTCCTAATATAGTCGGAAGAAGCTGAACTGTTGGGAAACGCTCTGAATTAGTCTCATACAAATGGTTTTAATTTAATTAAAATCGGATATACGTATTTAAAGTGTAAAGGGGATAGAACTGATCCCCAGAACTACCGCCCAATCAGTCTACTGCCGATCTTTGCTAAAATATTTGAATCCTTAATAAATTTAGCGATGGTCCGGCACTTAGTCAATGCTAAACTTCTTTCTGACCGCCAGTATGGATTTAGGCAAACACGATCTACTGCTGAATTACTAACAGTCATCTCTGAGCGCTTGATATATACAAGGCCTTTGACAAGGTATGGCATAAAGGGCTTCTCCTGAAAATACGCTCATACGGTATTACTGGGCAGTTATATAATTAGATCCTTCCTAACCAAAAGAACGATCCAGGTTGCCTTCGATGGCCGTTCATCTAAGCAACATTATATAGATGCTGGTGTACCCCAGAAATCTATCCTTGGACCTTTACTGTTCCTGATTTTCTTAAACGATCTCCCTGATGACATTGTGTCTGAGGTTGGTATGTTCGCTGACGACACCACGCTTTACTCTCGTCATGTGGGCAAAACGGGCGCGACCATATCCGAGGCAATGGCTGAATCCTTAGAAAAGGACCTCCAGACTGTAGTGGATTGGGGTCATAAATGGTTGGTAACTTTTAATGCCGCAAAGACAAAGCTCTTTTCCTTTAATAACTACAAGTAACCTCTCCAACCACCGATTGTCATCTTGCTGTTTTAGAGAGCAAGGTTTCAGACTGGACCAGAATGCACCCTGGTATATATTAAAATGTACTCATAAAGAAATCAAATGTTAGACTCACGAAAGAACCTTTTGATATCTTAGAAGTTTCTGAACTATAATAATGAAACAAAATCGCTAATTTTCATTTATGTATAAAATATTAAATGTGTTTAACGCAAATAAGTCAACAATTAGTAGAGAAATCGAAATAAATTGTGTTTTACTTATTTTCCACTGTATTTATTTTGAAATAATTTATGTCGCCAATAGTAACGTTAACCCCGGTGTTTCTATTACTTCTAGCGACCAATGGTATTCTCTCTCTTGTTTTCTTCCGTTATTTATATACATCTCCCTCTCTCAACCGTCCGTCATTTTTTTACTACGGTGTCACTACTTATCAAGGCCGAAAAGGCTCTCGATGATACGTGTCATGTGGACGGTCTCATAACGCCGTGATGATTGGTAATGATAGTAGAAATTAGGCGGAAGTTGGTCATGCTTTCGTAGTTTTTCACTTCTATCTGATGAAGTTGTTTATTAATAAAGACAAAATCTTAAATATCCGCCATATCTATCACAATAAAACCAACTTCTAAATCGGAACAGAACCGAATTAATATGTACTTATCTTTCATTTCTTATCTTAAAAGAACAATATCTTTAAGGCTAAGGCCATATCTTGAATATATATATATATATATATATATATATATAATAAGGAATAGGTAAAATAAATACCTTTTGAAGCATTAAAGATGCGATATCAATTTTTTTTTTAAAGAAAATTAATAAATCGAAAACGATTTTTTTCTTCTTTTATTATAAACTAACATTTTTTTTGTTAGTTTAAAGTGATACAGATATTTCGCCAAAAACTTGGCATCATCTTAAAAAAAATATGAACCTTAAAACAATTTATACGAATCACGTGCGCATTCACGTTCTCATATTTGAAAGTGGGAAACAACAGCTAACCCCTTTGGCCCGGCTGGAACAACAAAAGCCGGTAGGAAAAAAATACAAATCCGATGACATCAGGATATATTACACACCGATGATGCCAAGTTTTTGGCGAAATATCTGTATCACTTTAAACTAACAAAAAAAAAATGCTAGTTTATAATAAGAAAAAAAATCGGTTTCGATTTATTATTTTTCTTTAAAAAAAAAATTGATATCGCATCTTTAATGCTTCAAAAGGTATTTATTTTACCTATTCCTTATTAAATTTTACAATAGATACTTCTTAAAAAAATATGAACCTTAAAACACACATATATATATATATATATATATATATATATATATATATATATATGAACCGAATGTTATTGTATTTTAATTCAGTGGACGTTCTCAGAAATCAAGGTGTCCATTTCCGTGGCTTACACTTGATCTCTATATGAGATACATTAATATCCGAATGTACTATTAAAGTTCTCCTTTGTTTCTGAGTTAGTAAATAAATTAAGAACGTTAATTCTTCTCTCTCCAATTTATTAGTTAACTATGTGTAGTGTATCTTTCTAGTTGTCTTTTTGTCTTACTAAATTTCAGGACAAGAATTCATCTAGTCTGGTGGAGTATCCAGCTTTGTGGTGTTATTAGTGGAAACATCACTTGGAGAACGTACACCATTCCTTGTATGAGCCAGTATATAGCTATAGCGAAGGGATCTTATTTTGAATATTTTTCAGGGTTTACTTGGAGAGGAAACTATCCTCATGACAGGTTGTCTTCACAAATCGTTGTACAGAGACTTAAAACACTCGAGTGTTGTGTCTAGTAGGCATACACATTCTCTGCGTGTATATATCTGGGTGTCTTTTGACATAATTTATGTCGCTAATAGTAATATGTACGAACATGGTCAGTGTGTGCGCATGCGTGTTAGTTATATTTCTTGAAGGAAGCAAACATCTAAGCGGGTTAAGTCTCTCTTGGCCTATATTACGAAAAGTTAAACTCTGAAAAGTTGTTTAAAAATCTCATCTTCCCATCGTTTAAGGCTGATTTTTATGATGAAACCGATATTTTGATTAGACTTTGATTCCGTCTGCATCCATTTCTCTCGACTTTTTTTATATTTGGCATTTTACATTTTATCTCCATTTCCTGTTTAATGCTAAGCTTTCACTCGCAGAATATCGGTAAATCTCGAAGACTGGCAATATTTTAATTTCAAAGAATGGCATTTTTTTATATTCTTTATTTGTTTTTTTCTTTCTCTTTCTCATTCTCCTTCTGTCTCTCTTTCCCTCTGTCTTCTTCTCTTTCCCATTTTCTGTCTCTCTCTCCCTCAGTCTCTCTCTTTTTCTCTCTTGAGACTTGTCATACTTGCAGAATCAATCTGAGGTCGACATTGTGGCAGTTTGAAACCACAGAATCGAACGAGTTCTACGCGGAACGAAATGTATTTTTTTTTATTGCGCCAATGCCAAAGGAATCGTACATGTCTTTTTCGTTGGATGTTCAATCATTTTCGAGGAGAGGCACCATCTGAACATGTTTTGGTCTGCCCCTATTTACTTGACTCCCACCGAGGGTAGAATTAGACATAAGGTTGTTTTTAATGTGAAAAAGTCCAGCTCCTTAAATAGAGGCACTCTGAATTGAGACACACATTTAACACTAAATTAATCTAAATATAGCCCACATGTGCACACATTAAGGTTAGCAGCGGTGCTCCATAATTCATAATGATCGCTTTAGTATTTTGGGAGTGAACTCTGTATGTACACATATAAAAAAACATATAAACACACCTTACTTAGGCTCGTGTGCGCAGCAAGAACAATCATGCTCCACACTGATTTCCGGCAAAAGAGTAAACACATGTGTATGTGGATAAGAATTTAGAAATATTTATCATGATATTTTTTTACAGCTTCTTTAATGCTACTGCGGGCCCCTTTAAGAGAATTATAATTAGACGTTTACTTTTAATGCGTAAGTTCCGTAAAACCGGGTCGTTGAACACTATTTATAACAGCATTTTAGATATGTCCGCTTGCATAGACATAAATAGACTTAAATTCTCTTCGTTTCGCCGTCGTTGTTGGGTTAAACTTATTGTTCTAAGCGTCCAGAAAGAAGTAAATGTTGAGTTGGGTCTGGGGTATTGGCAGAACAATCATCCTCGCTACTGATGATTGTCCAAACAAAGGATGAAACACATGTGTATGTGGATAAATAACTTTAAAATATAATAATATTGTATATATATATATAATATATATATGTATATTACAGATCTTCTGTAATACAAACATTAATTATTATTACGCTCTTATTTGTGTTTTTTCTTAATAATTGAGCACTCTGTTGAGGTCCTCTCCCACTAACCTAACACACACCCACACCCACCTACACACACACATATATATATATATATATATATA
The DNA here is from genome assembly GCA_963556195.1 of Sepiola atlantica. Taxonomy (NCBI): domain Eukaryota; kingdom Metazoa; phylum Mollusca; class Cephalopoda; order Sepiida; family Sepiolidae; genus Sepiola; species Sepiola atlantica. The sequence continues at coordinate 152,126,082 of OY744519.1, forward strand.
GGTAAAATTAATTACGATATAATATCAAGACCAAAAAATAGTTAGCTCCTAGTTAAACGGCAAATTATATCAGGAGAGAGAGGAGGGTGAGAAACAGAGTAGGGGTATGGAAAATACAAACCACGGTGTACAAATCAATTGAATTGGACATACAACGGGACACAATATATACATGGAACATACCATGCGTGATAGCATGTGAGATATCGTGTTCTCGTCAGTCGCCAAGCAGCTTACATTTGTTATACGTTCTGCAGTTATTGCGAAGAAACAGTGTTCACTGAAATTCGGGTTAGTGTTGGCACTAAGGCAAGTTCTTGCTGTTAATGCCTTACAAGGAGGAAGAAGAGATTGGATCTCAGTCAACCACCTTTCATAGAATTAACGATAGAGCAGACAAAGACTAACAAGGTATTTCTGTGAAACTGGCTATAGTGCACAGAACACGATGAAATAGTGCATTAGGCTCAAATTTAAAATATTTGTTTGCTTAAATTTTAAATAGAATATTCGTCGGTCTGTCACTCCCATGTTCTACATAACATTTGTATCACTAAACACACAGCTTCAATGCACTCGACCCAATTGGGGATGTGGTTCATACCAGTCGAGGTTACGTCCCCGACAATCAATCCGACACTGGCTTTGTTAGTGTCGGGTTGAGGGATGGTCCTGTTCAGTCTCAGGTCTACCCTCACTGGCTTTATAATCTCTTTTGAGAAGGGCCCATGTTATTGCTAATCGACTGAAGCGCCCCTATCGTGCAAACCCGACGGGGTTGCTCAGGTGTTTTTTGTAGGCCAGTAAGATAGCCAAAAATTCATGATGATCGGTTCATTATTTGTAGAAGTGAATTTTATACATACAAATATATAAACATATACATACCTAACTTCAAATAGATCGATATACATGTGTGTGGATGTCATTATATGTAGTCATGTAACAAAATGTAACCTGATATTAATAGGTTACGCAAAATATAGGTTAATGAATGGGAGTTACGTGGTTGAGACACTAGAAGTGGCGTAACAAACAGTAAGTTACATTCCGGAAGTGATGTAGAATAGTAGGACTTTGCGGTTCAGAATTTTTTAGATGGAGATTGATAATTTGCATTATTCGGACTCGTATTCTAATCTTGAAAGTTATTCTCACAATGTTTCGACGGGTATAACCTCCAACCGTCTTCAAAAAAGAACTATGTCGAACTCGCGAATCTGTATGGAATTTCAAACAGAATCCTTTATTTCATCCACGGTATAGCTTGTTCTTGTTTCGTCAATCATGAGCAGGTAAACTTATCCTTAATTGTATTCTTAGTATCGAATTACCGAGGGTTAAAACTTTACCCCGCAGAAAACTGTCACTTAGAACTAATTATCATTATACACTTTTATCTGTTTCGTCACGTTACAAAAATATATCATTTTGCAGTCCGTACTCACTATTACATTTCATCGTCTATTGTTTCTAGGGGTTCCCAATTTTGAAAAATGATTCCCTTTTTAATTCTTGAAAAACAATCTAAATGTCTTTTTTGTTTATTGACTTGATTTTCCCATTTCAATCGAAATAATACTTAATACAATGTTTTAAATATTTTTCAGGTAATAGAGGAAGAAATCAATCAGGTAGGTGTTTGTTTTCTGTATATATTTTATAATATCTTTTTACCAATAACGTCTTACAACAATAAAAACTAGTTAGTCAAAATATAACTTTGATTTTCCAGCTTAAATGCTATTTAAGTACAACTCATAAAACCCTACCAGCATAGTGTTATATATTAGATAATAATGTGTAAGTTAAAATAGTTGTCTCCCATATATTTTGAGCGTTTTAAGCCATTAATTAAAACTGCACCATTGTAATAATCTTTCTTGCTGGAATAACTATTTTTGGAAAAAGACTTAAGCAAATTACACCTGTAAAAAATGACGCAAAGATAAAAAACATCGCTAAGTGAGACTCAAATATCGATTTGGCAGATACATTATTATTTATGTCTAACATGGAAAATGCGACTGATTTTAATTTGTGTGTGTTTGTGAATAAAGAAAGTGCATATTTTTATAGCATCATATTTTTTTGTGGAAGTCGCTCTTTTTTTTACGAGTCACCAGTTATGGAAGCCTAGAAGCAACTCGAGGATAAGGGTGATTTTGTTTGACGGGTAACGTGACTATTTAAAAAAGACGGCTCAACAAGTACTTGTTTACATTGGACTTGAAAGTTGCAATGTTATAGTCAGCCGGGATGCAGCCCCGTTGTACTGTATTCACAGACAGGCAGTTCTAGGAAATAAACATTGCTCATTAAAGTTCCATATCGTTAGAGAGAGAGAGCGAGAGAGAGAGAGAGAGAGAGAGAGACTTTATTGACAGGGGTTGTAGCTAGACGAGTTTTGGTTGTGAATGTTTTACGGGGGAGGCATAGGTGGAAGCTCAGTCGAGCACCTACCATGAAAATAACGATGGAGTAGAAAAGACTAGTAACGTTTCTGCTGTATGAAAGTGGTTGTAGGTTGGAGAATATGCCATCACCTACTAGATTTCGAAGTCAGTTTTGTACTCTGTCATGGCAGGAAAAGCTGCTCTGAACAACACCTCCCCAGATGTGGCAACAGTACTCCATCTTGGGACGTATTTAACTCTTATACAGCTAGAGAATTGCGTCAGAAGTGAGATACTTTTTAGAGCGGTAGAATGATCCAACCATTTTTCTCGCGACCTTAGCAACAGATTTGATGTTAGTCTTCCATGTCTGGTTGTGAGTGAAATTCGGTGTAAGACGCTCATCAAAGCAAGAGGCTTTCTCACGGTGACAGCCATTCATTAAAATAAGGGCAAAATGAGGATCAGAACGTTGGTGGTGAAAGGAGAGACGATTGGTAGAAAAAGCATGAAGCCTTCTAAAGAGCTTAAAAGAACGAAAGATGATCAACGTAAAGACATACCTATTGACCTTAAGATTATAGGTAGGAGGGAAATAGTCAGCAAGAAGAGTTCAAAAAGTTTGTAGTTTTTGAAAATAAACTACTGAAATAGAAAGTCGTATTTTAACACCGTATATGTACAGCGAATTGATAAAGACCACTAGACCAACGAGTCAAACGAGCTTAAACAAAGGAGGCAGCGAATCGATCAAACAATTTCAAAGAACACATGCTATAATAATATTTCTAGAAGAGTCTGGGACTACCAACATCACCTCTGCGTGTGTGAGAGAGATAGATAGATATAGAGAGAGAACAGAGGAGAAGAAATGGTGGAACCAAACAACTTACAGATATATTTAATATTTAATTAAAATATAATTACAGAAAAATTAAACCCATTGCTTTGTTTATTAGTTCAGCTTTTGGTTGAATATCTAAATATATTGTTTTGGGTTTGTTTGTTTTCCATTTTGGGTGATAAGTTTTTGATGACTTTACTTCTTAATCAGTAAGATGCAAAATGCGGTGGGGATTTATGCTTTTATTTTAAACGTGTACATTTGTTTAAGAAATATACGAGCCTCAACACTGTGTGTTTTTTTTTCTGGCGTGGATACTAAGTATGTCCAATGAGGGTTAGGGTTAAGACATATCTTAACAAAACACATTACTACTGAGATTATACAGGGCAATGACAGATTTATAAAGTAACCCTTAGTAGAAGTTGTGCAGCGAGATGTTTGTTTACATTACATTTACATTTCTACATATGGTTCAGTCAGGAAGTAGGGGTGAATTCCAAAGGAAAGCGGTTCGAGGAAAGAAGCAATTACAGTAGAAACTATTCTGCTATCTAGAGCCTTCTAAAGTGGAGGGGTAGAAGTTTGCTGCTTATCTGAACGGCCGGGGTTATTAACGTGTAGAGAATGCGCACCATTGCAGCAAGTTAATCTAAGAACATTCTGTTGAAGTACTTGTAAAACAAGCACAGCGATGCAACATTATGGCGATGGGAAAAAGTTGGAGCGTGGTAGACAGGGTATGACTTATGAGGTAGAGATTCTTCTGAACCTAGTCCAAGATGGAAAGACAAGTGGGTAAAGCACTAGCTAAGGTGTGTCAACAATATTTTATGCATGGTCGAAACGTGGCTTTGTAGAGATATGGGATAATAGCAAGCCTGAGAAGTGTTCTTGCTCAATAAAGGGAGCCCACATTCTTTACGGAAGACTTGGCAGTATCTTCTGTGTATTTATTCCAGTTCATGGTGCATGGAAATGTTACTCCGAGGAGTTAATACCTTATCCAATTAAAGGTATATGCGTTCAGAGTTGACCGTAACGATTAATCAGTTCTTTTAGTCAAAAACAAACAAACTAATAGCGGATCCAGTATACGCGTTCAGAGAAGATATCTACAGCAGAACGGGATTGCGTAAGCTGCATTCTCTTTATCAAAAATAAGTTAATGCCTTCACCAGTGTATGCTACGTGTGTATAAAACTATCAATGATGTCGGCTTAAAGTAAAACTAAACAAAATACAGGAAATGCTTTGTTTATTAGTTCCGGTTCGGAATATACTAGAAGACTCCGCACCATTTATGCTTAGGTTAGATCGTTTGAATCGGTAGCAATTAGGTTAGCAAAGTCAGTTAAATATATCAGATAAAACAGACAAAAATGTTTTCTGTCTATTTAATTTTCAGATTTAAATAATTTAAATTTCGAATGCGTCTCACAACATTCCCCTTTTAAAAAAATACTTCATATACTTACTATCTATGAGTTTTTGATACTTCAGAGCTTCGCCATGTGCTTGATAACATATTTTTGCTCGAGGTCCAATTATTTTCTAAGGATGTTACGCGTCTGTATTAGCAGATGCTACGGAAGTACTTGCTAAAAGTATCGTCAGAGCTTGATTAATATAGAGCTTGCCAAAACCTGTATATTTTAGACTTTAAGTATCCTCCATTTGCTAGAGCAGTGCACCTTCCCATTTGGCTAAGATAGTTTCCTGCGAAGCCGCCATGTTCTCTTAGCCAACACCATTCGTTTGTCGATGATCACCACAGAAACACTCCACTACCTATAATAAAACATATTGACTTTTGCTCAAGGTTTACTCTTCTAGATCCGCCGTATAATATCCATGCCTGTGCATATTTAGAGGCGAACTTCGTTTAAGATATGGCTTCTTACCAAACACAGAATGTTGTAAACTATGGAGAGTAAACATTACCTGACGGAAAAACCCCAAGTGTCTTCGGTCTCTATGTACAAGGGGTTGTCAACATAACATGAGGATACATGACTCTACAGGAAAACCCTGAGAAAATATTCGACACGGCTATACACTGGCTTATACGAGGATTAGTCCACCTTATTCATGTTCTGTTGGTTCAAGTAGCTGGATACGCCACTAGACTAGATGAATTCCTGTCGTGGAATTCGGTAAGACAAAGAGACTACAAGAAATATATACTATATCATACTTAACTGGTCAATTGGGGTAAGGGAAGTTTATGTTCTTCACTCCCTTACTAACTTTTGAGGGCTAAAAGCGAACGTTAATAGGATATTCGAATATCTATATATCTCATATAGAGATCAAGTGTTAGCCCCAGGAAGGGCCCCCTAGATTTCCGAGAACTTAGACAGAAGTAAAATAGAAGAATAAACACTATGGGGAAGCTGTATTTAGCCTAGCGAATATTTATAGGGCTATCTACAGTAGTGGCGTTCGACAGCAAGATGTTTGTTCACATTGCATTTATATTTCGGCGTGTTAGTACGGTCAGAACACCCGGGAATAGGGAGGGAATCTCCTAGGTGAGTGATCCGAAGAAAAAAAGATATTAGAGTAGAAAGTTTTCCGATATCTGATACCTTCTACAGTTAACGAATGGGATGTTGCTACGAGTTGGTTTCGTTGCAAATATCCTAGTTGAGTGGGTACATGAGCAGTAGGTTCGTCAGAGTACATTGCGTGGGAGAGGCGTAGTGTAGTATTTGTTTCAAGGTAATAATATTACTTCCTCACATTGTTGCGAGTAAGATGCTATGCTAGTACACACAATACAATAGATATGTATTGCTACACGACACGCGTCAGACAAATGGCAGTGTAGTATATGTACTTTCCTCATATATAATTACAAAAAGATGCGACCAGAAAGAGCATATTTATTTCGGAATAATAATAATAATGATAATAATAATAATAATAATAATAATGATAATGATAATAATGATAATAATAATAATAATAATAATGATAATGATAATGATAATAATAATAATAATGATAATAATAATAATAATAATAATAATAACAAAAACACTAATAAAAACGAAAACTCTAATAATAAAGAGGATTTATTAAAAGAT
>OY744519.1:152137413-152144913 GCA_963556195.1 Sepiola atlantica
TTGATCTGATCAAGGAAGTTTTAGTATTAGAATTATGGGGTGGGATTGGGTTAATTATGCAACCGAAGTGATAACATAGAGTATTGAAATTACATATAGATTTAAGGGGGAGTAAATGATCTATCACAGACGTAACCGGGGAGCGCAATTTAAAAGTGAGAGTTACAGGATCTATAAGAAAAGGATTGTCGGTGGAGCGCTACGTCCACAGAGTCAAGTGCAAAAGGAGATAAGAGAGGCAATGTATAAGTATGTAAGAGAGGTTAGCTAATCATTGAAAAAAGAAAATAGAAATTAGTGTTTTTGAGTAGAGAACATTACAGATTAGTAGAGTAGAGAAGAGTAATTTTAGTTCTCAAATTATGTTAAGAATTATGTATTAAGAAAGTTATTTGGTGCTCAGGGGAAAATACGCTGTTTTATTGTAATGATTAGTTTATGTACATGTATGTATGTTTATATATGTATGTGTATGTATATATTTATATATATATATATATATATATATATATATATATATATATATATATATTATATGTTTGACTTGCTCGAGTATTTACTTTCAGGAAGCGATATTTTTGTATTCTGATCAGCCTAATATATATATTATGTTATCAAGTAACATTTAATTTCGAAATAAAAAAAAGAATTATGATTTAGCCATGTGATTGTTGCATACCATTGTTTACTTTTATATGATATTAATTAAATAGTAACATTAATCAGACTATTACAGTGAATAGGTTTTGTCAATTAATGTTTTTGTAATATTTACAAATATATATTTTCATAAAGTATTTTTCTCTATCTCACTCTCATATATATATATATATATATATATATATATATATATATATATATATATATATATATATATTGATTCTCAATTTATTCGAGCACCTGTGGCATCTTTTATAAGATATACTTCCGTACTAACGTAATTTAGAATTGCCGGGGTAAAGCATCGCGATTCCATTCAAAGCGAACGATATCAAAACACGCATTCAGTTTTGCGGAACGATTACAATCGTATTGATCGGATCAAGCTGGCCAGCAACGATAAATTACATCTTATTGGCAGCAGCGAGAAAGGGCGTTTCTCAAGAGACGTAAGTGCGAAAGAGCCGCCCTTCCACCCAACTTCTGCAACAGTTTGGGAAAACAGTAATAAACGGCACGATCGTAGAAGAGGTTTTCTTCCTGGCGGTCATGCAATAATAAGCGATTCCTGCCACTCGAAGACTGGCGAGATATTTGCAGACATTGTTGTGCATGTTTGGTATATTTTTCCCTTCTTCATATCATCTGCCTATTGATTTATCTATCTATATATATTGTTTAACATCTACCTACGAGCAATATATATATATATATATATATATATATATATATATATATATATATAGATATATATATATATATATATAGATATATATATATATATATATATATAGATATATATATATATATATAAATATATATATAGATATATATATATATATATATATATATAGATATATATATATATATATATATAGATATATATATAGATATAGATATATATATATATATATATAGATATATATATAGATATATATATATATATATATATATATATATATATATATATATATATATATATATATATATAGATATATATATAGATATAGATATATATATATATATATATAGATATATATATATATATATATAGATATATATATATATATATATATAGATATATATATATATATATAGATATATATATATATATATATATAGATATATATATATATATATATATATATAGATATATATATATATATATATATATATATATATATAAGATATATATATATAGATATATATATATATATATATATAGATATATATATATAGATATATATATATATATATATATAGATATATATATATATAGATATATATATATATATATATATAGATATATAGATATATATATAGATATATAGATATATATATATATAGATATATATATATATAGATATATAACTATATATATAGATATATATCTATATAGATATATATAGGCATTTAGCCTGACGATTCCCCCCGGGGATGAAACACGGGAGCCTCTGTGTAGCTTTATTGCCATATATATTTTCATTGCTTACTATATATAGATATATATATATATATATATATATATAGATATATATCTATATATATATAGATATATAAAGATATATATATACATATATAGATATATATAGATATATATATAGATATCTCTCTCTCTCTCTATATATATATATATATATATAGATATATATATATATAGATATATCTGTCTCTCTCTCTCTCTCTCTCTTTCTCTCTCTCTCTCTCTCTCTCTCTATATATATATATATATATATATATATATATATATATAATTCGTAACATTTATCGTCAGTGTAGAGATAAGGATTCAAACCAGTCGCAGGATTCGAACCCCTCGGAACACGCGTCATGTCTAACTAAAATGCCGACGCTTTAACCGTTGCAGACACCATGAAAACCAACATAACTTGCTGAGAGTTTATTCTTATTGTACCGAGCTTGCGCTTGAGTTAGCCGACGTAAACAGTTTGCAATTATGAAGGAGCATGCATTAAAGCCATGATTTTGACGACTGTATTAATGCTACTCCCTAGAGTGTTTAGCATAAATTAGACCGAAAAATATTATAAATATGTAATTATCTACATGCGTATACGTTTCATCCTCCAGAGATAATTATTCAAACCGGTGGCAGAACTTGAAACTTCGGAACAAGTCATATTTCATTGAAACTCCGATTCTTTTACACTTGCGGCCAGCATGAGCAACTACATACATTGATGAGAGTTATATATATATATATATATATATATATATATATATATATATATATATATATATATATATATATATATATGCCTACGATTTGATAAAGAGGTTTTTCCTCGAAATATATCATGGAACACGGTCGCATACATTAGACTACTGTGTAGAAGTTTTGACTACTCAAGTAAGATTCACTGTTGAACTGAAAACAATTGTGTTTGTCTCCGTTCTCAACACCGAGGTATTTTTATTTATTGCATTGTGATAGCGTTCTAATATTCCCTTATATACATAATGCACGCAATGTTTCAAGCAAACTGCATCTCATTTACTATAGATTCGTTTTTGTACATAATTTCCTATATTTTTCGACTCGAACCTACGCAATATTACAATACTAGATTTGCATAAATTAGAAACTTTTGTTTCCTATTTTCTAATTACACACAATACAGGCATAGACATTATTAAGTGTTGGGATTGAGTTGTGTTAAAACCCTTATATATTAATAATTTTAATTAGTCGTAATTAGCAAATGACTAACAAAGTTACCTATCTCTAAGTAACTTTATATTTATCAGTTTCATCCTTTCGTTCTGTCGTTTGATCCCTGCACTCAAACATTACCACGTCGAATACTTGCTCTTTTTATCTTTCTCCTCTCTCTCCTTTTCCCTATTCTTTATCTATCAATCTTCTTACTGTCTTCCTCTATCCATCTTTCTTCCACTCTCTCTCTCTATCCCTCATTCTCAATATCTCTCCTCATTCCCATTTCCCTCCCTCTCTTTCTCTATCCGTTTCTTTACATACCTCTTTCTCTCTTTCTCCCTCTCTCTATCCTTCTTTCCCCCCTCTGTCTCTATCTCAGTTTCTCCCTTTCTCTTTTTTATTCATCTTTCTTTCCCACTTTTCTTTATCCCTCTTTCTACCCATCTATCGGTATCCCTTTTTATACCCCTCTCTTTCTATCCTTATTTCATTATACCTCTTTCTACTTCCTCTCTCTCTTTTTACTATCCCTATTTCTACCCTCTCTCTACCCTTTTTTCTCCACCCTTCTCTGTATTTTTTATTTTCTCCACCTCTCTTTCTAATACTCTCTCTCTATCTCTATTTCTCCTCCCCTCTCTATCCGTCTTTCTTCTCCCCTCTCCATCTTTCTTTCTCCACCCTCTCTATCCTTCTTTTCTCCCTATCTCCCTCCCTCTTTCTCCCCCTCTCTTTCTATCCCTCTTCCCACTCCTTTACTCTATCTGTATCTTTCTCAATCGCTCGAGTCAGCTTAGATGTTGAACTTTCAAAGTCAGTTGTTACTAAAGACCAGGAGGGACACTTTGATGTTTAAAAATATAAACCCTCTACTAAAGACGTAACACTTGTCTGTAGATGAATAATTATACAAGTAATAAACTATGTTTTGCCCTTTCCCTTGGTTTAGTCATTAAGCAGTCTTGTAAATGTTTCTATAAAAAAACGTTAAGCTATATCCGTCACTCTATGATGAAGACCAATGTGTATGTATTCGTGTAAGTCTTATATAAATAAATATAATATATCGTCCCGTTATTAGCTAGTAGAAAATTGCATTTTTTTCACCTCAGTATGCAACCATTTTAAAGCAATCTTCCACAATAAATTAATGATGTGGAAAGTTGATATGGTTACATTGTAAGTAAAACTGTAAACAAAACTTGTTACAAAGCTTATGTGGTGAGTTATTTTAACAATTGCGGCTTTCTCTGGCTGCATGGCTTGTTCATCGTGCTCCAAGACAAAGCCTATTTTACACAGTTCCTTTTTTGACACACATATACGCATCATGCATGAGTCTCATTTGACATTTTGTGGTATTATCTGTTGATTTCCAGGCTCACAGGTTAAATTACCGTTTCTTTTGAAACATAATCCACGCAAAAAACATTTTTAAAAATACAGCTTAATACATGTACACTATACGGTCGGAAAAAAATTCCATATATATATATATATATATATATATACATGTTAATAAAGCAATGTGTGTCTACCTTGGTGTTTATATGTTTGATACCATGCTGAGTAGATAACGACACTATAAAGGAGTGTAACGATACGGCATTAAACTGCTCTATAGGCAACGTTTCCGAAAAGTCGAAAGGTTGAAACGTTACCATGAAGATTTCAAACTATTTTTAACAGTTCATTTTAAAGTTTTTTTTCAAGACCTATTTGGGAGTCAGTTCGCGACTATCTTATAATGTATGCGTATGTTAGATTGCGTGTTTTAGACTTTTTACGTATGTGTGTGTGTATTTCAATCGTTACACGCTCATTGTTCTTTTGCGTGTATCTGTCCATTTCTTTTCTTTCTTTTTTTCTTTTACATATCAAGTGTTCTTTATAATGTGTGCGGAGTTGGTAGTAAAACCATCGTTAATATCTGCTAATGTGCATCAATGCGCGTGTGTGTTGTATTTTTTCTGTCCTCTTTCTCTATTTACAATACAAATGTCATTACAATTCAAATGGAAATGTACCTTTTATGTTCTTAATTTCTTTCTTCGTGGGCCGTCGTCGTCGCGTGGATGTTTTCCTTATTTCTATATTCCTGTGGTTGCGCTGATTTGTTTTCCTTCCCGTCCTAGTTATACCATGATCGTCGTAGTTTGGCATCGCTGTGAACGAAATTACTTCAACTTAACAAAAGGAAGTATAAGAAAGAGTTTGAGAGGTTCAAATAGGTTTTATTAATCCTCTGTATTAAACAACAAAAAGAGAAAATATACCGTATTCTCTTATACTTCTAGTTTTCTCTTAATGTCTTACTTCTCACTTATAAACTTGCTGAAATGGAGGACAGTTATACACTTGACAAACAGGATGGGTTTTTATCTGAGACTTAACTTAGACTCAAGTTTCAGCACATCGTTATCCACGTCTGATCGCTTCAAATTTCATAGCTAAACTCTTTAAACTATCATTTCTGTGTGTGCGATAACAACAAGCTACGTCATCGCGCCTCGATCTGTCGGTCTCCATTTCTGACCTTTATTGACCCCAAATTGTTTGTTACCATGATTTTAAGGTCACCTGTTATTTATTCATACGTAAGAAAACAGAATGATTCACCCAAAGTTTGTGCCCGCCTGACATTTACTTAGCAAGATAATTTCAACCTCGGTCACCATCCATACTAGCTGTAATACACCTTTTCCAAATAGGGCCCCCTCATAATATAAGAGGATGACGTCATCCATTCTCCACCTTTATTACTATATTTTAACAAATACCTCCGATTCCAACGTCATTCGGAATTGCCAGCGATAACTTAGGATATCTCATGTAGATTCAACGATAAATATTCTGTTGAATGATTCCAATTGTATTGATGTGGCCAAGCTGGCAAGCGTCGATGATATATGACAACTCGCCGACAACCAGATGATGCGTTAGAGATCAAAGCGCCCCAGGCACCGCAAACCTTAAAACGATAAGAAAACATACTTTTGCCGACGCAGAAATACGTAAACAGGCGGAAAAGACAAATGCAAACGAAGCGGCTTTAAAATAAAAACGAGGCGGCTTTTAAATCGATAAATATAATTGTGTTTATTTTTATTTCAATTGATTGTGTTTTTTTTTTACAAAGGCAATCAAGGAGAGTAGAAAGTGGACCATGGGTTTACTTTCAGCAGTCTCATACCATTCGCTTCCATTATTTTATTATTTGGTCCTCACGTTCTATGAGCGATGTTTCTGACAAAGGGGAAATAATTACTGTTTTCTGGGTCGGAATCTATCCATTTAACACTTACTGTCAGCTAGTTTTTAACCCTAAAGTGTTTTTTACCTCCTTGAATACATGGGCTTCATGCCATATTTGTTGTGATTTCTATAAAATTTAAAAAAATAAAATTATATTTTGTTAAAGGAAAATAAAATGTAATTTTGTTGTCTTTTCAATCAATTGTTTTTTATGCATAAACTAAAAAATAGTAGAGTACACAATGAATGAAATAAATTTTAACATTTTTTTTTCGTTTCTTTTTTTACTGGTTTATCGATTGAACCGAACACCAACGACTAAGCTTGTGTTTGTTTAGGGATTGAGTGTCCGGGATCGTAGTGGCGCAATATATTGCGATGTCCGTTAAACAAACATTTTTTACGACACTTAATACATATGGTTTTTCCATTTCTATTCCTTTTTCTTTTTTCTGCGTTCTACCCCCCACCCCGTTTGCCAAGTTTTAAGTCTCTCCGTACACGTTTTATCATTCTTTCTTTTTTAACATTTAAACACGTAGAAAGTATGTCTCTTTGTGAATGTTACCTTATCGAATTGATTTAAAATCTTCCTTTTTTCGAAAGCCGTTCGTTGATCCGAACAAATATTACAATATATATATATATATATATATATATATAATAATATATATTACACTATATATATATATATATATATATTACAATATATATATATATATTAATCTATATATATATATATATATTAATCTATACATATATATATATTACAATATATATATATATATATATTACAATATAGATATATATATATTACAATATATATATATATATTACAATATATATATATATATATTACAACATATTTATATATATATTACAACATAGATATATATATTACAATA
>OY744519.1:152147413-152153980 GCA_963556195.1 Sepiola atlantica
TATATATATTATAATATATATATATTATGATATATTATAATATATATATTATAATACATATCTATATTATGATATATATATTATGATATATATATTATGATATATATATATTATAATATATATATTATAATATATATATATATATTATGATATAAGGATATATTATAATATATATATTATAATATATATATATTATAATATATATATATTATAATATATATATATTATAATAATATATATATATATATATTATAACATAATATATATATATATATTATAACATATAATATATATATATATTATAATATATATATATTATAACATAATATATATATATTATAATATATATATATATATATTATAACATATAATATATATGTATCATAACATAAAATATATATATATATATATATATATTATAACATATAATATATATGTATCATAACATATAATATATATATATAAACATATAATATATATCATAACATACAATATATACATATATATATCATAATATATACTATATATATATATATTATAACATATCCTATATATATATTATTTAACATAATATATACATATATATATATTATATAACATAATATGTACATATACATATATAATTATATAACATAATATATACATATATATATATTTAAATATTATATAACATTTAATATATATTATATAACATGTAATATATATTATATTACATTGTATATATATTATATAACATTTTATATATATTGTATAACATTTAATATATATTATATAACATTTTATATATATATATATATTATAACATACAATATATATATATATATATATATCAGTTAACATATACTATATATAAGATGTAATATACATATATTATATAACATATAACATATTAAATGACATAATATATATATATATATATATATATATATATATATATATTGAATAACATATAATATATATATATACATATATTAGTTTTTAGATTAGGACTCCTAAAGTCGAAGAATAAAAGGGTCTCACATAATGCGAAAATAACGAGGGAATACCTCCGAGATTGCATTTTCAGCAAAACACGCGATACCAATTTACGTATCCCCGTTTCTAAAGCGATTCTCAGCGTATCGATCGAGTAAATGTGGTTAACAATGATGAATTACAACAGCATAAACACAGCTACAACTCGCCGAAACAATGATAAATTGCACCGTCGTACGAAAGGTTTCCTTACTTGCGGCTACAACAGCTTAGGTAAGGGGGAGTTTTCAAGCTCCGTTTTATAACAATTATAGAATACTAGAAACAAATTAGACCGGTTTAGTCACCCGTTGCGTTCGGTTTAGAGTGTTTATATCAGGAGAAAGTAAGTTTTGCAAAGCATGTTAGATAAAAATAAATATACAACCGAAACTAACCCATTTCTGCGCTCCATCTCCCTCACATCTCTCTCCTCTCTTTTCTCCTCTCTATCCTCTTTTTTACCTTCCTTCTCCTCTCTTTTACCCTCTCTCTCCATTTTTACTCTCTGTTGTCTCATCCCCAATCACGTCTTATATATATATATATATATATATATAATTATTTGTTTGTTTTGGTACAGAAAAATTAGAAAATATTCGTACGGTCGGTTTCAAGTAGAGAAGACCATAGCCATCCGGTTCTCTTCAGCTTCTGTTCTTATCTGTTTCGAGAATGTGAAGTCACGTGCCACTCTCATTTGGACGCGTTATTTGCTTAGAGTGTTATATATGGTTGTTTAAATTTAGTGTAAGGAAGATTTAATAAGGTTAGAAAAAAGGGTAGAAATAACAGTTGAGATTTTAAACGGGAGAAGATTTCAAGAGATATGAAAAAAATAAAAATAAATTTTAAAATATTTCTATATAAATCCCGTAAGCCAATGTTTATGAGTATAGTATATTTGGCTGTTACTTTTTGGGGGTTTAATGATGTGTCTTCTTCAGAAATTATAATGTATTTGGTAGTGTGGGGTGTAGCTAGGCTTTTATGCCTATCGGTAAGTCCAGTTTTTGAGTAGTGCTTGTCTTTTGTGGGGGCATCCTTTAAAGATGTCATCAAACAGACTGTATTTGGGTCAATGATGGCCCTTAATATATATTATTTTTCAGCGTCACACAGAGGGCATCTATTCATGGCTGGAGAGAAGGATAATCTTCTCTCAATTACTATCCATTTGATAGTGAAGGGTGTCTTTTCATCTTTAAGCTGCTATATCAAGATCGCGAGTGTCGTGTTTGCCTTGTTTTTGTATCTGAATGGGTTTCTGTGTGCGTATAATCTTAGCTTGAAGCTGTCCTGCGTCATGCCAATGTATTTTTCCTGCTACAACGGTAGTCTGGTTTGTGACGGTAGCTTTATATACGAGGGAATCGATTTTGCAATCCCACTCTAGGGGGCAGTTGTTTTATGCAAGTACAAAATAATACGGCATTGACAATAGATTTGTTGCTGTCGCAATGAGGTATGGGTTATTTCTGTGCAGACTCACCTATTTAGAGAATAATTTTTTTTATTACTAATATTTTATTATTAATTACCGGATAGTAATGACTAGGCAGTTCAGAAATTTTTGGAAGTAAAAGTAAGCTTCATCTAGTACGCTGGTTTTTAAACATCGAACATGATCTTGTGTCTAACTTCCTACAGAGGAAATAAAAAAAGCATACTAAGATACAATTGAAATCCCATAATGTAATTAAAGTATACATACATATATATATATATATATATATATATATATATAGTTTTTAAAATATTTTCTCTTGCGAAATCAAGGGAGATAACTCAGTATAATTGCACAGGATAGATTACCTTTCATCTGTTACGGTGCTTAAAACACATATCTGCATTCTAACAGTTTCTTTACCGGACTAAGTATTTAACCGAAGAA
Organism: Sepiola atlantica; assembly: GCA_963556195.1. Classification (NCBI taxonomy): domain Eukaryota; kingdom Metazoa; phylum Mollusca; class Cephalopoda; order Sepiida; family Sepiolidae; genus Sepiola; species Sepiola atlantica. The sequence goes on from OY744519.1 coordinate 152,150,322, forward strand.
AATTATATGTATATATATGTATATATACATGTATATATATATATATATATATATATATATATATATATATATATATATATATGTGTGTATGTATATATATATATATATATGTGTGTATGTATATATATATATATATATGTGTGTATGTATATATATATATATATATATGTGTGTATGTATATATATATATATATATATATGTGTGTATGTATATATATATATATATATGTGTGTATGTATATATATATATATATGTGTGTATGTATATATATATATATATATGTGTGTATGTATATATATATATATATGTGTATATATATATATATATATGTATATATACATATATGTGCATATATATATGTATATATACATATATGTGCATATATATATGTATATTAGGGTAGGTCGATTTTACACTTTTTTTTAAATATTAAAAAAAGGCACGTTCCGAAAGTTGTATATAGACCTATTAAATACTCATGCAAAAAATTAGATCAAAAACTTCAGCGGTTTTTTGAGCGTTTGGTATCAAAGATCGTAGACAAGAATATACTGAAAATTCCTCGTTTTTGCAAGATTTGCTTGAATATTGGTGTGAAAACCAAATAATTTTAGCATTTAAAAGCAGGGAATGTCCTTTTATTTTATAAAAATGATATGAATTAAAGAAATCTTCAAATTGAAAATTTGCCCCCCCCCTCATTTTCAGTATCTGCTTTTGTAAACTACCTTTTAACGTTATGAATTAAACAGTAATATTTGAATACCTAAAAAAATGATTTTTTCTGTTATTAGTGAAAATATAACAAGCAAAGAAATAAGGAAAAACCTAACACTATTTTAATGAAGCTTAATATAGAGAGTCAAATTGCTCCATATAAGACCCCTTAGACAAAAATGCTGGTCTCAATTTCTGACTCAAAACTTTGGCTGTAATGTGTTGATGCCTTGCTTCAAAACCATATACAGTTTGTGAAGCTTCTGTTATTAACTTAACTGCCCGTTCCACACCCTGAGAATGTGAGGGCAAATCTGGCAAGTAAAGCTTGGTTCCATTCATCAACGATTCTCGAAGTTCAGATTCAGTAAAATCTTCCGTCATTGGTGGTTCAAAAATGCCGCATAATTTTAAATCTATTAATTGTGTCCAATGTGTGGCATTAAAATTAATAGGTAGTATTCTTTTTAATCTTTTTCTGGTTGACTCCTCACTCCTGAAAGAACAAATTAATTAATTGAATTATTAAAAAATTCCAATCTGTACTGCTTTAATAATTATGGTGAAATTAGATAAAATCTTTAAAAATCATTCTATAAATTGGAATAAATAATTGAGTCAGAGATATATGAATAAATATTACTTACCTAATGGCCAAAATTCTTTTTAAAGCTTCTTCTCTTACTTCAATCTCCTCAGATTTAACCATGGAATATAGAAAGTTTTCAGGCAGTAAACAAAATGTATTACCTTGTATATTTCTAAATGTGATATCTTGGATTTCCTGAGGCTTCTCCTTAATCCTCTGGGTCATATTAAAAATGTGCACTTACTGATTGTGGAATTTATTATTTCTTTTAATTTCAAACCAAAAAGTGGCATACACATTTACAATAAAATTTACTACATAGTGTAGTTTTGTTGTGTGCCTTTGTGGGTATGCACCACGAGTCCATAAACACATAAGCCTGATGGCCAAAGTTAACCATCTTGCTTGGTTTAAAGGACCAATTTTCCAGGAGGCATATCTAGAGTCAACCTTACCTCTAGAAATACCTACTGTGTATTCATAAAGGAGTCTTTGGTCAGAACTAAGATCATGTATTTCATCAATTTTAAAAATTGACTCTAGAGGATTGCTAATAGTGGAAAATGATATTTGGGGTAAATCATATCAATCATTTGAGCATAATTTCCCCAGAGGGCTACTGAATGTTGTAGGGCCCTTTGCGCAACCATCTATGTTTTTAAAAAGGGCTCTGAAAGGTAGTTCATTATGATGCAAAGAGCAACCAATTGTGTGAAGAGTTTTAAAAAGTTTTTTTTCTAAAATTGCAACCATTCCACCATCGCAACTTGTGTTGGTATTAGTGTTGTCAACAAGTATAGCCTTGATACTGTTCTCACTGTGGAATTCATGCAAAACATCCACCACTTGATCTGCATGAACAGCACCTGTTGCACCACTATTCGGAAGAACTCTATGTGTCAGATATTTACTTTCACATGGTGTTTCTTTTGTAAAAGTTAAATGGTGTTCTGGTCCCTTAGTTTTTTTCATAATTCTCTGTCTATTTTCATCCACAATTTCCTTATACATCAATGTGTTCTTATCCATTCTCCCATCAACTCCAATACATATATTTTAGGTGGGGTAAAAACTCCTGGCTGAAATAGTTTTATTTATCTACCTCCAACAAGGTAAGATGTGACACAAGGTCAGGAAAGTGGGATTAGATAACCCTGCGCTATAGAGGTGAGCACTCTGGCCATTAAAACATTGACTGGGCAGCCCCGTCGGCATTCCCCTGTAGGGGCGCCTCAGACAGTTAGCAATAAACTTACTCCTCCCCAAAGAGGAAAGGCAAAGCCTGGGAGGATGCACCTCCTAGAATTGCACAGGACGGACAAGCCCCAATAGACGGGCGTAAATCCAGACCCAAAGGCCCGGACGATACCGGTTTATTTGGTGGGGTAAAACCCCCTGGCTGAACTAGATTTTATTTATCTACCCCCAACAAGGTAAGATTGACAAAAGGTCAGGAAAGTGGGATGAGAAAGCCAGTGCTCGAGAGGTGAGCACTCTGGCCATTTAAAAATTGCCTGGGCAGCTTCGTCGGCATTCCCCGGTAGGGCCGCCTCAGACAGTAAGCAATAAACTTACTCCTCCCCAAAGAGGGAAGGCAAAACCTGGGAGATGCACCTCCTAGAACTGCACAGGACGGACAAGCCCCAATAGACGGGCGTGAATCCAGACCCAAAGGCCCGGACGATACCGGTTTATTTGGTGGGGTAAAACCCCCTGGCTGAACTAGTTTTTATTTATCTAACTCCCACAAGGTAAGGTGTGACAAAAGGTCGGGAAAGTGGGATTAGATAAGCCAGCGCTCGACAATTCAATATATATGTGTGATAATTAAACAGACAATCAACATGGGAAGTCAAATTCGCCCGATGAATTTTCAACCGGTGAATACCATAAAAAATATCCAATAAATAAAACGCCTATGTAAACAAATAATTATTTATATATAACATTAAATATCATAGTGTTTCATTCCTTTTTAATTTGAATATGTACATTTAATTTCTTAAGAAAAATAATAATAAACTTTAAAATATTTATTATTAAGTAATGTATTACTTTTTTTTGTTAAAACCCGGGTTTAATTTAAGGCGACACATCTGCCGGTGAAATCTCGGCAGTGAGAAAAAATCTCGATTTATTTGATCTTAAAGTTGCAATGCTCAAATAAATACAAAATTTTGAAGAAAAATATTTCTTGTGGTAACTTTTGACATTATTTGGCAACTTTCTTCGAGTGCGATAATTTACAGTTTCAAAATCGACCTCCCCTAATGTATATATACATATATGTGCATATATATATGTATATATATGTATATATATGTATATATATGTGTATATGTATATTATATG
>OY744519.1:152164180-152166680 GCA_963556195.1 Sepiola atlantica
TTTTATTTAATGTTTCTTAGCGTCAATTCTATTTACATGGAGGGGGTAAGAAACTTCGCCAATGTCCGCCACTATACGCCACTCTCCGCCACTCTCCGCCACTCTCCGCCACTCTCCGCCACTGCCCGCCACTCTTTACGTACACAAATACATGTAAATTTTATATCTTATATCAGAAAAGTATTCAGTGTTGTCCTGCAAATAATACATCATGTTTATGAAAAAATATCTGGTTTTGAATCAAATTTATTTGTTCGAGGATAGCTAAGGAAGAAAGATAACTCACTTTTAAAACCCAATTTAGGTTAGAGAATATACATAACATATAAAAGTGTATTCTTATGTAAAATTCACCGAGTAAGCTGATGAGAGTATTCCTGAATCTATAAACCCATCTCTTATGGGTCCAGGGGGCATATTTTATCATGTGGGGGAGGCTTTTCAGTTATTTTACATTATATTTTATAGTAATTTTAAATTGCTGAATCATATTGTATTTTAATTACGTAATACCCCAAGTTCATAAAACAATTCATGGTTTTTAATGAAATTTATTTGTTAGAGGATTGCTAAGGAAGAGCGATAACTCACGTTTAAAATCACAATTTAGGTTTTTAGAACAAGGTTAGAGAATATACATAACATATAAAAATGTATTCTCATGTACAATTCACAGAGTAAGATAATGAGAGTATTCCCGAATCTATAATGCCACCCCTTAGGGGTCCATGGGCATATTTCATCGGGGGGGGGGGGGATTTTCAGTTATTTTTCATTATATTTTATAGTAATTTTAAATTGCTGAGTCATATTGTAATTTAATTACGTAATACTTTGAGATAACTTTTAATTTTATTGAACGTTTTATAGCGTCAATTCTATTTACATGAAGGGGGGTAAGAAACTATTGAAGGTCCGAAACTAGCCGCCACTGCCAGCCACTTTGTACGTGCACAAATACATGTACATGTACATTTTATAATATCTTATATAAAAACAGTGTTTTATTTAACGTTTCTTAGCGCCAGGGACGCGCCTCTAAATTTTTAGTTTTTTGGTATCGTATTTTAAATAAGCGACAAACGCTAATCAAATTATTGTTACTACTTTACGAAAGGAAATTACAACATGGCCGCCAGCGATTAAATCATTGCAGTCAAGTTCGATTTTAAAGTCTTTAAAAAATAAAATATAATTTTATGTCGGGATCAAAAATACAATGTTAGAATAATTAATAACTTTCATCCTAAATGTTTGTTTGTTTACATGAAATATTTATTTGAGAAAATTCACAATTACATAAAATACATATTTAGTAAAGAGAATTTACGTGAATTACATTATTATTAGTTTTTAACTAATTTAAACAAGAGAAGAATCATATCGAAAAAAAGAGAAATAGATGGTTGAAGGAGGGAGGGAAATAATAAGGACCAGGAAAAGAGAGACGACTACAGAAAGAAGAGAGACTGAAGTTTTTATATAAAGATGTTACACACACTCTTTAATTCCTACTGCTTTGTGTTTTTATCGCCCCGGACAACGATGGGTAGCCCTGCTAGTCTATATATAATTTCTATCTGTCGATATAACTTTCTGTCTATATATTTATATGTTTATATTTCTAACCGTTGATATAACTTTCTATCTGTCTCTATATCTATCTGTTTATATTTCTATCCATCTATATTTCTATCAATCTATCTATTTATCGATATTTCTATTTATCTATCTATCGATATATATATATACATATATTTGTATATCTGTGTATATCTATTTAATCTGATATGTATACCGTTAGAAATGGTCTGCTTAACAAACACCTCTACTCCGTTTTGGTTTGCTGTATAATTAGCAGTGTTTAACTCTGTGGTTATGATTCTGGTTGGTGGCATTTAAGTTCGTGTCTATATTCCACGCTGATGAAGAATATCGATATTAATAAATATCCATATCGTCTCGGAAACGATCGTACACAAACTGTCGTTTATGTTGAATTTTTGAAGCGTAAAAAAATGTCATGCCGTAATCAAGTTTACCTAAGATCCATATCATATATCTGTGTGTGTAGCAATTGTATTTCGTCAGTGCTTTGGGTCAAATATTTTACAGTGTTTTGAAATTATATTTTCGAATTCATTATTTATGTCAATATATTACTTTTATTGATTAGTAAAAAACACGGAATAATTTTCACTCAATAATCCAGATGTACGGTTACTCTTACCCAAAACACGGGTAAGAACTTTAATCAGATACAAGTTCCGATATTCACCGAAAAATAATACGTTTGTTGCACTAACATGGATCAATCCATCGATTTAAATTAAAAATATTTTGAACAAATCAATTTTTTTCGATAAATTACCTTTCCAAATTATATTAGAAAACAAAAAGATTTGAAAAAAAAAATACAATTTCAATTAATCAGTTTTATCTGTAAAAGAAGCAAAGTGGAACAAGCCATTTTAAAAAAACGGAAATATCGCATCTATAT
>OY744519.1:152171680-152174180 GCA_963556195.1 Sepiola atlantica
TTGATACAGGTATTACATAACATTGTAACATTGTGTATATAGACAGATATATATGTGTTGTGAAAGGGAATAAAAACAACATCAAAAAATAATAATAAATAAACATATATATATATGTGTATGTACACATTGTATTAAGGTTGAAACTAATTCATTTGTTCCACCATTATATGTCTTTTTTGCTCCAACGTGTGTCTATCCGTCACACCGCTGCATTGTATTGCCTTCTAAATATCACATTTCTATATACCAATAAACAATGCTTCAAGCAAACTACATAAACCTCTTATCACTTAGTCTGAGTCAGACAGAGTTTGCCACAACTAAAAAACTGTTTAAACTCTCAGAAAAGCGTGCAAAGGTCGGCTGCCAGATTAACTTCCTCAAACGCTGCCTTAAATACAACATCATGCCCAACACCATCAACAACATGCATCTACCCACATGCTTCCGCCTACCTAAACTGAATACCTCCCGTGACTTCATACACAGGTTCTGCATAAAAAAACTCCTCCAACACTTGCACCACATATTACATCAGCATATCAGTAACATGACTACTGCCAACTCCGAACTTAACATACCAGACGAGCACAAACGCCTTGAGACTATTACAACAATAGACCGATGCTATCACTACACTGTTTATACCGAAAAAACAAGACTCAAAAACAAATTCACATGGCTCCTCTACCGTAACAACCATACACACACTAAAAAATCAGAAACAACCTACTCCATAACGACAACAAACAACATACAATATCCCACCTCGTCACAGACTTAACAGACTCCCTATCACGAGAAGAAAAAGAGCTTCTTAGCCTTGGACACAAATTCATCACCACTCAAAGAATCAACAACAACACCAAGCTCAACATAGAGGCACAATTTTGCAGGACAGCTTACCACATCAAGTGGCTGGCCACCATCAACAACACTGCATATGACAATAACACCGCTAAATTTCCTGTATACTAACTTGATCACCCACTACATCCACCACCCAACAACCGCGAGCTAGACATCAAACTCACACGCCTAAAACGTAACATACTCTCTATCATACAACAAGAACAGACAAACATTATACCTAATTTGACAAGAACACAACGAACCGCACTTGAAAACCTAAGAGATAAAGACCTTGTCCTCCTACCCTCTGACAAAGGGAAGTAATTCTGTGTTATCTCACGTGACACCTACGACACACTAGCATTCGCCCACCTTAGCAATGACACACTCTACACACCTGCTTCTAACATTACTACCCAACAAATAGAGAACAAGATTAATACACCCTAGACCAACATTCGCAAAAAAGAAACATCCCTAATAGCTACAGACACAACCTAATTACAGGAAACAGTAAACTTCCTACTTTCTATCACCTCTTCAAAACCCACAAGACCGGCACCACCACACAAATCAGACCCATAGTATCCAGCATTGAATGACCACTATACAAGGTCTCCTGGCTCCTCTCCCATCTACTTAAACACCTACTGCAAACCTTCCCAGGACATGTCAGCTGCTCGGATGAAGTCATCCAGAGGTTAAATCTACTACCACCAGAACAGCGTAAACTGGACTGATATGCCTTCAGCCTTGACGTCGTCGCTCTTTACACATCTGTACCCGCATACCCAGCAGTAGACATAATTACTGACTGTATCTCATCCAGCGACCTCAATTGCTTCGGCCTCACCTCCACTGACATACATGAACTCCTAAATATAATAATAGACAACACATACTTTACATACAAACAAAACACATATAAACAAATAATAGGACTGCCTATGGGTTCCAGCTTCTCGGGACTGCTCGCCATTGCTTTTATGGACAAATTAGAACGCCATGCACTCAACTCCTGTCACTCCCCCATCTTCTTCACACGATACGTAGACGACATTCTTATCCTTTCATCGTCCCAAGAAGAGGCTAACACAATCTTCAACACATTCAACAACACTGACTCACACACACGATTTACAATAGAACATCCTGAAAACTCTGGATCATTAGCACTTTTAGATTTCAGCTTCAACATCTCTGAAGAAGAGCCTTAACCACTAAATTCTACAAGAAGCCCGCATGTAGAGACATATTCATAAATTACAGATAAGCACTCCCTCAGAAGGCTAAAATAGGCTATGCTAGGAATGAGCTAACTCGCATCCGTAAGAAATGCCACATTGAGGCTGACAAAACCACCTACAGCGAGAAATTCCAACAGGTACTAGAGACCAATGTATATCCTACATTCATCATTGAACACCTTAGGAAACCCTGGAAAAACCGAAGACGGACGCAACACGCTCTTTCCAACACCTGCTTCCTGAAGTTGCCGCATTTCAACGACAGGATCACCACAGCTATCCGCAAAGCTATAAAGAAGGAAAAACTCGATATTCAGCTTACAGACACAGGTCCTTCTCTACGACAACAATTGACAACACGGAACACCAATTACAACAATACTTCCTGCACCCTGGCG
>OY744519.1:152181680-152199180 GCA_963556195.1 Sepiola atlantica
TCACTCGATGAATTATGCAAGAATTATTTACTGGTGCTTTTTGGGCGTAGAGGGGGCGTAATCAAGCGCTTTCGGCTATTCCTTTATAGTAAAAGACTAAATGTAATTAACTACACACCGTCATGTTTTGCCGCCAGATATACTTACCTTGTTCCTTTGATGTTAACCGCGTTTCGTCATCTTATTAAAAGATAAAAAAGAACAAAACCAGATGCTACCCTCCCCCCTACAAAGACTGAAAGTAATAACATGTAGCAAATATCTATAATGAAAGCATTTGTGGTTCAAATGTAAGTCATTTGAACATAATGATGACAATAAACGAACTGTAACATCCTGATTTGTTGGTTGAAATAAATTATTATTTTAAAACTATCATTTGTATAATTTGGATTATTCGGACTACTGTTCTCATCTTGAGGTTTATTCTCACAACGTTTCGGCTGATATAACATCCGACCTTCTTCAGGTGTATCTTGTCGAACTGTAGAGTTTTCTGTCGAACTCTGGAATCTGTAGATAATTTCGAACGGAACTGTTTTATTTAATTCACAGAGGTAGCCTGCTCTCGTTTTGTCAGCCATGACAGGGTAGAACTCTTCAGTAATTCGCACTTTCTAGTATCGCTCACACCGAGGATTGAACCTTCAACCTTCAGAAGACTGATGGTACGAGAGCATGCTACTTCCGTGGATTGAATAAAGGGTTCCGTTGTAAATTCTTTGCACATTCCTGAGTTCGACAGAAAGATTCTCGAGTTCATCAAAATACAGCTTAAGTAGGTCGGAGGTTACATCGGCCAAAACATTGTAAAAATCACATCCAAGATGAGAGCAATAGTCCAAATCATAAAAAGTATCAATCCTCATCTAAAAAAATTCAGAAACATAAAACTATCATGTTTACTTTTTGTTCCGAAATTTTTGAGATGATCCTAATCCTGATGCTGATATCCCATAACGTCAAGTGACGTCGTCGCGTAGTCCGGCAGATATTTATCTCTCATTACTTTTCTGTGGACATGATAGAACCTGGTGGATGCCATGTCTTCTCCAGGCCACATACATCACCTGGTATTCCCAAATGGTCACCCATTTTAGTACTGACCAGACTCACGTTGTTTAATATACAGCATAATCACGTTGCCATAGCGGTTCTCGTATAATCACCGAAGTTGAGCGATGTTTACACTTATAATTTGTATTACTTGGATTATTCGGACTACTGTTCTCATAGATGGGTGTTATTCTCACAGCGTTTCGACCGATCTAACCTCCGATCTCATTCAGGTGCTAGTCCCTTACGAGTATTTAATAAAAACAACAGTTAACAATTTAATACAGTTACTGAGTTTAACAAGATGCAGCTGAAGATCGGAATTTACATCGGCCGAAACGTTGTGAGAATAACATAAAAGATGAGAATAGTAGTCCGAATTATCCAAATCTAAAAATGTATTTTTTGTTTTCTATATACTAATACAACTACTATTATTACTACTATTCAGAATTCTGGAGCGTTATTATTTATTTTGGAATGCTGTATATTATGTAGAAGATAGTAAAGAGGTTGAAATTAAATAATTTGGGAGTTTGAAAAATGCCCCTTATATTAAAAAGGACTCGGTGTTAAAGAGTTACGTTGGATGAGAAAAGGATTTGTGAGTATAAGTGTTTACTACCTTCTTCATGTATTTTATAGAAGCAGATAAGTCGGAATAAATGTAATATTATTTGTTAGGATAAAAATGTAAGCATATATTCATACAACATCCATTAGGAACTGCTATAAAATTTTACAAAAAAATCCACAGTATAGTATTTTTAAAAATAAAATAAGATGTAGAACAAGGCCAACATTGGGTGGTGTGGGATGGGGGTCGGCTGTTTTCCTCGTGTTTTATTCTCTAGACTAGTTTCACACACCAAAATACTACATTCACTTTATAGGTAAAATCTACTTAATATTATCTCTCAAGTTTTGATGCTTTTTTATTTACAATCAAATATATATACAAATTATTTAGGCTTGGAGTGGGGTGCTAAAAACAGCAGAGATTGCTGATTAATAAAATACTAAGTTAGGTGGTTAGTACGACCCTCCCGAATCTATCTACATATGAGCTGTTAACTGTTATCTGGGTTGTTTCAAGAGCCGAAAACAAACACAACAGTTTCTCAGTGGGGTAAAAAGGGGGCAGGACTCATTTCTACCACTAGCTAAGAGACTTTGCTAACTGACATTGTGTCTGATAATGGTCGGTGTTCAGCATGCCTAAGGAAGGAACACGTACTAACACTTGTTTCGTCCAAACCACCATAAGCTAGCGGTGTGAATCCACATCCTTTTAAATAGTGCAGAGTGCATTATTCTCCTATTACATCTGATTTATAATTTAAACTTGTTTAAAGAAGGAAATGCGAAGTTATAGGTGACAAATGACTTTACTTTATATATAATATATAAGTATATTCTATAATGTTTTCCCTACTTCTACACAATACTAACCAAACTGTTTGTAACGCTAAGTCTAAACTAACCCTAACCTAACCCTAACCTAACCCGTTTAGAAAAGGTAAATGAAAATGTACCCACAAAATTCCGAATTAAAAGTTGCAAAAATAATAAGGGGATCCAACAATTATGTAAAAGTCGAAACAAGATCTTTCTAATTGATTCCGAAATAGCCGTCTAGAAAGCTTTTATTATTTGTATATTTCGGTAAATTTCGAAACCTGATTCTGCTTTCTCCGTTCGTAGTCGGAACTCTTTACGTCACTACTACAACTATGTTCTTGGTCTTTTGGCTACGATCAAAGTGTAGTATCTGTTCCGATTGATACTGCACCCCATAGACTGGTATTGTCTTGGCCTTCGGGGCTTGATTTACGCCGGTCTATGGGTCTGTCCTGTGCAGTTCTAGGAGGTCCACGCTCCCAGGCTTCGCCTCCCCTCTTTGGGGAGGAGTAAGTTTATTGCTTACTGTCTGAGGCGCCTCTACCGGGGAATGCCGACGGGGTTGCCCAGGCAATTTTTAAATGGCCAGAGTGCTCACCTCTCGAGCGCTGGCTTATCTAATCCCATTTTCCCGACCTTGTGTCACATCTTACCTTGTGGGAGGTAGATAAATATAAGTTTATTGCTTACCGCCTGAGGCGCCCCTACCGAGGAATGCCGACGGGGCTGCCCAGGCAATTTTTAAACCTTGGGTCACATCTTACTTGTGGGAGTAAGATAAACACTGACCTAACTCCTGGAGAGGAATAAATAAATACTCCTACTGCTATATGTACAGAGTGTTGAAGACAAATTTGCAGCTTTTGTGAAGCGTAATATCTTGGTTAGAAATTCTCTTAGAAGAACTTTTGCCGATTACTGTTCATATTAGTACAAAAAAAACAAAAAAAACGTCGGTGCTCTTCCAATATGTGACCTCTAATGAATGATTACTAATCTAAAATGTTACCTACCGAGTTTGTTTACATTACAATTTGGTTAGAGTTCATTCGAAACATATTTCAAAACCTTAGTCATTCTTTTTTCTTCCCAAACAGATACTTGAAGACGGTGGCTGAAGATCATTCGTGTTAAGAACAAACGCCATGGAGTATTTCTTTTCAAAGAGTGATGTCTTCAAATAGTAGTTTTTCTTTCGAGTTGTGTTTCGGAGAGTAATGCCCCTTCCTACTCGGTGAAAGTTTATTTCTAAGAGTAATCTTTTCTAAGATTAATTTTCCAAATCTCATTGTGAAATTTCCTTCCACGAGTAACGAATTCTAAGAGCGATGTATTCTAGGAATATGAAATAGTTTTCCTATATACAGAATTATATTTGACACCTTTATTCGGCATTACATGATCCATAAATAGTTGATATGCCATAAAACAAACCAAACCATATTCAACGTTGCAAAGTAGTCATTTTACTTTCATTTTTGTTTCGTTTCTCCAACTCTGGCATTGAAATAAATTATTACGATATCGTCCTGTCATTGAATTACAAATTCAACTAAATTGTGTTAAAAGAGCATGGGGGCAACGAAAATGTTAGCTATGGAATCGTTGACACAATTCACAATCCTTTCTGCAATCCAAATATATTTGGTAGAAATAAACTTCAGTTTGCGCCTGACTTGTCCAGCAGTATTTGCTTTATCGTCGTTCAATTGTAAATTCATGTTGTCCTTCGATGACCGTCGACCACAACGTTTTCGCCGTGGCTCCTTACTTCTTCATTTTCTTGATCTCTCTATGAGATACATAGATATTCAAGTGTTCCCTTGAAGTTCTCTTTTACCTCCCAAGCGTTAGTTTTATAAAGAAGTTAAGAAAATTAATTTTCTTGTCCCCCAATTGACCCGTTGATTATGTTATGGTATATATTTCTTTAGTCTCTTCGTCTTACCGGATTCTAGGACAAGAATTCATCTGGTCTGGTGGAATATCAAACTAAGTGCTGTTACTTGAGGTAACATCACCAGGAGAAGGTGAACCATGTAGGTGAGTCGTGTAGCAAACCAGTGACATCTTATTTGGGCTTCGAATAATATTTTAAATATTATGTCAAGGTTTACTAGTAGGATGAAGTATTTTCATGTCAATGATGGAGAGTAGAAATAAGAGCCTTGGGTTTCCTTTCGACAAACTCGTGACTGTCGCTTTTCTTAGTTTGTCTTTTAGTCCTTACATTCCATCAGCGATGTTTCTGACAAAGGGGGAAGTATTGCTGTATTCTAGGTAGAACTCTATCCATCTAACACGTATTGTTGGTTCGTTTTTGACCTGGAAGTCTATACATCGAGTGTCTTCATGCCTTGTCTGGAGCGAATTCTATAAAAACAACGCTCTTATGGGGTCTCGCCGAGAAGGGAGCGTGAACTAGTTTACAAATTGTGTTCAAAGCAAAAGCAACGCAGACTCATATAAGAAAAGCACATACAAACACACACACACACACATATATATATATATATAATATATATATAATATATATATATATATAATATATATATATATATATAATATATATAATATATATATATATAATATATATATATAATATATATATATATATAATATATATATATATAATATATATATATATATATATAATATATATATATATATATAATATATATATATAACGGCGAGGAATACGGACGTTTGGGACATTTTTGGAGGGTCGAATGAGATTAAACAAATATAAAAAAACGAAAGAAAACGATTAAAAAGAAATGAATTAATGTACTGAACCGGTTTTCGTCCACACTCATCAGAGTAAAACGTGGAAATGATTGAATACGACTAAAACCTAAAAATAATTTGTAATGAACACTAGTGACAAGTTTAGGAGAAAAAAAAAAAAAAAAAATATGGGGAGGAGAGTCATAAGTTGATCACATTAAGTCCTAAAAGCCATTCCTTTTGCTTACAAAGGGAAGGTTTGATTGACTTTATATATATGGCTTCCAGGACTTTGAGGTGGAATAGGGAATGCGATCTACTTATGACAGAAAACCAGTCACTAGTGTACGTCGACGCACATTCGGCGCTATTTATGAGATGGGCAGCAATAGCAGACCCGGATGTATTAAGTAAATTATTTAAATTATTTAGTCGGCCCTGGCGTATGGCAGGGGGGATGTGTTGTTTTATTCTGGATTCAAACCTTTGCACTGTTCTTCCCACGTATACGGCATCGCACCGACATTTAAAAAGATAAATAATATTACTAATATGTTGGGGTGGGAGAACATCCTTATGAATAGATTTGAGCAAAGGTCGAGCAGAAAAAACAATTCTAGGATTAGATGCCTGGTAACACCGACGCACAGCTACAGAAATTTGATTGGCAAATTTTATGCTAATATTACCCAACCAAGGTAATCTGAGGTACGCCGGGCATTTTGGAGGACCAAAAAGTTTAGGCTTGTTAAAATGAGCGATCTTAGTAACGATATTGGAATTAACAATATCGAGAGGGTACCCATTTTCAACGAGCACCTCTTTGATAAATTCAATCTCCGAATCAATCAGGGATTCAGAGCAAATCTTTAAAGCACGATGAACCAAACATTTAATAAAATTTATTTAAATATATATATATATAATATATATATATAATATATATATATAATATATATATATAATATATATATATAATATATATATATAATATATATATATATATAATATATATATATAATATATATATATATATAATATATATATATAATATATATATATATATATAATATATATATATATAATATATATATATATATATAATATATATATATAATATATATTTATATATATATATATATACATTCATTAAGAGCAATATATTCTGAGAGCAGTATATTCTGGGAGTAATGTAGTCTAGGAATATAAAATAATTATCCTACATAGACAATTATATTTGCCACGTTTATTCGGCATTAAATAACACATGGATGGTGTATGTGCCGTAAAACAAAGCAAACCTAAACTACTCAAGCAATGGTTTAGGTAGTTAATGGGTAGACCACATATTGGAATATAACAAAAATAACTCTGTAGATCACATATTAGAAAGACACCAACAAATCCGTGTCTTTGTAAAAGTGAATATATGTCACTAAGTTATGCAATCATTTTTGTTTTCGGGAATAAGAAAATTTCAAGCGCTTCCGGCTATCTCTTTATAGTGAAAGATTAAATGTAATTAGCTGCAGACCGTTATGTTTTGCCGCCAGAATTACTTACTTCGTTCCTTTGATGTTACCCGCGTTTAGTCATCTTATTGAAAAACGAAAGAAAAAATACCAGATGCTATCTTCGCCCCCAAAAAGATTACAAAAAATAAGATGTGGCTAATATTCTTAATTAAAGTATTTGTCGTTCAAATGTAAGTCATTTGATCGTCAATAACAACAAACGAATCGCCTGGAACCTTTCTTGATCTGTGTTGATGCGTTCCCGTCGGTCCGTTGGCTTGTCACGTGACTGTTTTTTGTGTTTTTTTTTTTTACTAATGAGTCGTCTGTTTTCAAAGTCAAAAGCTACTAAATGATAAAGATAAAACATTTTCTGAATTATTTAGATGAGGATTGAAGATTTGTGTAATTTGGATTATTCGGACTACTGTGTGTTATTCTAAGTACGTTTCGGCCGCTGTAACCTCCGGCCTGCTTCAAGTGTATCTTTTTGAACTCGGGAATATTTCTGTCGAACTCGGGAATCTGGACGGAATTTCGAACAGAACCCTTTATTTAATCTATGGGGATAATATACTATCGTTCCGTCAGCCATGACTGGGAGAAATCTTCAGTAATTTTCAATTCTTCGTATCGCCCGCACCGAGGATTGAACCTTCAACCGTCAAACCTTATAATGACTGTCACTTAAAACTGAATTATACTCAATACTCTATCACTGGTCCTTGCGCAAATTACACAAGGATTAAGATGTCATGATTGTCTGTTTGAAGATGAAGAATATTATCAGAGGATTGTAAATTGTGGTTCAGAATTCTTTTAGCGATGGATGATGATTTGTATTATTGATGTTTTTCGAACTGCTATTCTCCTCTTGGATGTTATTCTCACAACGTTTCGGCCGATGTAACCTTCAACATTCTTCAAAGGCGTCCTGCCGAACTCGAGAATCTTTGTCGACCTGAGTAATCTCTACGGAATTTCGAACTGAATCTTTTATTTAAAGCACGGGGTAGATTGTTCTCGTACCGTCAGCCATGGGCAGGTCTTACGTAATTCTTAATTATATTCTTAGTATCACCTGAAGTTAGAATTCTACCTTCAATTTTCAGAAGATTCTTATGTTTGTAGGTACTAACGAGTGCCCCCCCCCCTGTAAAAAATTCACATTAAAAGCTCGTCTAGCTACAACTACTGTAAATAATTTGTCTTTTCTATCTGTGGTCCTAAAGCTAAACGAAACTTACATGATCAAAGTTTATTTCCAAGAACTACCCGTCTGTGAAAAACCAGACCGCGGGACTGCTTTCTTGCTGACTACAACACATGTTTCCAAGTCTAATGTAAAACATTGTTGTTGAGCCGCCCTATTATATGCTTAATACATTTCTGTCCAGTTTCGACCATCGTTACCATTCACCACGGTGTTGTCTTACTGTCAACTTGATTAACCGTTATTCTGGAGTGGCTTTTGGCCTTGATAAGTTGTGACACTTTTTATTAAGCGGTAGAATATGCCACTTATTTTTTGTGACCCTAGCAACAGATTGGATATAAATCTTCCACAATAGATCTGGAGTGAATGTTAGTCCTAAAAAGAAAGAGGGGGGAGACGTTCATTTCGACTAAGTGATCAAAAGTGTTGTTGGTTGAAGGAGAAATATTTATTTTAAAAGTTTTAAATGTATCAACCCCCTTTTTGATGACAATATAATGATATGACTTTATGTAACACGGAAGCTAGTGATCTTCACATTTAAACGCCTTGCGCCAAACCATTTTTGTACTCAGAACGAAATACGTAGAATCGTAGTGTTATTGTGGCATTAAACATGGCGAATGCAATTCTAGTTGTTATAACTTTGTGGGTATCCGGGTGCGAGTTAGATACTGTCACCCGGGATATGTTGAAACTGGGATAACAATAAATGTATTTTCTGTATTTTTCTTTTTCGTGTATATTGTGTCTGTATCTCTCTATTTCTCTCTTTCTCTCTTTTTCTCTCTCACTTTCTCTCTGCCCCTATTGTCTCTTTCTTTTTTATTCTTTCTCTTTTTATCCCTCTATCTCTCCCTCCCTCTCGCTCTCACTCTTTCTATCTCTTGTTTGTCATAGCGAGGGATATATGTACACTCAAAACTGTTCATATATCTCTCGAGCGACACCCTACTCGTGTGAGTGAGGTGTCGCTCGCCAGCTCAGTCGAGCTTAGAGTTTTTTTAATATTTTTCTGCAATGTAATAAAATATATTTTTATATAAAGTTTGCTTGTCGGTTTCCTTATAACAAACCGTTCTAGCCATACAATTAATTCCTAGGAGACAATTAATTACGCTTAATGACTCCGTGTATCGATACTAAATATCCAACCGGGTGTAAACGTTTTGATTAAAGGGATGTGAGAATCGTTCCACGAGGATTTATTGTGGTACCGTTCTAGGACTATAAGACGTCTCCATGGAAGGACGCACTAGGATACTTTCCCCAGCAAGCGATAGTACCATATGTATACAGTATACATCCAATAGATATTAATACGGCATAGATACGTTGGCATACCGGTGCTCGTTTGATCACTGAAGTAAAGCAACGTTGGGCCTATCCATTACCAGATGAGTAACCATTCGGAAATACCAGGCGATGTCTACGTATACATATTCAGCCATTAGAAAAGAGTAATAATAGTTGTAATAATAATTATTATCATAATTGTTATTACCAACATAATTACTGTCATTATAATTATTACTGTTATTACATTCCATGTATCACTATTTTATTCATTGTTGTAGCCATTATAATAATAATAATAATAATAATAATAATAATAATAATAATAATAATAATAATAATAATAATAATAATAATAATAATAATAATAATAATAATAATAATAATAAATATTAAAATATAATTTAAAAAATTAAAAAAAAATTAAAAATTAAAACATTCCAATGATCAATCATTGGAATTTTTAATTTTTAATTTTTAAAAAATGTTATTTTAATATTTATTATTATTATTATTATTATTATTATTATTATTATTATTATTATTATTATTATTATTATTATTATTACTACCACCACCACCACCACCACCACCACCACCTGCAGAGGCACAAAACCACTTCTGGAGCTTGGAAGTTGCCAAAGCTTTACTGACGTCTTTAGATAACTAAAGTAAAACAAAAACTCAACGAGAAATATATATATATATATATGTATATATATATATATATATATACATATATATATATATATATTATTGTGCATGAAATATATATATGTATATATATATATATATATATATATATATATATACATATATAAGATACCAATAAAGAAAAACACGAGTAATTAGTCTTTAAGATTGTCTTATAAAAAGCCCTGGAAAATGTTCGTGTTTTAAACAATTTCGTATCAATTAAAATGTCTTCAAAACTACAAGCAGTGAACATTTGAAAATCGGTTTTTCAATTACAGTACTAGAACTGAATATTTGTGAAAAAGTTTGGTCAGAATTACCCCCTAAAATATTGAAGTTATTATTAAAAAGCGATCATCGGTTATTTCCAAGTGGTTCTGATCCAAACTACAGTGTGGTCCGATTTTGCAGGGACTGCATGCGTTCCGACCAAAGCACTGTCACTGTTTATTTTGTTTATTAAGCATTTCTAACTATTTGTGCAAGTGAGAGCGTGTTTAAAACTAATTAATTAAAATTAATTATTCTAATAGATTTTGAAATCTGTTAATAGCAGCAATTTGAGATAAAGAGATTAACTGCATTGCGTAAATAAAATAAGTCACCTAAAAAATGTAAACTATAAAGGAAGAATAGTAGCAGTCACTTGGGCGACGGAAATTGACTTTATTACGTAAATCAGTAAATGACGTGAATAAAAAAATAAAAGGATTACTTTAAAATAATGGTAGAAGCAGCAACTTGGGCGAAGTGTAGTGGCTAAGTTACGTAAATAAGAAAATAACGTAAATCAAAGAGCAAAGGACAAATATAATATAATAATAGTAGTAGCAACTTGAAGGGACAAGTCGTTGTATTATGTGAATAACTAAATGACCCCAATAAAAATAAAGTATATGTTTATTTAATATATTTCAAGGCAAGGTAAGAAAAACGAAGTGTCTTGCCGACCCAATTGCGACAGCTAATCAGACGGAAGTTGATACTGCCAAGGAACTAAGAACTAAACAACACAGGGATGCAGTCAACAACTTGACCAACCAGAAGAGTAACCAACTCAGTCAGCAGCAAACGGTGTTTTGTCAAATTGAGTTCTTCATATTAAACTTCGTCCGTAATAAAAGTTACGGCAAGTTTTCTTTTCCCAAATGCATTCATTTAATTTTAATGTAAAAGTATATGAAAATTTACAAAAAAACCTTCCCTATGTAAAAATTGGCTTTCCAAATAATAACATTATTATTTCAGCACGGTCCGTAAACTGCAGAAGTTATTTAAGAAGCCATTCTGAACATGATGGTGATTTGTTAATTACTCTGTACTTTCACCTAACAATTTAATCCATACATTCATAGATACGAATTAGTGCAACACTTTACAAACAAGAAGAGTAAGCGACCCAAAACAGGAAGTCTTTAATGTCAGGAACTAAATATGATCGAATACCATTTGCTGTTGCCTTTGAGTCGGGTACTCTTTTGGTTAGACAAGTATTTAATAGACTACTCTACCTTTGCCACAATAACAGGTTTACTAAAGCAAACAACACCAGATGTTCACTTTGAACTAGAATACTTCAAATTGAAGGAGGTTGAACAGCCTGTTAGAAAGGCAAGATCAACATTGCACATCTTAACTCCGTCAGCATGCAATATGCATACCTTGCCTCACCACCGCCATTGTTGTCTGTTGTGATGACAGGGGCCGAAACGATAGCCAAGAATGATCATCACCTGATGATATGCACCTCCTTATTCGAACACGGTGATCAGCACCTGGTGAGCATTGTATGTGTTTATTTTTCTCAGTTGTGTATTCCTAATTATGTAATTGTTTCAAGTTATGAATCTAGTTTTTAGTGTCCGTACTCATCATTCACGAATACAACACTTTCTCCGTATGGTCAACTTTGATATTCTAAACATAGTATAAAATCGACCGACCCACCTTACTGTGTTATGCTGTCGTTTATTAAAGCACGTTCTTTAGTTCAATCAATCGTCACTTACTTCAGAATGTTTTCAGTATACTGGCGTGTCAGCGCTGTCGATATGATCATCGTTGTGAACTACATTTCACCATCATCATCATCATCATCGTTGTCCTCGTTGTGTGTCTGCAATCAAGTACTTTTTCATGCAAAGAGAGAGGAAAAGGCGGAAATGGAAAGTTAATGGGTCCTTATTTTCGAGAGATTTCCTTGTCATACGAACGAATGTCACAGATGAACATTAAATAGCGAGAGACCAAAATTAGTTACAGGAAAAGGAGGAAGATTGGTAAACCAGTTGTCATCGACTCTGTTTTAGAAATAAAATTCCAATTTTCTCTTTTTTAAAATTACGTCTCGAATTCACATCTGCTTGTCACGACTTTCAAAAACAGACTCTTCCACACTCTATCGTGTAGTCACTGCTTCAAGGGGGGCACTGCATTTATCATACACACATGATCTCCCAACTTGAACTTAACCCACAGTTCATGCTTGTTTACTGTTTTACTCCGAGAGCGAACTTGTCTTTAAGATTTTCGTGTCAAAATATCTGGCACTGGTTCACCTAGATACTAAATCCATACTTACCGATGTAATCGTTCTTCACATACGTCTATCCATTATGTAACAAATGTTTATCTCAGGGACAAATTCAGAATTACTTATGTAATCGGCGCATCATTATTCTGAAGACCAGCGATAGTAGTTTCGAACATATGTGTATTTATGAAAAAATCTCATAAAAACGTCTTTCTTAAAACTCAAAGAAGGAAGTGTAGTATATGTTCGGTTGCTATACTTAGTCTATTCTGTTTTCGATCAGTGAAACACTTCTAGACTTAAATTTGTATTGCAATCCAGTGTGTCCCTTTCTGGAGAATTAGAGTTTCCCTATATTAAAAAAACAACCTTGTGTCTAACTTTGCATTTGTGGAAAAACAAGTTATTAAGAATTTTAAAACTAATTGCTTAAAATTGTCCCACAAAGTAAACTAGTTTTTTGTGTCTCTACTCATTATTGACTTTTGGCTAAGATCAAGTGTAGTATCTGTGATGATGGATATTCCACCCCATACTGGTATTGTCTTGCGCTTCGGGGCTTGACTTACGCCGGTCAATGGGTCTGTCCTGTGCAGTTCTAGGAGGTCCACCCTCCCAGGCTTTGCCTCCCCTCTTTGGGGAGAAGTAAGTTTATTGCTTACTGTCTGAGGCGTCCCTACCGGGGAATGCCGACGGGGCTGCCTAGGTAATTTTTAAATGGCCAGAGTGCTCACCTCTCGGGCGCTGGCTTTTCAAACCCTACTTTCCCGACCCGACCTTGGGTCACATCTTACTTGTGGGAGTAGGATAAAAACCGGCATGTGCCTAACTCCTGGAGAGGAGTAAATCAATACTCATTATTGACACACGCCTAACTTTACCCGCGTGGACATATATTGTTGAACATCGAGCCTACAGAACGCCATTCAATCCAGAGAATTTGCAAACCTGTTTTCCATTTTCAACACGGCTCAATTGGAAATCTTCAATTGAACGAAAGAGGCAGATAAATGAATTATTGAGATGAAAAATGTCCGACAGGTCACATCGGTTGTTGACATTCACACCAGAGTGACCCCTTCGGACAATGCATCTTGAGAATCATATTAAAGTGCGATGTGTTGAATGAAAGGCTTATTTGTTGTCTTGTAGAAAAGTTGAAGAGGTTATCTCCCGTTATTAAATTGTTAGATCCTAACCAACCTAAAGCTACTAAACACAAGGATATATATAATCCCAGTCACACTTATGTAGTGAAGCTTTTATTTGACTGTCAGTCGGATGTGACGGCATATCACGAGGGTGAAATAAATAGTTCGTTCTGATTGACCAGTAGAATTAGGTGAGGAGTTCAAATAGACAATAAATACCGATAAAAAATAGAGCATTATATACATTTAAACGGATAATAGCGTTGATTAGAATAGTTCGAAGACTTTAAGGGGTTGATGGTTCAATCATTAGTGCAGGCAACAATAACAAAGCATAACACAATAATTAATTAATCAATTATACACCGTTATGGATGACGGAACGAGAACAATCTAGCGCTGTTTATTAAATAAAGGATTTACTTTGAAATTCCGTATATAGTTCCAACGTTCAACATGATCATTTTCGGAATGTTTTACCTAAAGAAAGTCGAAGGTCACATCGGCTGAAACGTTGTGAATATCACAAATCCTAATAGCACTAACAAAGTAAAGCTCTTACTTCACTGTAAGCCGGATGTGACGTAATACAATTAGAGGAATATATATATATATATATATATATATATATATATATATTTCATTCTGATTGACATGTAAAATTACGCCATACTATTTCGGGTCGAAATAAATGTTTTTGTTCTGGTTGACCAGTAAAATAAAGAGGGAAGTTCTAAAACGAAATAAGTCCAAATAGAAGAATGAAAATAATATAAATGTAGACACCTGGTGCAGTGAATAAAGGCGTTGATTAACAATTAGTTCAACGTGACAGTTTTCTGGAGAGTAAATGTTCTATCATTACTACAAGAATAGCATAATATTTAATTAATTGGAACTTTTACACTGTCATGGCTGACGGAACAGTAACAATCTAAACCCGTGTATTAATCACAGGGGCTATTTTTAAAATCCTGTATAGGTTCCAATTTTGACTAGAAAATTACAAAGTTTGAAAACATGCACCGGAAGACAATTATTTCGAAAGGACGATTGCCATTTCTTGAGAAACATTTTTTCAAAAATAGTGGCAAGTTATAAAACTTTGTTTTTGGTGTCAGCATTCACCATTTACCAATCCAAAACTATATCTACATTGACACATTTTATATTACTAACGAAGTATAAAATAGATCTACTCTACTGTACATATATGTTGATCAATAAACAGTATGAACCTTTTTATTACAACCAAAAGCAAATTGTACGCATTTTTTTCTTTGTAGTGTCTTATGCGTACTAATGAAAAAGTAACTACAATGACAACACTAACAATTAACAAAGTAATTACTCGCTAACAAAAGAAACACTAGTAGTACTAGCATGTGAAAAAAATAAATTACTGCCGGTCAACAAGCTGTAAACACGAATTTTCAGAAACCCAGCCTTTGTAGTTTAAAAGATATTTACATATTATGAAATTATATATTAAGTATATTAAAGTAGCATGTAGTTATTTTTATATATGTATATATATATATATATAATATATATATATGCACATAATTTATTTCAGTTCAAATATTCAAACACAACAAGAGATTAGCATACGCTCGTTTCTAAAACGATTTGAAATATTTAATATATTAACAAGGTAATTAGTCGGTAACAACAAGAAGCACCAATTGCACTAGCATGCGAAACAAAGAAATTATTACCGGTCAACAAGCTTTCAGAAACTCAACCTTTCGAGTTTAAAAGATGTTTACATTCTTACAAAGTATGCAAATATATATCAGGTATATTAAAGTAGCATGTATTTATATAAATATATATATATATATATATGTATATATATATATGCACATAATTTATTCCTGTTCAAATATTTAAACACGAGAAAAGATTGACGTACGCTCGTTTCTAAAACGATTTTGAATATTTTGTTTTTATTATACTTGACATGATTCCAAAAAGTCACTCTTTTAGCGATCCTTATAACATCACGAACAAAAACAGAACTACTAGTAACATATATATATATATATATCGATATATATATATATATATATATATATATATATATATATATATATATATATATATATGATAAAGAAAGAAACAAAGTGTTCCGAGGTAATGGAAATTGAAAAAAGAAAACCAAAAAACATTATTTATATATTTATCAACGTTTAGTCTTTATTATAAGACTTCCTCAGGATGATTTGTCTGAATAAAACATCATACAAGTACACAATGTTTAGAATGGAAGGTGGTGGTGGCAGCCGGCTCAGAACCTGTGGCCGCTTTAGCAAAAAAATCAAAATATGAGAAAAAATAGTGGAAGTGGCAAGCGGTGGTTGGAGTAAAAACATCACTAGGAAGGTGGAGAGGTATTGCATTTACTGTGGAGGGATTCGGAACCCTAACATCTTTGCTACCCGTCTCTCTCATTTCAAGGCTAAATTAAAGGAAAGAGTTAACAGTCATATCTCGTATCCCCTCTTGTATAATTTAAAGTAATTTTAGTTGCGACTAAAGTTCGCCTTCCACTAATATATATATATATATATATATATATATATATATATATATATATATATATATATATATATATCTGTGTGTGTGTGTGTTACCAGCGCTGCCCAAAATTTAACAATGTATTAATATTAAGTAATATTAAGGAGAGTTGCAAGTAGATTGTTGGTTTACTTTCGGCAGTCTTGTATCTCTCGCTTCACTTATTTTGTCCTTTTGATCTCACATTCCATGAGCCATGTTTCTGACAAAGAGGGGATAATTGCTGTTTACTGAGTCGGAAATTATCCATCTAACATTTATCTTTGGCTCGTTTTTGACTCGGAAGAAGTATGTTTTAGCTCCTTAAATTAAGCGGCTTCATGCATTGTCTGGAGCGATTTCCATAAAAATGTAATGAATCAAAACAAAAAAACAAAAAATAATAATAAAAAGTTCAGGCTAACTTGTTTATTGGATTGCTAATTTTAATCTGCTTACGCTGCTTCTATTTTGTCGGCCATTATTGAAAAAATGTCGCGATCGTAAAATAATTACAATTGGGATAGAAATTATATTTGACAGAAGTTTAAAATAATTTCGTTTATTTTGTTAAGAATATAGTCCAAGATTCCACGAAGGAAACAGAAGAATCAGTATAACATATTGAGATTATAGGCCGTAAGCTATAAATAACAATGTATGCGAAAGGTATATTGATGGTTAGTGTTACGGTTAGTTTTAAGAAAAATAGAAACTCTTTCGCTATTGTCACAACCTATCAACATCTCTTTCAGTTGAGTATCACCAAACGTAATAGTTAGCACGGGGATATACTATGCTAGAAAAGCGAAAAAATTGTCAACCAGTAACTTATTTTTACAAAGAATAACTTTTATAATTTTTTCAACGACTAATATTATAATACACTCACATATGCTCAAAATGTCGTCCGCGCACTTCATAGCAGCGTCTTAACCTATAAATCCGAGATTCCGTGGCGTATTAAACACTAAACTGTGGGATATTATTCCAAGCTCTTGCTAATCATGTGTTCAGATCATCAATAGAATCTAGGTCACGTCGACATTTTTGAGTTTCTGCTAATAATAAGCTCCAGACACAGTAATCTATGATATTTAAGTCCGGTTTTTTTAGGGGAATTTCTCCATCGCAATAAAATCAAAAGTTGATTGCTTAAGAAATTGTAATTCTTGTACAGATTTCCCGCTGTTCTAGCGACAATCCTTTATCAATACGGGCAATTAATACCGCGGTCAATGTGCACAATTTTATCTGTATTCAGTAAAAAGTAACGCTAATAAATATTACCATGAAGGTTATTTTCACAGCTATCACAACCATACCAGACAACAACCACGTGCGATAAAAA
>OY744519.1:152209180-152231680 GCA_963556195.1 Sepiola atlantica
CATTCTATTCGTTCATGGGTGAACAACTTTCCCAGTTATCTTTATAAAGGTGTTTCTCTAACATTCTATTTGTTCATGGGTGAACAACTTTCATTTTATAATTGAACATCGCTTAAATATTCTTTACTTCTGGGATTTAGTTATGTTTTAAAACACCACTTTAATAGTTCTAATGACCCGTACTTCGTAATTAACTCACAACATAACCCAGCTTAAAAAAAAACTTAACTACTGATATTTATAAAGGTGTTTCTCCGACACTTCATTCGTTCATGGGGTAGAAAGTGGTAAAATTGAGGGTTCAATCCAATGAACTCTACAAATGAATGAAATGTCCGATGTAACATGTTTTGCCTTTCTAACCAAAACAATTACATAAGTATCCTCATTGTCTTGCTTCAACAAACCTTTATCTACAAAAATATATCGTACACCTAGTGCGTGTTCAATAGTTTGCAACCAAGGTGGTAACGGAATTCTCCACCTGCAAAGGACGGCTCCAAAGAGTTAATCTATTCTCACTTGAGCAACGGGAGGTGCAAGGAAACTTGATTCTAGCGTACACTCTCATCAATACGAGTGTAAATCAACCGTTTGGAGAATTTCTTTTTTTTACCTCAACGCCAAGTAATGGTGTTGCGGGCACTCGCAAAAGTTGTACCGCGATCGCTTTTAGTTAAATATAAGAAAGACAACATTCTCTGTCCGTGTTTCTGCTCCGTATCACAACATGCCAATGGAGTTTGTGACGATGAAGTTTTCTCAGATAAACATCACGACTGTATGTGGATGTAAGTGGCTTCCACTTGTCTCTTTATATGGCTTGTTGCACTATGTTATCTGTTTTGCAAAATACTTCTGACTTGATTTAAATATAAATTGTTAGGTTTCCATAGCTATTTTCTTAACTATTATTATACTAAATCTAAATAAATTAACGTTATATATTTGAATGATTTCTACCTATATAATTTAATATCACAAAATGCACGCTAAAATATTATTTAGATCTGGGATTGGGTTATCCTTAAAAAATGCGATTTTAATTGTTTTAATTCGTCGTACTTTGGAATTAACACACCTAGTGACA
The DNA here is from genome assembly GCA_963556195.1 of Sepiola atlantica. Classification (NCBI taxonomy): domain Eukaryota; kingdom Metazoa; phylum Mollusca; class Cephalopoda; order Sepiida; family Sepiolidae; genus Sepiola; species Sepiola atlantica. Next base: position 152,210,271 of record OY744519.1, read on the forward strand.
CATCTCTTTGTTTCTGTCAATTAATCTCACCATCTCTCATTGTATGTTGATCGACCCCCCCTTCTCGCTCTGAGTTATACGCTGTGTAACACTCTCAATTCCGCACTTCTATCTCTATCTCTCTTTATTAATAGTCAAAATAAAATAAAACTATATAACTCGATTAGAATAGTTAATTATGATTTAGATATTAGAACAATTTTAAAGTGGCCCCTCTCTATCATGCTAAAGAATTTATCATACGTGACAGTGCCCTATATATGTACAAAGCCATCATTCGCCAATGTATGGAGTATTTATGCCACATTTGGGCTGGAGCACCAACAACCAGCCGTGCCTTCATAGACAGGATATAAAAAAGAGTCTCTATTCTAATAGGACGCACACTGTCTACCAACGTCCTACCTTTGCCCCAACGCCACAATGTTTTAAAAGTAATTCAATGTAATCTTGTCCAACGATATTGCTGCTTAAGTGCTCCGTCAACATAAATACCCCTGAAAACCCCGGAAATAATCTAAATCTCACCCCTTCACTATAGAGGTCCTATGATGCTGGAAGGCTGTCTACACTAATAAATTCTTTCCTCGAACTGCTAGATTTTGGAATTCTCTTCCTGCTTTCTGTTATTCCGACTTAACATGCAGAAATGTAACATGAACAAACATCTTGCTGCACAACTCCCCATTTAGGATGCCCCTATTGATATGACCCTAATTCACAGTAGGCTCTTACGTCCGAGTGGCAGTGTCCCTTTTTGTGTTAATTAAAGTAAACAAATAGAAGTGTTTGAAGCATAGCTCTATCTTGAACTTACGGAATATTTTAGAATGTTATTTTGTGTGTAAATAAAATATATATTAAAAATCCTTGATAAAATCGGAATATGTTAATGTATATTTTGCATGAAATATATATTAAAAAGGGTTTTTCTAAGTATTTGTCCGATCTGATTCTCTTACACCTTAGCTAAGTCATAAGTTTTGTACGGCAAAAGTCAGTTTGGTTAACTTCTAGTTCTGTAGAAGCACCGAAAAAAAACCTTTAGTAATAAACGTTGATTATATCAAATGTCCGTGTGTCCCTAAGTTTAAAAACTAAAGATCGATGAGTTTTATTTTCTGATCTATGTGTATTTTCCATTTTTTTTCTCAATGGATTACTTTTAAACGTAACTCAATCCTGAACTTACGTAATATTTGAATGTGTATTTTGCGTAAAATATATAGGAAATAAAAGGTTCTTCTAAGGATTTGAATCGATCTGGGTTTTTCTTAACCCTAATCTAACCTTAAGCTGACTCTAAACTAAGTATCAGATTTAGTTAAACAAATTCGGTTTAGCTAAGTTAAAATTTTGTAGAAGCACAGAAAAAAGGCTTAATGAAACAAACGTTTATAATCTGAAATACCAAAATCGGGTGATGAGTTTCAATCTCTAATCTTCCATTTGCCGTTTTATTTTATTTTTCTAAATCGATAACATTTAAACATAGCTAAATCCTGGTACAACGGAATGCATTGTAAAATATATAGGAGGCAAACGTTCATTAATTCAGCTTTTGTATAATAACCGTGACGCCTACTCAAATGACCGTTTTTCCATAAGTGTAAAAATAAAAAGGTTGTCGGGTTTCAAGTTTTGATCTTTCATGTCTTTTATCAATTTTATTTTCTAAATCGATAACTTTAAAAAGATTTGATCTCGCTTTTCTGCCTTTTTATGACCTCCCATTACAGCTAATTCCGCTTAATTTATTGCATAAACGTCTCTTCAATTGATAACGGAATCACCATAAAAACCGTCACTTTGAGGCTATCTGTTGGTCATTGCGTAAATCAAGTCGCTCATATCATATCTCCTTTCTGGACGATCTAAATGCAACTTTCTTTCCATTAAAAATCCTACATCAACCAATAGTTTATTGACTAGCATCTTTTGCCGATTCAGTGCGCTTTTTCGTGTGATGTTACGTCAGCGATGGAGCCCTCTTTCTCGGGCGATAAAACTGAATTAGTTTATTTATTGAATGGACTTGTTACAGGAAATTATGGTCGATAAATCTTAGCTTGTATGAAAGTAATTTAGTGCTTGTTTAAATATGCATAATCAAAATTATTTGGACTAAAAAGAATATTTATTTAAGAGGGTGACTCAAATAAAATGCCACCAATGTTGTTTTTTTCATAGAAATCGCTCCATACCACGCCATTTGATATAAGGAGCTAAAAAGAACGAAAGATGATTATCGCAAATACATGGTATGTCTATTGGGGTTAGTCTGAAAAAATATCAATGCTATAGGAAAGAGAAAAACAGTCAGTAGGAAGAGAGTTCTACAACCTTGTAATTCTTGGAAATAAGTTACTAAAATACAAAACTATTACAATGAGGAATTAAAAGCAAACTAAAGAAGACCACTAGACGAACGAGTCAAACGAGCGAGAACAAAAAAAAGTATCGAACAGATCACAAAATTCTGAAGAACACACGCCATAACATTATTAATACAGGCTGATTCATAAGTCACTTAGCTAGATATTTTTGAAATTCTAAAGTTGAAAAATACGGTAATACAAAACAGAAAGTTTATTCAACAAATTCATTTATGGCAGTTTTAAATTATAGCAAATTTTCAAAATTTCCACATTCGTTCTGCATGCATAGCTCCATTCTTTTTTGCAAAGGAATTTACGACTCTTTGTAGCATATTTGATTGATTGTGAAATAAATATATATAGAAACAAATATATAAACGAACAAATCTAAAACAACAAATAGCAGTAAATCGAGAGTAAGATAACACTTATCAAAAGTTCATAGTATGTTTGTGCTTCATATGGAAATCATTTCAAATGGCTAAGTGAAGTGACTCATGAATCACCCTGTAGAAAATAATAAAACTAGAAATATCACGTCTGTGAGAGAAAGTGTGCCGAGAAGAAGAAAGGGTGGAGCCCAATCTACTTAATGTAATGTTCTATATATGAAACTCAATGTATGTCAGGGTGATTTTTCTGTGTTCCCTATACAAAGAAAGATCAGAGAATCTACACAATATCTAAAAGTGTATACTCATGCCAAATGTACGGGGAAGACAATGGAATGTGTCCCGAATATATAAGTGTAACCTGAATGGAGCTCTGAGGGCATAACTTTCTTTCAAACTTCAAATATATCTTATTTTAATGAAAACTATATCATATGTATGACACTTCCCCTTTATGATCCGAAAATCTACCTGACCCCACTCCTAAGTGACCCATGAGAAAAAAAACTCTAAAAACTTCGAATACATATATCCAATTTAAATAAAATTTAATTTATATGTATAACTACTGGTGAGAGTTTTCTAGCATGTCAGTTTCTTCTGACTATATTAGATACGGAATGGGAGAGGCGGCCGTCAAAAAGAAAATAATATGGTAGTATAAGCATAATGGAATAGTACATAGTAGCGTGTTAGATAGTGGTGGTTGCAGATAATAGGAACAATACCTGAAAGAGAGAGTTGGAGCCAAAACGGAAGTCGGGTGTAACGTCACGACGGGGGAGTGTTTAGTCGATCTCTTTCCGTTCCTGATTCTTGACCGAGGCAGTTGCGAAAAAGGCCTGGTCCGTGCCAGTAGGCGGGGACAGGTGGGAGCAGTGGCGCGAATGTCCTGAATATATTTCACCAGTAATTATTCTTTCTTTCTCTCTCTCTCTTTCTCTCTCTTTCTCTTTCTCTCTCTCTCTCTCTCTCTCTCTCTTTCTCTCTCATGCAAACAACCACGCCATATCTCTGTCTGTTACGTAAACTAAAATATCTGAAACATAACACCGGGTTCCCTGTGTTATGGATCAAAGACAAAATACAAGATACACCACTACGGATATGACACTTGGGTGCACATCCGTGAAGGTAAGCAAATATCCAACATCTCCGATTCGGAGTATATTACAAGTGATCCTCATTCAATCCCAAGCTACGTCGAGTCTTCCTGCAAGCTGTTGATAAAATGCGCAATCCTTTCTACAATTTAACTACATTTGGTTCAAATAAACTCTAGCATATGCTTGTTCATCAAGTGTCAGTCTTTGTTGTTTTACCGTTTAATTGTATGGTCCGAATATGATGGCACCTGAATATGACTGGTAACGATTGTACTCATCAGTTCAATACTAGCCTGTGTATTATTTAAATGGCCATTCTATTTGAGAGAAATATCTGGTAGTATTAAAGTCCAGTGTGTGTGAAGTCTATTCTGCATCACACTTGCCACTGATGAGACGATCATTAAAGTGTCCTTGCGGCCATTTAAAGTTCATAGTGTTGCTCTTTCATAGTGAAACCAGTATTTATCTCTCACACCCCCTCTTCGTCTGCCAAAGACTGCCCACAACGTTATAATGATGTGTACGTTGTATTTATCTCCATCCCACAGTGGAAGATGTGACAAAAGGTCAGCCAGATAGATTTGAAAGCAGCGCCTTATAGGGAGAAGATTCAGGCCGGAGCAAAACATCCTTGGGCAGCCCCGTCAGCAATAAACTAATCCTAATGTATATATATATGTATATATATATATATATATATATATATATATATATATATATATAGTGTGTGTGTGTGCGAGCCAAATACTGGTAAACACGCGAATTATCCTTAAATACGCCGAATATACACCCGTAAAACGTCCACGCGCCGATTGCATTGGACATATTCGGCTTAATAAGATTGAATTGGGCCAAGCAGATTGCATATGAATATCCGATTTTCACAAATCGGGTCAAACGAAAACCACGACGCCATTTGCACATGAAAGGAGGGAAATACAACATAAAATAAAATAAAATAAAAAACTGGATGAAAAAAACAAAAAAAAACAAAAACGAAACAGGAGCACATAAACAAGTTAATTCTCAAACGCTTGCATTATAATATTAAATCTAGACATCAAACGCCGCGTAATCCTATAAATGACGCCCTCCCCCCCCAAAAAGAAAAAAACACCAATGAAATTACAAAAAAAAATACCCATTGCACATTAATTCATTTAGTTTCCAAACTGTGGTCCAGCAACCCCATTTTTATCCGATTTAGTATCACGTGATGCCAAGAAAAAACTCACGGATGCAAAATATATTGATGCTTGTTAACTCTTAAACATATATAAGCTATTATGCGAGCAGCTGAACAGCGGTCTATATATAGTAGTTTTGTTGCTAATCGGCTGTGATCCATGAAACGACAGGTATGGATGGACATTGAATTGTTGTATAGTATTATATATAACATAATTTATTTGTACATAATTTACCTAAAAAGATGTAATTTATTAATCTATATAATGAAGTCAATGTTCCCGTATTTCATTGATCGTTATATATTTCTAACTAAGCGTTCTCCCCTGCATATGCCCTATCGACCCACTTTGGGGGATGTGTACATAGCCACACACACACACACACACACATATATATATATATGTATGTATATATATATATTGTACTATTTATTTACTTACATTAATTTATAGATAAAATCGTTATCCACGGACACGTGTTTCGCTGTTACTGCCATGCTGACGGGCGGCAGTAACAGCGACACACGTATCCGTGGATAACTATTTCATGTATTGTTTGTAGTTAGTTTTATAATCCATTTTGTTTCTTTTTGGTTTTATTTTACTTCAGTCAAAGTTTTCAGAAATCAAGGAGGCTCTACCTGGGGCTAACACTTGATGTCTATATGAAATACATAGATATTCGAATATTCAATTAAATTTCTCTTTTATCTCTCAAACGTTTAATTAGTAAAGAAGTTAAGAACATAAATGTTCCTCTCCACAATTGACCACTTGATTATGTTATAGTATATCTTTCTTTTGGTCTTACCGGATTCCAGGACAATACTTCATCTGGTCTGGTGGAGTATACAGCTTTAATGCTGTTACTTAAGCAAACATCGCGAGGGGAAACTGTACCATTCTTCGCATGAGTAGTATATACCGTGTCGAGGGGATTTATTTGGGCTTCGAATACTATGTATTTTGTCAGGGTTTACTTGTAAGGAGAAGTACCATCATGTCAAGTTGCCCTAGCAAACCCTTGTACAGGTAGATCGAAGATAATCGGGAATAGTGTTTCGTAGGTAATTGAACCTCTTCAGCAGGTAATTAAAGCTCTCTCTCATATATATATATATATATATATATATACATTTTTATATATACCTATATATATACATATAAATATATATATACATATAAATATATATATATATATAAATATATATATGTATATATATACATATATATACTTATAAATATATATATAAACATATATATATACATATATATACACATAAATATATATATAAACATATATATATACATATATATACATAAACATATATATATATACATATAAATATATATATATAAACATATATATATATATATAAATATATATATACATATATATATATATATATATATATATATATATATAAGCATATATATATATATAAACATATATATATATACATATATATATATATATTATCTTTTTCGTTTTCTTTTACTTCAGTCGAAATTAAAAAATAAACGGGAACCTTCCTGGGGCTAACGCTTGATCTCTATATGAGATACATAGATATGCAAATATTCCATCAAAGTTCTCCTTTACCTGTTAAACATTGAGTTAATAAAGAAGTTAAACCATTAATTTTCTTCTCCTCAATTGACACGTAAACTGTCTTATAGTATTTTTTTGTGGCTGCTTAGTCTTATCAGTTTCTAGGACAAGAATGTATCTAGTCTGCTGGATTATCGAGCTAAGACCTGTTACTTGAGGTCACTTTGCTAGAAGGTGCGCTATTGCTCATATGAGCCAGTGTATAGCCGTGACGAGTGTATGTCATTTAGGCTTTGACTACTCTATTATTTTTAATATTTGGGCAGGGTTTACCTGTAGTATGAAGCATCTCATGCCAGGTTGTCCTAACAAACCCTTGTGCAGGGAGATCTAAGGCACTCGAGGAGAGTGTCTAGTAGTCATTTCAACCTCTCCAGCAGGTAATGCGAAAGTCTCCTATGTGTGTGTGTGCTTGACAATTGAAGCAATGAACAAAAAATTAGTTAATTCTAACTAAATAATCACGTATATTACTAATTGTTTAATTAAAATTTGATAAATAATTGTCTTCCTTCACATAAAATACTTTTCTTGTTTGTTTGTGTTTTTCTGCTGTGAAGACAAAATCGGCATGACCTCTCCTTTTCCTTGGAATAACATTTGACAAAAGCAGTTTATGGTAATTATTTCTGAAGAATTGAAATTAATTTAAACAATTTTAAATCGGGAACGTGGCAAAAAACTAACGCGGTTAACGTTAATTCGAACGTCAATTAAAGAATTTTAGATAAAGTTCGTTGCAAGAATTCTATGAAGGACACGACGAACAAACATATTTAGAAAGATTAAACCAATTAAATTTAATGAAATAAATTACAAGTAAACGTTTGAAAATAAAATAAAATGATTTAAAGGAATTCTAATTAAGAAAACTAAAATTAAACTTTAACGGCGCTGATAAAAAAAAATCAATGACCTAAAAAAAATGTTTGTTTTAAAGATTAGGTATCCAGAGATTTGCCCTCGTGATTTAGTCGTTACGTAAACAGTTTCGAATACGAACGGAGAACGCCGAATCGATTTCCGACTTTTACCAAAATATACAACTAAAAAAAGTGGTGTTACTTTTTTGGCCAGATGAATATTTTTCAAACAAGTTCGGACTTTTACGTAAATTTGTTATAATTGAATTATTCCTCGAAATAAACCTTCAACTTAGGTTATGGTTAGATTAAGTTTAGGGATAAAAATAACAGTTCAGTGCGTATTGTGTCGAATTATACAAACACCATAACATAATATACTTAAATACACCATAACATAATATACTTAAATACAACATAACATAATATACTTAAATACACCATAACATAATATACTTAAATACAACATAACATAATATACTTAAATACAACATAACATAATATACTTAAATACAACATAACATAATATACTTAAATACACCATAACATAATATACTTAAATACAACATAACATAATATACTTAAATACAACATAACATAATATACTTAAATACACCATAACATAATATACTTAAATACAACATAACATAATATACTTAAATACACCATAACATAATATACTTAAATACAACATAACATAATATACTAAAATACAACATAACATAATATACTTAAATACAACATAACATAATATACTTAAATACAACATAACATAATATACTTAAATACAACATAACATAATATACTTAAATACAACATAACATAATATACTTAAATACAACATAACATAATATACTTAAATACACCATAACATAATATACTTAAATACAACATAACATAATATACTTAAATACAACATAACATAATATACTTAAATACACCATAACATAATATACTTAAATACAACATAACATAATATACTTAAATACAACATAACATAATATACTTAAATACACCATAACATAATATACTTAAATACAACATAACATAATATACTTAAATACAACATAACATAATATACTTAAATACAACATAACATAATATACTTAAATACAACATAACATAATATACTTAAATACAACATAACATAATATACTTAAATACAACATAACATAATATACTTGAATACAACATAACATAATATACTTAAATACAACATAACATAATATACTTAAATACAACATAACATAATATACTTAAATACAACATAACATAATATACTTAAATACAACATAACATAATATACTTGAATACAACATAACATAATATACTTAAATACAACATAACATAATATACTTAAATACAACATAACATAATATACTTAAATACAACATAACATAAAGTTTCTTTCATTAAATAACTTTTTTCGCAAAAACAAAACAACAAAAAAATGTTTATAATGGATTAAGTTTGTTCCGTGACATTTCAGGCTCTGAAGTCTTCAGTAAAACGCAGGATTGATGATGGAAGTGCTGACATTTTCTTGGATACCTATTCCTAAAACGTACCCCCCAAAACTGAAAAATAAAGTTTCATCGTCAATGAGAAATAAAATAATTTCTCTTTATTTTTTAAATTTTAATTCAGTTTATTCTCAGAAATCTACGGGTCTCTTAACCCCACTTAATTTCTTTCATTTGCTTTCTTTTTTCTTCACTTTTTATCTTTTTGTTTTTAACCAACTATTTCAGATACACCAACCGGGAGATATTTTTAAGATTCTAACCGTCCGTTTAGCGCAATGTTTAGATCTCTCTTTCACTGGGTTAACCGGGTATATTCGCCAGGTAGTTTTTTTTTAAATTAGTGTTTAAGAATTCGGTTGCTCTTATAATTACTGGAATGATGGAGATCTTCCTCAGATTCCAGTTTATTTTCATGTCGTATATAAGACCTTGGTATTGAGTTATCTTCTCCCTCTCAGCTCTGTTTAAGCAACCATCATAAGGCAGCCTGACTTCAACTAAAGTTGCTACTTACTCATGCTTGCCTCATATCACTATGCCAGGTTTAACAGCTCCGTCTTCTAGGTGTGTATCTGTAGGAATTGGCTTGCCATAGCTGATGGTGTATGACTTATTTCCAACAGTTCTTTCTTGTGTATTGCTGTGCCCCTGTTTAGGGACCGAAATAAAAACACGGAACACGGTGAAGAATATATAGTGAAGAAAAGATATGTACAGAGAACAAGAGAAGTTGCATGACTGCCAGGGCACGCTGGAGTTTAATCCAATTGATATTTATTCATATATACAAAATTATATACAAAATGTGGCACGAGGCCGAGAAAAGGGGCGGACAAAAGTTCGGTCAATTACTAACTTTTACTTACTTATCTAACTTGGCTACTTACATGTATGACAATCATTTACGAAAATCCCACATTCATACTACATTAATGCACCATACACCAAAAGGAACCTATACTATGACTATAATACTTAAAACCTATATATAAAGCATGTGCACTTAAGGGTTTGGGCGATAATATTTCATGTACGAAAAAGAAATATTTATACAGTGAAAAAAAATCCGTGTTAGTAAAACACTATTTCTAAACATTCAACGCTTTATTAATCAACACCCCCTTCGAAAATGTCGAAGCGTGATCTGTATCTCTGGCAAATCTGTATGCCACCTAATTGGGGATGGGTGGGGGATTATCAAAACTAAATTGGGGCAGAAAAGGGGGAAAAATAAAACAGGACCGTAATGAAAATCATTCATACACTAGCTAAGTTATGAACTTACATAACTATATTGGGTAACCTAAGCTAGTCTTAAAATGAGTCAATGGTCGTTTCTGCAACTACAAGGCACGTTCAAATACCACTCAATGCCATCTGCATTCACTCGACAAACACGCACTATTCTCTCCCATCTTTCAATAAATTCTTCTGGCGGGAGTTTCACCTTCTCAGCCCTAATGCGAAACTTCAGAAAATATTTGAAAATTCGAATGAGGCTGAGAGATGTGAATGTCTGCCCGTCGTAGAGCACTTTCGAACGTGTCGACCATATGACGCCTCTCGCAATCGCTAGTAAGCTTAAGAAGACAACACGTATTTTCTTATCCGTTGTCGGAGCCCAATTGCTACAAACATTAATTGGTTATAGGTCGAAAGACGTTACGTTAAGAATGCGAACCATGAGATCTGCAAGAAACTTAATCAGCGGCACAACGATGCGACAATAAAAGGCGTAACTCAAAGTATCGTCTTCGTCACCGCATCAGAGCAAGTTGGCGTGTTTGTAAAGCCAGGCTTAGCATCCCGATCATTGTTAAATCACCCAGCCCGATTACGATCTATATCGGGATCTAAAACCGCGTTCCAGTCTCCCACTAAGATGACCGTCCGATTTGTATTCATGAACTGCTCGATCCGTCGAAAAAAGGAAACAAGCTCAGTATAGTTATTAGGCGCATAAACCCCAATGAGTCAAAATGTCTTATCTTTTATGGTAACATCCAGAACGCACATACTTCCTTCCGGATCCATGAAACAAGGGTCATACGACGCCTCTAAAGACTTATTTACTAGCCAGGAAACACTCCTTGAGCGAGAATCGAAGTGCGCTGAGTAGACGTGAAAACCCATAGCCAGCGCACTCAAATGGTCACCTGAAATGAAGTGGTGTCCCTGAATACAACATATATTCACTCCAAGGTGCTGAAGGGCTGTAGTTACTCAAAATTTACGAGAGTCGACTCTCAGCCCACGGACATTTATGCTTGCTAGATAGAGAGCCATTAACATCTTTTAGAGTTTTGTTTCAGAAACGAACATCGATGGGGTAAGGATGCCGAAGGCTCTCCCAAAACAATGTTTTGCCATCTAAATACTGATTTGCCCGTCTTGGAGATGTCGCCAACATCCAAAGGGTGTGTTAGTTTGGCTATTCTATAAAGGGAGGGGTGCAACCGAACAGAGACCCTCCCAAAACAATTTTTACTTAAAACTTTGAGATCATTATCTCTTAGAATAGCCACTGGCGGTAATATATCTACATTTTCGTTAGTCTCCTCAAGTCCGTTAGCTTCCCCTCGTTACCTTATTACAGTGAGAATTATTTTGGTCTCAGGGAAGCTTAATGGGTGTGAAACCGATTAATTGTTCACCTTTTTAAAAGCGAGTAAAACTTTTAGGTCAGACAGTGTATGGTGTTTTGCTGTATCTTCTTGCACAGTACTGGCAACACAAATGTATTTTCCCGAAATAAAACCTGTACTTTTCTTTCCTCTTTCTAACGATGGTCTTCTTTGCGTTTTCTGGGTTTGAGATGGAGAGGAAGGTGGAGGTGGCATATCTTTTTTTCATTGGGGAGTGGGAAGGAGTCGTGTTTCTGTTTTGCAGGAAGGGTGAGGCAGGAGCTAGCTGTTTTGCAGGGGATGCAGGGGGGTGCTTTTGGGGGTGTTTTGTTGGTAGACGTTAGAGGAAGGCATGGAGAGGTGTCAGTCTTAACTTTTTTAAGTGGCTAACAGGGATCAACTTATAGTCCCTCTCTTCTAACGAGGCGGTGATCGGTGGGGGCATAACTTTCTGGGTATAACTTGGTTTTGTCAGCGTTGGTGTAGAATATTTTTGTGAAATACGATGAGTGCTTGCTTTTGGAGAAAGTGATTTGAGCGGGCTTGATTCTTGAGTGTTTTCTTTTTACTTGCTGTGACTTTCTCTTTGTCCAACTTTTCTTGGGTTCTTTCACCTCTATATACGTATACTTTCCAGGATCTTTGGCTAACATCTCTTTCTCCTTCATCTCGTCCAAGGATAAACGACCAGCGTTTTATTTCCCGGCACCAGTATTCATCATTTCTTTCCTTATCTTTGCTCAAATCAGGGAGTACCGGGTAATCGTCGTTAGATATTTCTGATGAGGGGATTTTATTGGCATCCCCACTCTTTGAGTCAAAGGTACACCAAGATGTTGGCCCAGTCTTGTCTTCGTAACGGTGGACTTTGTAGTAGTGGGTTTCCTAAGTGGGCAAGCATATGTGAGTTGCCCTATTTCTTCACATGCCCAACAAACAGACCTTCTTCCGGACATAATTATTGGTAGTTACTCATCTCCAATTTGGATGTAGTAAGGGATGTTATCGAACGCTGTCTTATCTAAGAGAATTTCAAAATTCTAAATCCCTGGGTAGTCGTCCCAGGTTACTGACGTTATGTCCCCATATTTAATAAGAAAGCGCCTAAATTTACTCCGTCCACATGAAACGGTACATTTGAAATGGGCACCGCAGTTCACCCTTTTCCCATATACTCCATTCGAAGTATGTACTTCTTCGTTATAATTTCAATCTGCGATAATTTCAGACAGCTGTCTTTGTTTTGTAATAAAGTGTTCCATGTATTGAAGCCTTTCTAATGAATAATTCGTTGTGGCCTAAATCCAGCTGTCGCCAATAGCTTACATATCAGGTTTGCAGAAGCTCTTTTGTTTTTTTATCTTCTTAATCGATGACAATCACATCAATACTTTTTTTTTAAATTACTTCTAGTGTTGGTATGTTTACGAGTAATCAATTATCAGTAACGAGATCTTCGCATTTTTTTACCTTTTTGATGAACTCAGGAACATTAATAATAATTTTAGGGAGGGGGCTTATTCCATTCACATCTTTCGGGTGCAATCTCAGATGTCCATTTCTTCTGCTCGTCGGTAATCTCCATGACTTCAGTAGGCATCGGACTACATACAGCCGTCGCCATAAGTTATCAAAGAATTGATAACAGAAAAAAGAAAGAAACAAACAACTTAGTAACAAATATAACTCCAAAAAGTCGAGTAACAAAAATAACAATAACAGCCATAACGGTAATAATGACAACGACAACAGGTAACAATCCAAAGTGGTAATAAAGTAACAAAATAACAATAATTAATACATACGCTTTCGATATGGGGTTGACTTCTGAGGGGAATCAAATTACGAAAAGCCTAAATGTTTCCAGTATTTTATTCGGATTGGGCGAGTTCAACTGTTCGTCATTTAGGTACCATAACATACATGTTCTCAATAGTTACTACTACAGTGGATATTCAACATCTTAGAAATGGTCAAGTGAAGATAGGTAACTTTCCATCGCGTCGTATTGTATCGTAGCTGTCCCTCAGCAGAAACTCACAACTGGGTGTCAGGTGGCTCACACTCTCAACTTCTGTATGGCAGAATCTGTACTTCTTTTCATTGCTGAGACCACTCTTCTTGAAATTGTTGGGCATCAAGCCTTGATGTTGGGCTACCGTTATCATTCACTCCGTATCATAGTGGAGTGAGCCTCCTTTCGGCGAGTCTACAGAACGTTCTTTATCTATATATTCATGGGATAGTTCATCAGGAAATATTTGGCAGATTATTGGTTCTACCATTGTTTTCACTTTTTTGCAATAGAAGTTTATTTAGAGGCTGTTTTAGGCGATGTTTATGTATAGAAATATCTGAGTGTTCATTTAAAGTACTTCCTTTCTTTAAAACATTGAGTTATTAAAGCACTGAGTGTTTTGTTATTTTCCTCTTCCCAAATTGATCACTAATTACTCTTTCATGTTGTGTTTTCTATGGATTGCCAGATTCCATTACAATAATTAATCTCGTCTTGTTAATTATCCAGCTTAGTGCTGTAACTAGTATTGAGTGGTGTTGTCATATTTTGGCTGATGAATATCTGGTGAATCTTTGGCCAATTTTAGGGGTCTTGATATGGTTCAGAAGTGTATTTGTAATTTTATTAGCCCCGCCCTATTTTCACTCATGTTTCAAGTCTCTGTCTTTTCTATAAATACTATTATGTAATGTGTTCTTCAGAATTGGCAAATCTATTTCCTGTTTTTTTTTTGTTCCAGCTCGTTTGACTCGTTGATCAAGTGTCAACTAATTCCCTGTTTTGATACATCATTGTAATACACCTTCATATTCCAGTAGCTTCTTTCAAAGAACTTGAGGCTTGTGGAACTCCTTTCTTGTTGACTGTTTCCCTCCTACCTATAGACAAAGGCATTTGCTATAATCCCTTTTCGTTCCTGTTAGCTCCTTACATTTTCCTCGGAAGGCTCATCTGTGGAATTCCGTTTTTGCTCATTTTTCCGCGAACGTATCAACATGCAGAAATTGAAATGCAATGTGAACCTCTTGCTGTCCAATCCCGCACACACCCAGATTACCCTATACATCTGGCCACTATTACAGTAACCCCTTTGCGCTTCAGTGGCAATATGCCTTATTTGAAACGAACAAAATAAAAAGTGATGATTACGATGGTCGTTATGTCTCCATTTAAACGTAAAGAAATAACTTCAGCAACATCAAGATCAAGAGAGAAATGACGAAAAAGATGAGTAAAGCATCCATGTTGGACCGAAATCAGATATCGTTCATGTTGGCTCCTTACATCAAGTGGATTCATGCCTTGTCTGGTGCTATTTCGATTAAAACTAAATAAGTTTGAAAGTCAATTATTAAAGCCGACCAACATGCCTGTATGTAAAACAGAGGTTAAACCGAAGATGATCATGATGATTATGATGATTATGTATCTTGTAATAAATGTGAAATCTGTCTACATATAGATCACACCTCGTATTTGTTAGACAATAAACGGTCCGTTTATTGGTGGTGTCTGTTATGGTAATAAAACCTGCTTACATATGAACACTTTCTGATCACACCTCGTATTCTGCAAAACAAAAATGAACGTCCTATTCGTTGTCACCTTCTTAATTGGCAAATACAGATTTAGTCTATATACATATTTGAGATATCACCTTACATAGCGGAGGAAATGAACCTCTCATTCATCGTTTCTTTTTATTTTCCTTTTTTTGTAAAAAGAAAAATGGCTTTAATATTGATCATTTTTTTCGCACCTCGTGTTTTGAGGATAATTAAACCTTCACTTTATATTTCGTTCTTTTGAGTTTAACAAGTTTTTATTTACTAAAAGCGACTCAAGAATAACAGTAAATAAAATAGACAGACTGTCAGTTAAACATTATGACAGGATTGACGACAATTGATTATCAAGCAACCATCTATTATAAACACATGTCCGTATCTCCTTATATATGAAATCAGATTTACCAACCAGATTACGCGAGGCGAATTTTTGTTCAAAAACATGAAAGATGTTTTTATTGTAATAATACATTTCGATATAAGCATGTAATCTTCAGTGTCTACATACATTTTTTCTTTTTCTTTTTTTCATTGTCGAGATCTCTCGATTGCATAACCGACAATGGATCACGATACCTCCCGATCGCAATGTAAGTCTGATTGGTTGTAGCTACATGTAGCTACTTTATTAATAAATGAGTTGGGCTACTATTAAGTATCGTTTAGTGAAAATTATAAAATCAAATTGCAAAAAAAAGATTATGTGATGCAAGATTTTTTACGCATCTTCTGTTAAGGATGCAATGAAAAAGAAAAAAAAAGCATGTATGTATACACTGAATAAGACATGTGTATATATCAATATATGATTCAAATAAAAATATAAATGTTCCGTTTATTAAAAAAAATCGCATCCCGTAATCTGGTGTAAAGTAGCCACACTTATTTATCAATATATATATATATATATATATATATATATATATATATATACCGTCAATATTTTAAAATATTAAAGTGCTGTTGTACCTACAGAGGATATCGTTTCGGGGTTTGTACACTTATTAGTGCATGAGTGGCGGTGGCAGGCGCTCGCCTGGGATCGAGCACAGTACGTAGATTTTGTCTAAATTCACGAGACAAACGTCTATTCCACCGCTTCCACGAGAAATCGACACAGACAGTAATTGAAATTAACGTACACTTACCCGAGAGGCGGGGCAGGCGTCATTGCTGGCGAGAGTGGTCGCTTGTGACAACACACTTTGTAATTCCAAACAGGGTTTATCTATTAAGACTGTTAATATAAAAGCGGAATTAACTGTAATCAATTTTAAATATTTATATTTTTGTATCTACAGACGATCTAATTTTGAGTTTTCTACGCAGAAGTGGCGGTTGCAGGTAGTCGCATTGGATCGGCCACAGTACATATATTTAGTTAAAAATTTCGAGACTAACGTCTATGCCCCCGCGGCCACGAGAAATCGCCACGGACAGTAATTGAAATTAACGTACACATACCCGACTTATAATAACATCCAATCAAACCGGAGGCATTTAATGAATAACACAATGAGTTTCTGCGATTTATAAATGTAATTAATTTCCTACAATGCCATATTGTGCATGATATGTGTGTACACGCATAAAGTATCGAGTTAAAGATAACAAATATATCAAGTATGTCATCAAAATATATAATCTTAAACTTATCGCTATATAACTATATTTGTAATATTAAAAAACAATCGACAGCAAAAGAAAATGGAAAAACTGATAATTGTATATTTATTTGCCTGCCAAAAAATAATTGTTGTCATTTGCGAATGTTTATCGATCTCGCGTGTAATTGATTAATGATTGGCCAATGATGATAAAACTTCGTCGAATGAAAAATATAATTTAAATGTAAAAGATTCAACCATCTACAAACGCATCGATTTCAAACCGAAGACAGATAATTGCTCGCGCATGCGCTGTATATAGATTGATGCACTACGCGATGGGCAAGATGGCGGTTACCGAAGTTGCGTGTAATTCATATAATTATGCATTCGCCGACCTACTGAGTAAAAGTATTTTTCTTATTAACATTCGTATATATCATTTGGATTTTTCGGACTTCTATTCTCATCCTGCTTCGGAATGTTTTAGGTGAGCATTGATAATTTGTATAATGTGCGTTTTAGGAATCATCATCATCATCATCATCATAGTCGGTCCTGTCTTCGTAAAGCGTCGGCGACTATGGTCGTCCACATTATCTTTGTAGCTATCAAACCGAATCGTCCCATTGCATTCCGATTTTTCCTCCTGTACAAAAATGTTCCATGAACATATATCTTGGTTTGCCCAGTCACTTACAGCCAGACACTCTACCAGTAAGAACTAAATGTTCGAGTCCTCTGTGTTAATATATATGGCCGATAAAAGTCATTTGTCTTTTCATGAAAGTTTGTATTAATCAGCCAGGTTTGTATCCAGATCGCCTCCACACCTCGTCATTGGTTACATGCTGCTTCCAGTTGATAGTCAGCATCCGGCGAATAAATCATGTCTCCACAAAAAAAAGTTTAGTTTCTTATTTAGGGCATATAGTCCTCGTCTCGTATCCATAAAATCGAATGGACCAAACGTACGCTCGAAGTATCCTCAATCTGGTTTCAGCGAGATGATACGAAACTGAAAAACAAAAGACAGCTTCATAAACGCATTCTTTGACTGTGCAAGTCTAGGTTTTACACCTTTCATCCGATGTTATCACTGACCCACTCTAGTTAAATGATTGTACTTGCGAGACTGCAGTGTTTCCGATCTTGATCACAGGCGGGTAATGAGGTTTTCCAGAAATCGTCATGCAAAAGGTCATTTTAGCATTCCGTTGTAATCCGTAATTATGTATCTTCTGCTTTCTTTAACTACTACGTCAATACGTTCTTGAAATCTTCACTTAATGTCGCCATTAGTACGATATCGTAAGCGTATCGGATAAGCGTATCGCTGATACTTTTTCATAATTAGATAAAACTGATACGCTGGAATTATATATTAAAATAGCCAACATATTCATTTTGATTGATTATCTTTTGTCTGGCATGGATGCTTCTTCTTCTTCTTCTTCTTCTTCTTCTTATTATTATTATTATTATTATTATTATTATTATTATTATTATTATTATTATTATTATTATTATTATTCCACTTCTTCTGCTTTTTCTTGTTCTGCTTTTTCTTCCTTTGTCTTCAAATTATATTTTTCTTAACATTATTTTTCTTTTTTTTTCTTAAATTCCCTATATGCTTTCTCCTTCGTTTTCTACTTATCCTTATGTAATGATATTCGAATAACCAACATATCCCTTGGGTTTATTAACTTTTGCCCTTTATAGATGCTTATTTTACTTCCTCTCCATCCTCTTCATTTCTATTCTTCCATTGATGGTGTGAAATGATGTAATCACCGACCCAATGGAAGTTAAACGATTGCACTTGCTAGACTGCAATGTCTCCGATCTTGATTTCACAGGTGTGCATTCAAGCTTTTCCAGATATCGTCATGCAAAAGGTATTTTTAGTATTCAACCGTAATTGATGTTTAGGAATAGGTATCCAGTTCGGAGGCTTCTACACAATACGAATCAAACTAAACCAACTTTGCAAACTAAAACTAAAACTAAGGTTAGTGTTAGGTGTGGAAAAAACCCAATGAGGTTCGTATTGTATAGATTGTTCGGTAAAGTCCATTAAGGTTCGCCAGTGTTAGAAGTGGTTAGTGACACTCAAAATCTAAAGAAACAACTGCTGTATCATTATTCACCCCAAACAAAGAAGGCCGCCATTGTAGACGTAAGGAGCTACTGAGAATTAGGGTGAAAGTTTTGGGGGTCATTTTAATTGGGAACTGTGCAGGGAGATCTTTGTTCACATAAGTCTTATATTTCTGCAGATCGGTACAGTCAGGGAAACAGGGAGAAGAGAGGGAGTTCAAGAGACCGGGCACACGAGGAAAGAAGCTATTGGAATATAAGGCATAGTGAAGTGATTGGACTTTGCTGATTATCGGGTTGATCTAGTGTATTTACGTCCAGAGCAGCAAGTTAATCGAAGTACACTCAATTAAAGTACTTGTAAAACAGGTACAAGGATTCAACATTGCGGCGATTGGACAGTGGCAGGAGTTTGTTCATTCTGAGGGACCTATTAAATTCGCAACTCCTTTTTTAACCATGTCAAAGAGTGATAGACTGGTGGATAGTGCGCCAGCCCAGATGTGAAAACAATTACCCATGCATGGGCGGATGGTGGCTTTGTAAATATATAGGATAATATCATGCGCGAGCAGTTTACTAGCATTGTAGAGGGAGACCATCTTCTTTGTAGCAGTCTTAGTCATGTTGATGATGTAAGTACTGACATTTTTTTGGATATCTATTCCTAAAAAGTAATTTGTTTTATTTTAATTATTAGGATTACTGTTCTCACCTAGGATGTTATTCTAACAATGTTTTCACCGATGTATCTTCCTACCTTCCTCAGATACATCTTGTAAAACTCTGGAATCGGTACGGAAATTCAGAAAGGAACGCTTTATTTATTTAAATATGCAAACACTAACCAAATTGTATACAAACAAATAAGTACAATGAACCGCGTCTACTCAACAATCGTGACCTTTTGGCTAAGATCAAAGTGTAGTATCTATTCCGATGGATACTGCACCCCATAGACTGATATTGTCTTGGCCTTCGGGGCTTGATTTACGCCGGTCTATGGGTCAGTCCTGTGCAGTTCTTGGAGGTCCACCCTCCCAGGCTTTGCCTTTTCACCCTTTGAGAAGGGGTTAGTTTACTGCTAATCACCTGAGGCGCCCCTACCGGGGAATGCCGACGGGGCTGCACAGGCAATTTTTAAACCCCACTTCCCCGACCCGACCTTGGGTCACATCTTACTTGTGGGAGTAAGATAAAAACTGGCCTTGTGCCTAACTCCTGGAGAGGAGTAAATCAATACTAAACTGTCATGACCACCCTGTTTGTGAGGCCATAAATTCTGCTACGACAACCTCATACAGAGGAAACGGGGCCAGCTGTAAGGCTATGTAGCAATCCGCGATTCCTTAGTACGCGAACCATGGTGGCTGAGCCATTCTTCGTCTTCGGCCCTTACTTGAGGACTCTTATAGAATTCTCGTAATCCGCATATAAGTACCCAACCCAATTTATTTGACCAAGAGGATACCAAAGTCTATCACATAAAGCAGTTTACACATATATTTCACATGAAATCTCTCTGTCTCTCTCTGTCTCTCTCTCTCTCTCTCTTCTTACAAAATGATTTTTTCGAACCTATGCATCCCCTTAAATGATAACGTGTTACGTTACTATCTATATATTCATCACAACGTTTCAGCCGATTGAATCTCCGAACTTATTCAAGTACGTCTTGTCTGACTCGAAACTATGTAGGAAATGTCAAACATAACCAATTATTTAATCTACGGGGATTGCTTGGTCTCGTCTTATCAGTTATGACCAAGGAATGGCTTATGTAATTCGTAATTGTATTCTTAGTATCGAACGGACTGGGGATTGAAACTTGCAGAAGACTGTTATATATCTGTACGAGATTTCGAACAGAAACCTTTATTTAATCCACGGGCACAATGGATACAAATGCTAAGTGATAATCAGTTCTAAGTGAATGTTTTCTGGAGGTTGAAGGTACAATCCTCAGTACGGGCTATACTAAGAATACAATTACGAATTACATGAGACGTCTACCCGGTCATGCCTTAGGGAACGAGAGCAAGCTACGCCCTGATGATGACATAAGGGGTCCCGTTTCAAATTCCATAGAGATTCCCGAGTTTGACACTATGAACCTAAACACCTAAAAAAGATTGGAGGTTACATCGACCGAAACGTCAAGAGAAACACAGTAGTCTTAATAATACATGTTTAGTAGTAGTAGTACTAGTAGTAGTAGTAGTACTAGGTATATTTTTAATTTACACATATTTCCGTCAAATAACCAAGGTATTATTTTAACGCATACTACCGTACAACAACAAATTCAGAATGTGTATTTAACTCGATTAACCCGAAAGTTCGCATGTAAAAAAAGTCTTAAGTACGAAAGTACAATTCGAACTATATTTCAACTTAACCTATATTTTATCAGCCTAT
>OY744519.1:152239180-152241680 GCA_963556195.1 Sepiola atlantica
CAACCCAGGGAGGGAGCTTCATATAGTCATCCACATACATACTGTTTCGCTATATCACAGCTCATCAGTGCGGCTAGACAGGTTAGTGCCTAAAGCCGGGATTGAAACTCAACCGTCGAGCTGACAATCGGCGATCCTACCTATATATATATATATATACATATATATATATATATATATATATATATATATATATATATATATATATATATATTAGAGTCAAATAGGACTTTCTGTATTGGGGGTCGAACAGTGTGACCGGCAGGGATTGCCTCCTCCTATACTGATGATTGCAGGTTTGGCATGAAACGTATGTGTGTATAGGGTATATTTGAAAATATTATTTATAAATAATTATTCAAATGATCTAGCAAGATTGAACACTGTAAGTAAGTTATTCATAGCTTAATGCAATATTCTGAGCCTCACCTATTGAGTTCTCCTGACGACTTGTGAATCTGGCCGCTGAATTTGCAATTAAGACGTAAATTAACTCTCACATTTATAAGGCAATGCGTCGTTGACACATTGGTACGTACTCCTACTAATGCGTCAAATATGACTTTCGTATCGGGGTTTGAACAGTGTGCCCAACAGGAATTGCTTCTTCCCATACTTATGATTGCAGATTTGGCATGAAACATGTGTATATCGGGTCTATTTGAAAATATTATTCGTAAATAATTATATATATACACGTGTGTATGTGTGTGTGTATTGCATGTGAAATATTATGGAAATGTGCATATTCGTTCGACTGTTCGATTTGTGCAGAGCACTGTTTTTATTTAACAAACAAAATTAAAAACAGCCAGTATCCACGAACTTCGTATTGGAAACGGTTTTATTGTATGTGCAATATTAAAGAAAATGTTTATTTTTCGTTCTACTATTCAATGTGTACGGAGTTTTGTTTTTATTTAAAGAAAAAAATCGCCAGAACACACGAAATTCGTATTGGAAACGCGTGCTTTCAACGGTTTTAGTGTATGTGCATATAAAGGAAATGTTTATTTTCTGATGATAAGATTTTGATCTTTGAAAAGCCTGGCTTAAAGAAAATTTAACTTGAATAAATTGCCTTTTTCCAGAATATACCTTGCTCTGAGCAATTGAATTTAATTTTGATTTGGCTTTTGCTTCTCTAATTCCTTTCCATTCTTCTTCATATCTATCTGCTCTATCCTGGATATTGAGCTGTATACTCTTCACAATAGGTTTTACCTTTCCTAAAAGTTCGCTTTTAGTACACCACTTTATATATTATATATATGTATATAATATATATATATTATATATATATGTATATTATATATAAATATATTATATATATGTATATTATATATAAATATATTATATATATATATGTATCTTATATATAAATATATTATATATATTTATATGTATCTTATATATATATCATATATACGTATAATATATATATATAGTATATATATGTATTATATACATATATGTGTATATATAATATTTATTATATATATATTATATATATATGTATCTTATATATATTATATATATATATGTATATTATATATCTATTATATATATATATATCATAATATATATCATATATATTATAATATATTTATATTATATCATATATATTATAATGTATATATTATAATATATATATATAATATATCATAATATATTATATATATATTATATCATATTATATATATATTATATTATATTATATATATATGTTATATTATATATATATTATATTTTATATATATCATATTATAAACATATACATATATTATTAAATCCTAAGGAAATGATAGTTTGCTTAAATCAATGCTGGTAAACAAGTATGACGGTGTGAATTCCAACAGAGGAGCAATGCTATGTTTACAACTATAAGATGGAACATTGATGAACAAATATGAATGCCAAGAGACGGTAAAAATCAGATCAATTCATTTATATATCAGAGATTAAATATAAAGACAGTAAATTGTAAAATTGTTGGCCTACTGCTAAATTGTTAATGTCCGGAATGGTAGAAACTTTAATAATTTCGAGAGTAACAACCTTGCTTTTTCTAAAAGCAAACAAAAATTGAACGTGCTGTGTCAGTTTAAAAAAGGCAAGGGACGCTTCTATGAAAAAAAAAACAACAACAATAGGATATTCGCAGAAAGATCAGGCTCGCAAAAAATCCAATCGTTAAGAGATCAAGATTAATTTATTTAGTTAATTTTAGATAGAAATAGAAATATTTAATTTGTTTGTATTTTTTTGTTATTTTAAAATTAATTTATTAGTTACTTTTTTGTTTTTTTTCATTGAATATTTAATATTATGTATGTAGAAGCGAGACCATCTATAATACTATTCGAGACGGTTCGACGAACGTATGCGGAAGTTTGCATTACAGCTTTTTGAAAGTCTAGTTTTAACATTCCCGAAAGTGTTCGACTTTAATTTCTTAAAGTAAAGTATTATAATATTTATAAATAAATATTAAATTATT
>OY744519.1:152246680-152249180 GCA_963556195.1 Sepiola atlantica
GTTTGTTCGTCAAGATACCCCCCCCCCCCCAGTGACTACCCGTCCGTTTTTGGTGATGGGTTATTGTAGTATCTATGATGTTGTCATGATACCATCCTTTTAGGAGTTACCGTTACTTTTTTGAACGGAAGTGATATACACGCACAAATATTTAATTATCTCGATTAGTTAAACAAATGCAATCGTGTTAGGCCACTAATTTATTCAGATTGCCGATTAAGCTTTATATTCCGGAAAAGAGCTTATTTTTCTTAATATTATGATTACATCCGGCCATATTAATCTCTTCATCTCTCCTGTTTAGGATATGAGTCAGCACACCTGGAAGAGCTGTATACACACAGTTTTATCATTCATTTTTCCCATTCATTAAGCGTTCATTTTGACTACACCCACTATCTCTCCCTCTCTCATTTCTTCAACTAATATATATATATATATATATATATATATATATATATATATATATATATATATATATATAGTGATATTATTTAAAGCTCTCGCTAGATGGAACACTTAGTAAGTTGAAAACAGGCCGTCATTTACCGCGTAATGCAACAATCTAGGCCTAGCCTATTGAGTTATCTCAACAGCCTGCTTATACGGCCGCTTACTTTGCGATGAAATACGTTAATTTACTCTCCTATTTCTAGGTGTGGTGAGAACATCGTAACGCGCCTCGACTTCTGAGTTTAATATGACTTTCGTATGGGGGTTCGAACCGTGTGACCGGCAGGAATTTTCTATTCCCATACTGATGATTACAGATTTGCCGTGAAATACATGTGTATATGAGTGTATTGGAAAAGTATTAGTTAAAAATAATTATGTATATATAAGTATTTTAATAGCAAACATTTCAAAATATTATCTATATACGTATACGTTTCATCCTTGTAGAATCACCAGTGTCGAAGTTTTTAACCAGTTGCACGATTCGACCCACGGAACTAGAGTTACATTTGACTCAAATTCCGAGAGCACTAACCGATTAGGCTAACATGATTGGATACGGACGAGATAAGATATACATTCTATAAATGTGTCAAGGAGACGGACAGCGATAGTCGGTCGTCATAACTGTTAAAAAAGAAAAGAACCTGCATTTATAACTTAAATCTGACGGCTTATTTTATTACTTATTTAACGACACAGTTAAGAAGGGGTTACACATAGGTCTTTATTTTTTATGAAAATCGCTGCAGACAAACAATGAAGCCACTGCAAGAAGGAGCTTTAAAGAACGAAACATGATTATCGCAAAGACAGGGGTCTTGAAAAGTCTAAAACTGCAGGTAGGAGGAAAACAGTAAGCAAGAAGAGAGTTCAACAATACTGTAGTTCTTGGAAATAAGCTACTAGAATATGAAGCTGTATTGTAATGAGGTATGGACACATCGAATTGATGTAGACCATTAGACCCACGAGTCAAACGACGTGGAACAAAGGAAGCAGGGAAAAGTACACATAATGCCTATAAGTCTGAAGAACACATGTAATAATAGTGATTATAGAAAAGACTGAGACTGTCAACATCACGTCTGTGATAGAGAGGGTGCAGAAAAGATAAAAAGCGAGAGCCAATCAAATTATAGATACGTTTCTGCACCTTATTAAGAACCCTCAAATGGGACAGAGATTCACTTGCCCAAATATTACAACAATACTCAATACATATATAGAGAGAGACTTTTTATTTTTCGTTTCGCAAGAAGAATGTGTTGGAGTTCGGTCACTACTGTTGGAATTTGTGGACGCTCAGATAGCGTTTCTCCATCATGTGTACTATCGTACAAGTAAATAAATTAAAAAAAAATCATTATGAAAACGATAATATTTGAAATTAACCCGAGTGGGTTCGCTCTCAGTTGGATGCTGTGCATAAGAATGCAAACGTAGGTTTAAAAAAATACTGATAAAAATATGTGCAGGTGTGTGTGCAAAAGTTAAGAGAATCTATCTCACATACCTTGGATATTATTCGTGCGTTCTGTGCACGTTGTTCAGGCAAGGCGATGAAGAGAAAATATCTCTTTATACTTCCCCAGTTTTACTCTCTATTTCAGCGCTACATCGCGTGGCGAAAAGGAGTATAATTAGGCCTGAAACCTTTGGCGAATGTAGTGTGTGAAAAGTGTAGTAGTTCTACAAATGTCTTTATATATATGTCAATTCTTATGAATTTAGAAGTGAAATCAAAATCGAATTTATACTCGTAGCGATTCTTACCACACGGGTGACAGGCACGTCTCGTATATAGATATGTGCCTTTGTGTGTCTGTCTATAATGAGATTTTTCTAAAAATTAATCTTAATCCATTAGCTTGCCTCCATTGTGTTAGCCTTCCTGGATTTCCAATGGTAATTCTATTTCCGATCGCAGCTTAAACATATTGGATGAAAAGCAAAGCTGTTACATTATTACTCGTTCGCCCATCCATACAAATACAGGATTACGTTTAGAAAGATCACATTTTGAGGAGAGAGAGAGAGATGA
>OY744519.1:152251680-152259180 GCA_963556195.1 Sepiola atlantica
ATATATATAGAATGAATATGAAGCTAAAAGTAAACTTTTAGTAGAAAGGACCATAGTGAAATGGTTAAAGCTCAATATACGAGATAGAGCAATAATATATATATATATATATATATATATATATATATATATATATATATATATATATATACTCACATTTATAAGTTACAGCTTTTTTTGCTTACGGATTATATTTATTGATATGTGATGTGAAGATGTCTCCTTAAATCTCTTCCCGCTATAAATCTGGCAAAGAAATTCATCTTTATTGACCGTCAATTAATAAAAAAAACTTAACTTATCACCGCTTGAAGATGATTTGATAAATCAAATCGAAAGTACTCCCAAAAAATAAAAGAAAATGGAACAAGAAACACATGGAACTTACATACAGCCATTTGACTGAAAAGTTAAATGGAACAAACGGAGAATTGAAAAAATAAAAGAAAGCCTCAAGCAAATACACTCTGTGTTTTTTTAATAATGTTTGTTAAATGAAAATATGCTACCTAAATACACACACAATATATATATATATATATATATATATATATATATATATATATATATATATATATATATATATATATATATATATATATACAGGGTAGCCCAAAAGTAGGTTTACAGTTAGTAAACTATTTTTTATATGGTTGAAGTTACTTGCTAATTACAAGCAATATTAAATACTCCTCAAATGATAACTGTAAACCTACTTTTGGGCCACGCTGTATATATATTTATAAATATATATTCATAGATACATATATGTATATATATATATAATGTGTGCATTTAGTTAGCAAGTCCTTATCATGCAAGTCTGGTTGAATACCACACACTTTTCACGTTTTCTAATTTTCTTAGTAATGTTCTCGACGTTGTGAGCAAGCTTTCGGGTTTATAGTGCTAGTTGGTACACTATGGTTAGTAGGGTTCTTATTTCTGCTATCTCTTACGCTTGTGATCGTCGTGATCGTTATCAGTAGTAGGTTGTTGTTTTTTTTCTCATACATTACGCTATATACCAGTGACAACATTTTATTCTTTCTTTTTATTTTTCTCAAACCAAAAAACTTCGGGGTATTTTGAGGAACCGTTTCGCACACAAGTGAACAATCACACATATGGTATAGCGACACTTAACATACGACATGATACGAGGACACAGCTGTTTGTGGATGAATGTATTTATAGATATGTAGACACATTTTTCTAATGTTGATTGTGTTTTTTTTCCAGTTTCCCAACTCATCCCGAAACGTATCTACCCCAAATAGACCCGCCCCTCATCCATGCGATTTTCAAGGACGCTGAGCAGAACCGTAGAGTCTTATTTAGAATGCACAGCAAAATTCATATCCGTTCAATTTATCGCACAGGAAATCAAAAGTTAGGGGACGGGGTAGATGAAAGGGATCGATCTCATTTTGAGCCCCTTCCCCTCTCTTCTATTCCTTCCTAACCAAACTTGAAGTTGTTTTTTTTATTTACTTTTTACTTGTGAATTATAATAATCAGCAAAAATGCTTGTACACACGAACATGATTATATTATACCAGCATGGTGATCTGGCATTACCCGGAGACATTGCCAACAAAATAGAAGACTTAAAAATGTGTAATATATTTATTTTACAACTTCACTCAACTACTGTTTATTCTCCTATCTATCTATCTATCTATCTATCTATCTATCTATCTATCTATCTATCTATCTATCTATCTATCGCTTTCTATACCACCTCTCTCTATTCCCTCTCCAACGCATGTCCTTCTTTACTCATTTACAGCTCCACTACTCTTTCTTGGCCTTTTGGCTAAGATCAAAGTGTAGTATTTGTTCCGATGGATACTGCACCCCATACTGGTGTTGTCTTGGCCTTCGGGTCTTGATTTACGCCGGTCAATGGGTCTGTCCTGTGCAGTTCTGGGAGGTCCACCTTCCCAGGCTTTGCCTCCCCTCTTTGGGGAGGAGTAAGTTTATTGCTTACTGCCTGAGGCGCCCCTACCGGGGAATGCCGACGGGGCTGCCCAGGCAATTTTTAAACCCCACTTTCCTGACCCGACCTTGGGTCACATCTTACTTGTGGGAGTAAGATAAAAACTGGCTTTGTGCCTAACTCCTGGAGAGGAGTAAATCAATACTCTTTATGCACCCTCGATCTTTGTATTACTCCGTCTCTCTCTATATCATAAATACTATTTTGCATCTTTGCCTAGTCAGCAAGGTCACGAATTCGCCAATTGCAACCCAGTGTAGAGTGCTACCTGTTGGCTGTGGGTAGTAGCATGAGATCCTCGTGGTTAACCATTCGTCCACTTCATCCCTTACTTTGGCTAGATGGGAGCTCGGAGAGGCCCACTCTTCTCAATTGGTTGGTCACGTCATGCCCTAGTCTCTATAAGTTCATTCCCAACCGTATTATTCGATCTGATTCTTTAAAAAATGAACACAGTATTTTCCATTTTTTTTTTGTACAATCAAGTGAAAATCAGTAAATCAGAATACCAGCAGTGTACGGTTCAAACTTGATCACCACAAAAACATTCCGTTGTCCATAACGTTCACGGACACTAGAATGTTATGTCTTTTAAAATAAATGTAATGTGATATTGAGCTAGTAAGAATCTAGAAGTTCTAAATGAAATTTGAAGACTAATGAACAAAACATAAGCCTCAGACTTAATAGAGTAAATAGGACTCTCAAACGTACTGACTCTCTAATAGGAAAAGTAAAAAAATATATATAATAATACGCTATGGGAATTTAATGTTCGTATTGACGTTATAATCCTCCGCCTCTTTTTTTAAAAGGTGAGATTGTCCGATCGCCCAAAATTCAATGCACATTTTTTTTTTTAATTTCACATATTGTCGTGACTTGAACTACCATACCGTTTCTTTTGCTTTGGGGTAGGAGAAAAGTTTAGTATCTATTATATCTAATGATGGTACACTGATATCGTGGAGGTTATGTTTGCGATGGGCGTTAATAGTATAGTAATATGTCAAAAACTTTTACCAGTGTTTAGGAGATAGGCCCAAATAGCCAGACATATTCAGAAACTACATTTAGCAGACCACATATTGGGTTGGCTAGAAGGTTCGTTCGTTTTTTTATGTAATATTTCGGGCCTACTAAAGATCGTTTTATATTCCTATTCTTCAAATCCTGTGTAGCGAGTATGTGTAATAAGCTTTTGTTGTTGTGTCCAACGTTAACTTGAATAAAAATACTCTTTCTTGTTCTTCGGGTTAAAAGAAAATTGTAGTATATGTTCTATCCAAATATGGTGCAATTATATCGTGGCGTCTACGTTCGCCCGGGCGTATATAGTATAGAAATAGATAACTAAATATATTTAACTTGGATACCATGAAATGAAAATTAAGAAATCGGAATACGGGCAGTATCAGGTTAAAACATTTCTCACTACAATAACATTCCGCTGACTGTAACGTCAATAGGTCGAATCAATGGACAATAGAATGTTATTGTTCTAAAATAAATGTCGTTTAAAATTAGGCCAATAGGACGGACGCTTTTATTATTACAGAGGAGATTATGTGCTCCGAGAAGAAGGCCGTCTGCCGTGATAGAAATCTCTGTTTATATAAAGGTCCGCGAACTGTTCGTTCATCGGAGAAAAATCAAACATGAAATTAAATTTTTGATAAACAAAGCAATCGTCTAGGTATCTTCTTTTTTCATGGAAATTGATCCAGACAAGGCATGAATACATTGTATGTCAGGAGCTAACAAAATCTAAGATTATTATCGCAAAGACAAGAGATGCTTATTTGCCTTGTCTGGAAAAGACCAAAGTAATAGGTAGGAGGAAAACAGTAAGCATGAACAGAGTTCTATAAGCCAACAGTTCTTGGGGAGTAGCTACTGGAATAGGAGGCTGTATGACAATGAGTTAGAAACAGCTAATTGATGACCACTAGACCTACGAGTCAAATCGGCTGGAACAAAGTAAGCAGATCATTCTCAAGAACACATGCCATAATAGTATGTATTTACGGATAACAATTAAAATAAATGATTTAATAGTTACATTAAGTTAACTTCGAAAAACACGCTTTACTCTTTTGATTTTTATCTTTCTAAAAGTTTATTTAATGTAATTATTGAATCATTTATTTGAATCGTTATTCATCGACGTTTCATTTTAAGAGATGTGTCGACCGAAAGGCGCCTCGAGTTTCCAGTTTTTAGGCGACTATTTTTGGTTTACTTTTCCTTCTACAGCTTTTAATCAAATGTTCTTTTGACTATTAAATATAGCAAAACAAAGTTGTTTTCTTCTTTTCTCTCTCTCCCTTTTTACATGTAATTGTGTCCCTGATTTATTATGCCAGGGTGCTTCCAGATCTGGCTGTCTGAAGATATCGGCTTCCTGATCCAAAATACACCCACCATTGATATTTTATTGATTTTCTCTATGCAAAACTCAATCATGTGCTGAAAATCCAAAACAAAAGAACACAACCATTTCTCTACTTCCCTTCCCCTTTCCCCCTCCTCTTTCTCCTTTCCCCCATTTCACTCAACCAAACACCATGAATAAATAGTTGAACATATAAAGAACTTGAAGCATGAAAACCTTCACCAAAATGACCGGGTTCGGTATAAAACAAACCGAGGAAGGGTAATATGCCGTAAAACAAAACAACCAAACTAAACCTGATTTATTATGACTCCGTTCGTTCTTTTTAAAATCCAAATGTATGTATATTGGTGCAAACCCTCCGTCACGAGACTGACAAATCATACTTCAATAGTGTTCGCACTCGCTATTTATAAAGATATGTTACTAAAATATTTATATAGAATAATAAACTTATGTAAATAATTAAATGTTTAGTATATAAATGTTTATCATTTCTGCTGACCTAAAAAGACACACCCGCTGTTGATTTTTGTTATAGATTAGAAGATATATTTCTCAATTCATTTCCGGCGGCAGTTATCTGACTTTCTATTTGATTTCTCCGTTCCCCTTACAACTTGAAATCGTTTTGCTAACAGGCTAGAAAGAAGAACATATTAACTCATTTACTTTTATGTGACGGAATAGAAATATATATATATATTTATGTATGTATAAATATACAAATTCGTAATGGTTATTTTTCTCTTTATTTCTATCTCTCTCTCTTTCTTTATCTGTCTCTATCTATCTATCTATCTATCCATCTATCTATCTATCTATCTATCTATCTATCTATCTATCCATCTCTCACTTTCTCCCCTTCTCTCCTTTTTCTCTCCATCTTCCTTTCTCCCTCTTCCTCTCTCAACCTCCCTCTTTTTTCTTTTCCTCTCTCTCCCTACCTCTCCCTCCCGTCCTCTCTCTTCCTTTTTCTATCTCTCTCCTTTTCTATCTATGTCTCTTTCTATCTACCCCACTTTTTATCTCTCCCACTTTCTATATGTCTCACTTTATATATATATATATATATATATATATATATATATATATATATATATATAATCAGTTCCCATATCTCTCCCTTTCTCTCTCCCTTTCTCTCTCCCTTTCTCTTCCTCTCTCTCTCTCTCTCTCTCTCTCTCTCTCTTAATGTCACTCTCACCCTTTCTCTTTAAACTGTTTTCTTTAAAACCCGGATATATACGTGCGAAAGTGACTGATCATGCGAATGGATCTACACGTTGGTTTCCCCCCAATTTTACAAGTAGGCAAATAATCTCTCTATTTCAATACACCGGGAAACGGCTACTTTGAAACTAATGGAAACTTTGTATTCTCTCTATCTGTCTGCCGTCTCTCTCTCCCTCTCTCTCCGCCTCTCCCACTCTCTCTCTCATTCTCTGGATATCACGAAGTATTATATTTTGTTCGAAAGCGATGTTTCAGCAGCAGCAAAAGCCATTGTTGCAGGCTTTCGAAACGACGTCAATCACTAAGTACATTTGATCCTAGTTAATGGGCCGAAAGGACTCTCACAAGTTAAACAAAGTTTGGTTGGTGAAATAGTTTTTGTTGATTTCTTTCCTTTAACACTTCATTTAGTCATCTTTTGTTATATAAAGCCCGAAGCAAAAAATAACACACACATATATATATATATATATATATATATATATATATATATATATATATATATATATATATATATATAATCAAATATAAACTAAAAGTAAACTTTTAGTAGATAAAACCTATAGTGAAATGGTTTAAGCTCAATATACGATTTGAACTCAACATCTGACTATTGGAGTTACTTCATTTTGAACGCTTTTTTCCATGCTGCCTCTACGAAAACCTTTTTCTTCTTCATCAAAATCTTCTTTTTTATTGGACACTTCATCAACGGAAAATTACCATCTGGACAAACCCCATATCTTTTTTACACCCACTTTTTTCACTTCATTTTTAATAATATTTTTTCAAATGTTTGAACTTCGGCATTTCCTGAGCCAACTTATCTATCTGTATAATTCCCCTAATTATAAGATTTTGATCTTTGAAAATCTTTGGCTTAAGGAAAGAATATTAAACATTAGTTTATTACAGAATATACCTTGCATTGAACAATCAAATTTTGAAATAAATCTGGACATTCGTACATGTTTATCACTCTTATTTCTTCTATCTTCATTATATATATATATATATATATATATATATATATATATATATATATATATATATATATATAGCATAATATCAAATGAAATAATAAAATAAGGTGCGAATCTTATTCTATTAGAATTTAAAGTTCAGGCAAAGTATCGTAAAGTCCTTAACTCATGAGTTTTCAAAGATAATTCTTCTCCTAAACTTTTTAAATTTAATCATTTTTTTCATTTTTGGACTGTCACTTACTACCTGGATTAATCTTCAATCAACCTCTTGGATATATTACCTGAATTTGTTTTAAATTGTATGACTTGGATCGTATAGCTTTAACAAAAGTATGTTTCGGGCTGATATATTTGATGTGTTATATACTTTTATGCATTTTTGCATATATTTTTATATATTTTCAAAGTGTAATATTATCACCTGCAGTGATGTCACTGCGGTAATGGTCATCTGAGGAGAAGAATTATCTTCGTTAAGGACTTTATGATACTTTGCCTGAACTTTGAATTCCAATAAATTTTGATTCGTACCTTATTTTATTATTTCATCCTATATTATGCTATTAATGCTCTATCCAGTATATTGAGCTTCAGTTTTTACCCGGATGTTTCACTAATTAAAAGATATTAATTGCCTCTCATATTTTTGTTGGATTAACTTCATATATATATATATATATATATATATATATATATATATAATAGGAAAGTGTATGTAGACAGCATTTTTTAAACGTATTTCGTTAAAGACAACGGACAATTTATGTCTGCATATTTTTGGTTTGATCCTTTTCTAATCTCCTTATATGTTTTCGGCTTTCAGGGGGGGGGGGGGACTGACAGATGTATCTGCTCTTTTCGCCTATATCCATAATTCTTTC
>OY744519.1:152264180-152269180 GCA_963556195.1 Sepiola atlantica
ATAGGCCACTTTTTAAGGATATTTCTGTAAAATTAATATTGCCCATAATCATCTCCTATGTGTATACAATCTCTATGCCCAAATTTCATTGCAATCGGCTCATAATTATTGGATTCTGGTTTAAAAGAAGGGATATATAAATACGAGACCCGTTAATATCCTAAAATATCTATTTTGATATAAATGAAGATGGGGTCCTTTGTTTTCCCAAGCACAATTACATAAGTCATTAAATATGTTGTAAGTTCCATGTACAAGTTTTATATATTAAGCACACACACATAACACGCATACGGACAGATTTGTATAGAAATATAGTTTCATATAGATGATATAGTCCAAAAAAAAATGAAAATAATACAAAACAAAATAATGTCTTTTAAAACGATTTCCTTCGGATACTACGATAATATATTTTAATGAATTGCAAGGTTCCATCACCAGATATTTTCTTTCATATCTTTCCTGGTAAAGAAATGTGAACGGCCACTTTTTAGCTACTCGGAAATTGAATTGAATTCCATGAAAACCATTCTTTGATGTTTTATATTAATACGAATTAGGAGATCCATTTTGTAATATCAAAATCAAATTATTTCAATTAATTATATCTATATTTCCAATGTGACCGATTAAAAAAATAAAAATAAATAAAAAAATGCGTCTCCTGAAATACTGTTACGTTTCGCTTACCGAAGCGTGTATAAATCATTATACACGCGTCGTCGTTGTCGACGTCGTCTTTGTAGACCCATGTTACTTGATCGTCTGTAGACAAAACACTCGGACGCTGATGTTAGTTTATAAGAAGTTTTATTTTAAAATAGAGGCAGTCGCCTTGTGTATCCGTGAGAGTGAGAGAAAGAGACAGAGAAAGACAGAGTGGTCGCTTGTATCGTTATTCTAAGCTACATTGTACGCGATCGCTCCCATCCTCATTGTGGATCCTCTTGAAACAATCTCATCGCTTCCGCTTGCTTAAGTCGTCAGTCAAAAAGAGATAGGAAAGAAAAACGATTAAAAGTCACATAATTTAATCCATTTACGCTTTGAGGTCATTGTGACCTTCATGGTGTCGCTCAAACACTTCCATCCAAACACAGCCTTCGCTATCTCACATCATAATCTGAAAGCTGTGAGTTCAATCCCGGCACAGGGCAGTCTCTTTTCCCCTCTTTAATCACGCACAAAAATAAATTTCAAAATATTATTCAAGAAGAAACTGGTGATGTAATTGTTCGCTTTTTTATTCGCATCTTTAGCTCGTTATTTCATATGTTTGATGGCAGCTACACTAATTTGGACAATTTATAAACCCAGATTAAGCAAGATAAAACAATTGGAACATGTGGATTACCCCGTGAGAGAGAATCGTATAATTTACCTTTAAAAAGGGTATATTACCTTTTCAAATAATAAATGTCTGAAATGATTTTCTTCTTTTGTCCAAATAACTTTTATTGTCAACAAAATATTCTTTAAAAAGTAATACGAATATGTCTCTTCTTTGTATTATTTCGATTATTCGGACTACTATTCTCATTTTTATGTTACTCTCTAAACGTTTCGGCCGATGTAACCTCCGAGCTACTTCAGGTGTATCTTGTCGAACTCGGGAATCTTTGTCGAACTCGGGAACCTATACGGAATTTCGACCGGAATCCGTTATTTAATCAGCGGGTGTATTTTTTCGTCAGCCATGACCATGTAGAAGTTTTAATTACTTCATGAATGTATTCTTAATATCGCGTCAATGAGGATTGAAGCTTCAACATCCAGAATTAGGTCACACAGAACTGGATTCTTTTTAGCACTTTATCCGTAACACCACGGCACGTTTTGATGTCTATATTAGATAGATATATATTCGAATATTCAATTAAATAGCTTTTTTATTTCTCAAACGGTGAGATAGTTAAAAAGTTCAGAACATTTATTTTACTTTTTTTTAATGGAAATCGCTCTAGACAAGGCTTCATGCCTTGTTTGAAGCGATTTTCATTAAAAAAAGTAAGGAGCTTACGATCATGAAAGATGGTTATCGCAAAGACACGAGATGCATATTAGCCTTAGTCTTGAAAATACTAACACTATAGGTAAGAGAAAAAACATTCAGAATTGTTGGCAAGAAGCTACTGGACTGGGAAGCTGTATTACAATGACGTATCGAAACAGCGAATTGATGGAGACAACCAGACCAACGAGTCAAACGAGGTGGAACAAACGAAACAGGGAATAGATCACATAATTCGAAAGAACACATGCCATCATAGTATTCATAGAAAAGACTGAGACTAGCAACATCACGTCTGTGAGAGAGAGGGTACAGAGAAGAAGAAATGGTATGCCCAATAAAATTACAAATATCCTCGATTGACCTGTTTACTATGTTATAGTATATCTTTCTTTTGGTCTCTTTGTATTGCTGTATTCTAACACAAAAAAAATGCATCGAGTCTGGTGGAGTACCCAGTTTAATGCTGTTATTTCAGGTAACATCACTTAGAGAAATTGCCCCATTCCTCGTATGAGCCAGTGTTAGCCATGTCGAGTGGATTTTATTTGAGCTTCGAATATCATGTTATTTTGAATATTTGGTCAGGTTTACTTTTAGGGGTAATTATCCTCATGTTACGTTGACCTGACACAACCTTGTACATAGAGACTGAAAACACTCGAGGATGGTTTCTAGTAGGCAATTCAAACGATATTATGAATACAATTACGAATGCTGTCAGAACGTCTGGGATTACATCGGCCGAAACGTGTAAGAATAACACCCAAGATGAGAACAGTAGTCTGAATAATTAAAATAATACAAATTATCAATCCTCATCTAAAAACTTCGAAATATGAAGTTCTTTTTTATTTATTTATCTATGACTATAGTAATATACTTTGTTAAAACAATGGATATCTTCTGTCTTATTACCATAACAATAATTGTCAGCTAAATATCCTTCAAATCAATTAAACAAATGTCACCTTGTGTGTATGTATTAAAAATTGCACATCTTAATTTGATTTGGGAACAATACATTTTAAAATGGATAAAGTCGATTTATTTACCTTAGCGACATCAGATTTATCAGCAATTATATTGACCGAACGATCTCATTTTTTTTTAATTGCGCGTGAAAAGTGATAACGTAGTGCGAACTTGGATAACCTTAACGTATTATATGTAGATTACCACTTGATTTCGTTTGTCAATGTTTAATTTAATTTGCTGTTTTTTTCATTTTTTAGGTAAGTGATCTTGGAATCTTCATTTTTTACGGATCCGTTGCTACGGGGGTAAGTGTATTTCGAATCTTAGTGTTATTTACTGGGTTTAAAAAAACGAAAAACGGGTGAGTGAAAAAGCAACTATACAACAACTTAATATTACCAAAGGTAAGAAAAGTTACTATTCTACCTACTTAGATAAGTGTATTTGTGTGTTACCTTGTTTAAAAACCCTTATTCTGTTAAGTTAGATCAAAAAAGAAAATGGCCGCCCAAAAACCCTGCACGATGAGCCTTGATAATCGCTCAAAAATTTAAAATTAAACTAAATACTGGTAGAAACACATCCAATAAATATCGCTAATCGCGCGAACATGCAATGTTCTACCAATATTTTAAATCAAATTTATCACAATCACAAAACTCAGGACTATTTCAGAATGTATTTTATATAATTAATCTTTTTTAGGAAATATGACTTAAAGAAACAATCGTTAACTCAGATTTAGTATAATAACATATATTTCAGTGATTTTTAGGAATAGGAATATATAGATTTGTAGTCGTAAGGTAAGCAGTTCTAATTAATGAACTGATAATTCTTAATAACGTTTCGATTTTTACCGAATTATGAAAATAAAAAAAACGTGACTTTTTTTGCCAGGCAACTAATTTACAATCAATTAGAATTGAACTAAACCGACTGTTGCCGAACAAGTCCTAACATTTCGAGAAAGGGTTACTTTAGGGTTTAGATCAACAACCCAGTTTAGTTCATATTGTGTAAAAGTACCGAAACAACAGCACAGAATACACTCAAATACAGGATAACATTAACAGTTTCTTTGCGTTAAATAAGTTATTCGCAAAAACAAACGCTTATAATACATTAAGTTTTTTCGGTGATGTCGGTTAACGTTTGCCAGTGTTACAAGTTTATGGTGAAACTCGGAATTGATGATGTAAGCATTGACATTTTTTGGGATATCTATTCCTAAAAATAGCTGATATTTCTTTTCTCTGCTCCTATAAATTGGTTAAATCAGTTCATTTGATAGACAAACAAATGAATGAATAAAACACTCCTGAATGAATATAAAACAATATTAATTAATTCAGATATTTCGGAAACAGGAAACAAACTAATGAAATAGTCAATATTCATTTAAATACGACGATTAGGAAAAATGATTAATAAGCGAATCAGAATAGCCAATATTTTTCTTTATTATTAAAACTAGCTGACCCGACCTGGTCGTGCCCGTGGATTTTATATTTATTTTTTAATTTCTATTTCTTTATCAACCCCCGCCTTAGAACTTTTTGTATTTTCTATAAGTTATGTGTTTTGTAATAAAATATTTATAGTTTTGGAAAGCTACTTCAACGATAGAACTTGACTTCTACTACCAACTACAAAGAAGTTACATTTTCTTTAGATTTTTTTTTGGTTTAATGAAGAGAAATATTGTTTAATTTTATTTACAAAAATCTAAATAAAAAAACTATATTATCTGACGATAAAGTTGCTGGAAAAGTTGCTTGATAGTCTACACCTCTAGATAGTAGTCAAGTCCAGGTGCAATTGTCAACCTATGCGTCCAATTATAAAATACAGCTGCCACATCCGGAGAGGTGCCGCACAGAGCACTTGTCTTGACAAAGTACGAACTCGACTACGAAATCTAGTGGGAGTTACTCCTTCAGCTTTCTACAACCTTTTCTCACAAACACAGTTAGGAGCCCCCCTTATATCTCTGTCTCTGACTCTC
>OY744519.1:152281680-152291680 GCA_963556195.1 Sepiola atlantica
GATATGGATGGATAGCTATCCACTATGTCTAATTGTAGGAAGCTACATTTATTTTTATTTTTGATATTGTTAAACCAAGTTATGGCGTCGGCAGTATTCGCCCACTGGTTTAATTCTAGGTCTTTTTTATTTGCTTGTTAATTCTAGATGAAATTGTTTTACTAATTCTTCCTGTTTCCGAGTTGGTCGGATTAATTAAGCGAGTGCTTCGGTTATTGTTCAAATTACTTTTGTGGTCTTTAAATAAGATATTTCTTGGGTTTACATTTACTAACCTTGTCGCTTATTTTTAGTCCATCGGTGCTTTGTTTACTTTCACCATGTATTATATCTATATAGTTCCGTTCGCTTGTATCTAGTTTTTGGTAGTTTTTCCTAATGTTTTCTTGAGTAGTTTGTTATACTCTTGTTTATTCATTTCATAAAAATACGTAGTTTTATCCGCTTTTACAAATATTTGTTTTTTTAATGTTTCTCACGATGTTGTGTACTTGTTTTTGGGAAATTATTATGCATTTATCCTGACGATTCTCTACGGGGATGAAACGCGGAAGCCTCTGTGTAGCTTTCTAGCCATAAATATATTTTCATAACTTACTACCTC
The DNA here is from genome assembly GCA_963556195.1 of Sepiola atlantica. Taxonomy (NCBI): domain Eukaryota; kingdom Metazoa; phylum Mollusca; class Cephalopoda; order Sepiida; family Sepiolidae; genus Sepiola; species Sepiola atlantica. Next base: position 152,282,285 of record OY744519.1, read on the forward strand.
GCTCTACTCACGTATCGGCCACTGTTGAAGTAAATACTGAACATTGATACAACACATTATATCTCCTTATAACATTTAATGTTGATACATGAAATAATATATATATATATATATATAAATATATATATATATATATATATATATATATATATATAATGATATATATATGAGAGAAAGAGAGACTTTGAAGGAACGTTTCGCTGTTCTCCAACATGCAACACTTGTCATTTCAAGATGGTCATATATCTGGCACTGGACATGCTTAAGATCGATTAATTTCGGTGATCTAACGAAAACCGGTGTTTCGATGTTATTATAATATCGATAATAATCGGGGCTTAGAAATATCAAGATAAGCTTCATATCTAAGTAATCTCTGTTCAATAATACTATCAAACGATGAACGCATTTTTCTATATGGAACTTTTAAAAGACTCGTTCTACGTAGGTGGGAAATTCAGAAGTTTTTTTTCCAATCTCTTATGGGGGGGGGGGGCGTTATATTTAAGACAGTCACATGTGTTCTGATTAATTCTCCAACTTCGAACGGTTTCCAAAACTCTGATGCAAATAAATGTTTAAAACATAAGTGCCTCTCTTACTTTATCTCTCTCCTTTTTTTTTGACCGCCCTGTCGGCGGGACAACGAATTAGCCGACTGCAACCCCATGCAGAGGGGTACCCCCCCAAAAAAAAAACAGGGCAATCTGTAGGCCGTACGTGGTTACCCGTATTTTTTTAGGACGGGGTACTGGTGGCTGAGCAGTTCGTGGCTTTGTGGAAAAAAAGGTCACGTGACTTGCAGCGCTTTACTTCGGCCCTGACTTCGGGAGATCGGAGAGGCCAGATCCGATCAATCGGCTGATCACGTCATACTCTAGTATCTATAAGTATTATTCGATCTGATTTTTTGACAATCAAAATCTAATTTCTCCTGTTTTATTTTCTTCCAAAATAGATGCTTAAAAGCAGTCACTTGTGATGAGAACAAAAAAAAAAAGCTAATGTCACGAACTAATGTTTTCACGGTGTAATGTTCCCACTGTTACTGTAACATTTCTCTTCTAAGAGTAATGTTTTTCGAAGAGCAATGTTTTATAAGAAGATAAAACAATTATCCTAGTTATATTATTCCATTTTACAAATTTATTCGACATTAAATAACCCATAAATGTTTTTTAAAAATTTATTTATGTTTCTCCAGCGCCGGGATGATTTGACACAAGGTCGGGAAAATGGGATTTGAAAAATCAGAGTCCAATATGGTGGGCACTCTAGCTGTGACAGCCCTATCGGCATTTCTCGGTTGGGGCGTCTTATGTGTTTAGCAATAAACTAACCCTTTCTAAAAAGGCGAGAAAGTAAAGCCTGGGAGGGTTGACAATCTAGAACTGCACAGGACCATACCTCAGCCGGATAGAGAACAAGACTACACCGGCACAGCAGGCCAATACTCTGCCGGTCTGATTTTTGGTATGGTTGATATGCCACCCCCTCCGTTTTAAGCTTTCAGCTAATGGTTGAAAATCCTTAATTTTTCTAAGATCCGTTATGTTTGTCACATTTCAGTTTGAAATAACCGCGATCATATACAGACTGCATCCAAGAATCTCTCTAAGAGTCACTAATCGTTGATTGGTTTTTGTAATGTAGCTGATCCGAGAAATTAGTTGCCTACTGCTCTTTGTGATAACGGCCACCAACGCCAGTCGAATTGCTGCTTACTTGTTCACTCTGAGTGCTATCGAAACAGGACAGTAGCTACACCAATAAAGCAATCGTATACCAAAATCAATCATTTTCGATGTTATTCTCACAACGTTTCGTCCGATAGAACCTCCGAGCTTCTCTAGGTGTTTCTTGTCGAACTCAGAATTCTGCACAGAATTTTGAACGGAACCATTTATTTAATCAACCTGGGTAGCTTTATCTCGTTCTTGTTCAGTCAGTCATGACCAGCTCTTAAGTAATTTGTAACTGTATTCTCTTATTGCTTGTGCTACAAGATCAGGCTGTCTGAAAATACTGGCTTCCTGACCCAAAATGCACCAAACATTGATGTATTTTTTTTCCTTTCTCACTGCAAAACTCAATCATACTCTGCAAAGCGAAAAACAAAATCAACAAGTTTCATCTATAAAACAACTGAACCAAACACCATAAATATATATTTGGACATATAAAAAATTGAAGCATCACTACTTTTACCAAAATTACCGTATGCTGCATTAAATCACCGAAAAGGGTTCATATACCGTGAAACAAACCAACCCTATTTACGCGCACTAAGTATCGAACCTTCAATCTCCAGGAAAATCACTTAGAACTGCTTATTACTTAGCACTTATATCCGTTACGTCAAAGCCCTTGCGGACACTTTTAGTATGAAAGTTAGTAACTTGTACGCTGTAACCTCAGACCCTCTTGTAATTGAACTACGCAAAGTGGTCGTGAAATGCGATTAAGGATAGAATAAGGGAAGATAAAGAGCCCTTAACTGGAATAATAAGGAGAGTACTAGAATCTGGAGGAGGGGGGGGTCTTATTGCCACTCGAATTTCAGAGTAGGTCAACGGTCGTTCTCAGCGAGAAATCAACGGTTTACTTCTGTTGTGATAAGGACAACTGATTTGCAGTGGGTATCGAAAGAAATGGACATTGTTAGATATCTGGAAAGAGTGTCACTCAGACTCCAGGGAATACTAGTTCTTATAGCGAGAAATCGTTGATAACGACTTGTGTTAGAACTCCTGGTAACTAACTCATTATCATAATGTGCATTATTTTAATTATTTGTACTACTATTCACTTTGCTTGATTAACAACGTTTCGGCCAATGTAACCTCCGGTCTTCTTGTAATTTTATTCTGAGTATCGTCCACACTGGAGATTGAACCGTAACCCTACAGAAGACTCTCACCTAGAACAGATTACGACTAAACACTTATATTCGTTACGTCACAAGCCCTTGCGGACAATTTTAGTATGAATTTTAGTAACTTTTATGACGTAACCCCCGCCATTATTGTAATTTTATTTTTAGTATCACCCGCACTTCGGATTAAACATTCAACCCCCAAACGACTGACAGTTTAAATTGATTATTATTATTAGTAGTAGTCGTAGTAGGAGGATGAGGAGTATAATAATAATAATAATAATAATAATAATAATAATAATAATAAATAAATAAATATACAGAGTAATAAATAGCAATGCACAGTGATCAGTGTAGACTCGGCTCGCTCGACTGAAACAACAAGTAAAAAGAAAGAACAAATGCGAACTAATTTGCGTGTGTTTACATTTCAGACCAGAGTTAAACGGATTAGTTTTCACTGAGTTATTTATTTTCGGTATATATCAATAAACAAACCGAGCATGGGCATTAACTTCTGATACGCAAAGGGAGGCAAACCATGACAGGACTCTGAAATAAGTAGTAAGACAATACATTTAAAACAAAAATAAGATTAAGCCACCATTCGGCCGTGGATGGAGAATCGTTGCCACATCTGGGCTGGAACATTTACCACTAGTCTCTTCCTAATAGACAGGGTCTCAAAAAGAGTCTCCAATCTAATAGGTTCCGCACTGTCCCATATCTGCAATGTCGCATCCCTGTGTTTGTTTTGCAAGTACTTTAATGGCATGTGCTCTGACTAACTCGTAGCCCTGGTGTACCCTCAACGTAAATACCCCCGACTAACTTGACAAGAAGCAAAATCGCACTCATTCGATATAGTGGTCCGCTGGTGCCGAAAAGCTTTCGACTCTCAGAGTTTTTGCCTCGAACTGCAGGATGTTGGAATTCCCTCCCTGTTTTCTGCTACCCTGACTGCACTAATCCCCAGAAATGTTAATGTAATGTGTACAGACATCTCGCTGCTTAACTCCCTACTTCGAGTGTCCCTGTAGGCATGGCCCATAATTCACAGTAACCTCTTGCGTCTCAGTGGTAATGTGCTTTGACTAAGATTTTTTTTGAATAGCTCCTTAATTTCATACTAAAATATAAGAATGCATTGTACGTTGAAAGTGATGTTCATTGAAGACATAGACCTATTCGTCTTTAGGTCCGTCAAAGTTTAAGTCAATTACAAGATAGTTAATTCTAGCTCTCTGTGAGTTCCGTTTGCTGTCCCGTCGAAATAAGTGGGCAAAGGGTACCCTGGTCGATATATATTTACTAGTTTGTCACGATTAAACTTACAGTCACATTTTTATCGGTCTGTCAAGCTTGATTTTGGGAAAACATCTTTACTCAGTCAGTCCCAAATTAAAACTTTATATTCAACTACAGGGCAAAACTGTAACAAATTTATATTAAAACTTCTATATCTCCCCCTTCCCCTTTCCGTCTTCCCTGTACACCTCTTTATTCTCTACCCAGCCCATTTTTCTCTCTGGACATACACACACAGTAGAGACAGACAACTTGAGGAATGAGTCGGCATAAGAGAATTAACTCCGTGAAAAAAATCAGTTAATTCCCTTTAGTTAGTGGGTGGAAAACGGACATCCCTAACGAAATCTGCACAAGTTTAGTGTCAAAGAATGAATGTTTTTTTCTAAATTTAAAATATTATTCACCGGAGCAACGCTTTTAACTTGATCTATCCATTGTCACTAAAAATAGCATTTTCGTTGGTCCGTCAAGCCTAGGTTTATATGTAATTTTCGTTGGTCTGTCAAGCCTAGGTTTATATGTAATTTTCGTTGGTCTGTTTTAAGTCTCAAGTTAAAATCGAATTCTTATCCTTCAACAAGCAAATGGAATTGATGAATCGGTACTGTTACAGCTTTTGTGCCAGACAAATCCGACTTTTCGTTCGGCTTTTTCTGACTATTTACGTCAACAGTCGGAAGATACCGAAACGCTTATCCAATGAGAAAGCGATAAAAGCAGACAAGTTACACTGTAAATTGATCAAATCGTAGATTGTCGATTGTTAAAATTTTTCAACCGAAAAAAGAGGTGAAAAAAAAAGTCAACGAATAACTGTTACTAAAGACAATAAAAGTAGGTTACGGTTAGTTTAAGGTTAGGGTAAAAAACGGTTCGAATTTTGTCTGGTTAACAAAATTTGGATTAGTACACAAACATCTTTTTAAAATAACTTTCTCATAAAAAAAGAAGATATCAGAGTTGTTTAATGATTTTCTTTGTACAAAAAATAAATACTTTTTTCCTAAAATCTTTTTGATTATTTTTACTGTTGGAACGTCGCCTCGTTTTTATTTCGACGCCGTTCGTTTTCATTCGTGTTTTCTTCGGCTGTTTGCGTTAATCTACGTCGGCAAAAGTCGTTTTTTTCTTGCTTAAAAGCTGTTCCGATATTGACGAATCTTTAGAATGTTCGTTGATTTTATTTGTTTTTTTTTCTGTTAGAACGTCGCCTCGTTTTTATTTCGACGCCGGTTCGTTTTCTATTCGGTTTTTTTTTCGGCTTTTTACGTAATTCTGCGTCAGCACAAGTCGGTTTTGTCTTGTTCAAAAGCTGTTCCAATACCGACCAATCTTTAGAACGTACGTTGATTTTATTTGGTTTTTGCGGTATTTTTTAAAACATTTTATTTCAAAATGGCCGACGGATTATTTATTTTCTATTTCTTAATACTTCAGCGGTTGCTGATCGATAGTTCGATAATGTCTTCTTCGGATGTGGCCAATTTGTGACAATAGTTCAGGGTATATTTTTTATGGATTAATTTCCTTGTTTATTTGCATTTTTATTCGCCTATTGGTTTTCAAAATAACTGACAAATGAGGTTTCGATTATTTCATAAAATCTGAAAACGTATATGTGTCTGTGCATTTATATTTATTTATTAGAAAATATCACATACTTATGCCTACATACATGCATACATACATACATACATACCTACCTACATATATATATATATATATATATATATATATATATATATATATACTTAAGCTGGGTATTCGGTTATTATTAACGATGTTTGCTTATTAATATCGTCGGGTTATTTTATCCTTTCATATATATATATATATATATATATATATATATATATATATAAAGCAAGGAATAAAGACGTTTGTGATATTTTGGGGGTGGAATGAAATTTTAAAAGTATAAAAACGAGAGATAATATTTTTTTTTAATTCATGAATATACTAAGCCGGCTTTTGTCCACACTCATCAGAGTATCTCCGTGGAAATAAGTAAAGCAATTGCGACTAAAAAACTTTTTTAAAAGTAGGATGAAGACCAGTGACAAGTTTAGGAGAAAAAACATATTAAGAAAATAAGAAATGGGAGGGGGCGGTCACAAGTTGATCACATTAAGTCCTAGAAGTCACTCCTTCTGTTTACAAAGGGAGGGTTTGACTGACTTAATATATATATAGATATATACAGGACTTTGAGGTGGAATAAAGAATGCGATCTACTTATGACACAAAACCAGTCACTACTGTAAGTCGACGAACATTCGGCGCTATTCATAAGATGGTCACCAATAGCTGACCCGGATGTGTTGACTAAATTATTTAAATTATTTAGTCGGCCCCGGCCTATTGCAGGGGTTGTGCTGTTTTATTCTGCATTCAAACCTTTACACTGTCCTTCCCACGTATACGGCATCGTCCCGACATTATAATTGATAAATAATATTACTGATATGTTGGGGTGGGCGAACATCCTTATGAACGTATTTGAGCAAAGGTCGACCAGAAAAAAAACAATTCTAGGATTAGATGCCACACAAAAGTTGGGCGAGACGTTGTGTCTTAAATCTTCTACTGTTCCGTTTTAATTCATACCGGCGGATTATTTTATCCTTTCATTTATCATAGATACATACATCTATATATATATATATATATATATATATATATATACGAAAAATAAAATGATGAAAATAAAATTGGGCAACGTACAATATTCAGTAATTCAGCAAATGTTCCAGCAAGGAAAAGAAAAATTACAATTTCACCCTTAATCCATTGATTTTCAAAGATAATCACTTCTCACAAGTAATATAAAAAAATTGCTGGTTAGCATAAATTTGAATTCTGATATAATGCTCTATCTATAATATTTAGCATTCTCTTATCACGATAAGATCTAAAATAAGATATTTATCTTTAAATTGTTAATCATATATATATATATATATATATATATATATATATATATATATATATATATATTTAAATAAATTGTGACGAACGGGAAGACAAACGATCAAAATCTGTATTTATATAAGATAATCAAATAAAACATTTTGTTTCATAATTTTAATGTTTTTGAGGGGATTTGAATATATTTTTTAAATAATTTTCTTTTTTTTAACTTTGAAGTAGTTTATTTACTGAAAAGATAATCGAAATGTTTAAAAATTCCGCCCAAATCCAAGCGGTAAAAAATGGCGAGGGACTGTCATTTGATAAACGCTACTTGTCAATTTTCGATTCCAACACTGGAAGCTGTCACCAAGTAGACGGGTCTCTTTTAGCTTCATACGTCGTAGAGAAGACCATAGCTTCTGTGCTAGCGTATTATTGACCACCAACGATGGACATAACAATGGACGATGATTAATCGGACTCGGGAATTGGAAAATTCGATTTTTTAAGGAAACCGGAATCGGTATCGAAATCGAAAAAAAATCAGCCTAATTTCTGATTGGCAATATGATTCTTTAAAAATTGTTGTTTGTTTTCAACTTAATTTTCTATTGCTAGTACTAGTGATAAAATGATAAATATTTATTAAGTAAAACTAAAATTCATAGATTATAATAACGAATTAATGTAAAAATGGCACCGGAAAAAATGGTACGAGTGTCTACATTTTAGAGTAGACATTTCTGGGTCAAGATCGATTCACGTAACACTCATCGTTGAATAGTTTTTGAACTTAGAGTAGTATTTCGTGTTTAGCTTCTTACATCAAGTGGCTTCATCCGTTGTCTGTAGCGATTGCCCTAAAAGCAAATAAGAAAAAATGGCACGAGTGAATGAATAGAAAAAATAGACAGTTAAACAAATAGATGACTATCTTACAATAAGTTTATCAACATCTTGGATACAATATATAAAGATGTTGACATTTTTACCACATTTGAGACAATTTTAGAATCGGAATCGGTAAATGGATCGTGATCGGGTATCTAGAACAGAATCGGTAATTGTATATGAATCGGGAAAAATATTGGAATCGTCCCATCACTTATCATGCCAGTAAATACGTCACATAAATAACCTCTTCTATTCTGAGATTATATACGAAACTATGTTTGCTTTGGTTCTTACAAGATTATAGGAATTCAGTATCGGGTAATTTAACAGCAGAGTAAATATAGATACGGTTAACCGGATGGATTTGGAGGCTAGTGTCTTCAATTTAAGACCATCTAGTTAGTGTTGAGGTTGGATGGCAGGGTGGTTCCGTCTGTAATTGTTTGCGTTCCACCCGCTATTTTTATGTGCAAGTCACACCCACGCTGCACATGATTGCTGAACAAACCTTTGCTGTACTTCAAAATATACGGCACAATCACGTTGACACACCGGTTCTTGTTAAATTAAGCAACGCTAGCCTGGTTAGTTCTAGATGGGTGACCATTTGGGAATACCAGGCGTTGTATGTAGAGGACGTCGATACCCCCTTGCAAGAACTGCAAAGACCTATGGTCGTCATCTCCTCTCACCGGATGTACATACGACTAGGGGACTGTTTGTGAATTTGATACTCCCATGAAACTTTTTCTTTCGGATGAAGCCGGTTCAACTTGCCCAGGGTGGCTGCCGTACCACGTACAGGTAGGTACTTCAAAATGAATAAAACCAATTTCAATATTACATTGCTAGACAGTTGTGTTAAATATTCACTTACTGATGGGTGTTACACAATTATACACTCATGTCGTCATCGTGAAGCCAGGTTTTTTTCATCAACCCGACAATCAGCAAAATTCTACCCCTTCACTGCAGAGGTCCCCAGATGCCGGAAGACTTTGTACTCGAATAGCTTCTTATCTCTAACTGCTAGACTTTGGAATTCACTCCCTGTTTTCCTGACTGTACCGACATGCAATAGTTTAAATGTAATGTGAACAAAGATCTCGCTGTACAACTCACCACTTAGGATGACCATGTAGGTATGGACCCTAATTACCAGTAGCCTATTACGTTTCAGAGGCAATGCAGTGAATGACATTATTTTTTAAATGTGTTCTTTTTTTAATTTTATGATGAACCCACTCGAACGCCGATGTTTAACGTAAAGGTTTATTTTAATAAAGAGACAGTCACAGAAAGTAGAGGGATAGGTTAATGGTATGCGTGTGAGGGATAAAGATGGGGGAAAAGACAGACAGATTGCTTGTCTCACTACACTCAGCCATGATGTGTGCACT
>OY744519.1:152296680-152326680 GCA_963556195.1 Sepiola atlantica
GTCTCTCCCTCTTAGACTGGGTTAAAAAAGACTCTCTAACAAAATATGACCCACACTGACAATCTCTAGCAATGGCCCCATCACCTGAATGTTGCATCCCTGTGCCTGTTTTTCAAGTACTTCAATAGAATGTGCTCTGATGAACTGTCTGCTCTAGTGCCTTCTCGACATAAATCACCCAACTAATCTGACAATCAGCTAAATCCTCCCTCTTCACTGCTAATAACCCTAAATTCGTGATAGCCGTTTACTCTAATAGCTTCTTACCTTGAACTGCGAGCAGTTGGAATTCCTTCCCTGCTCCCTATTTTCCTGATTGTACCAACTTGCAGGAGTTTAAATGTAATGTGAAAAATACATCTTCCCACTTAGGATGTCCCTATGGACATTGATCAAAATTTACAGTTCCCTTTACGTCTCAGAGTCAATGTGCCTTGCTTAGGGTTAATTAAATTAAAGAAAAAAACCTAACTGTACGTGTAATTTTCCATTTGAACCTTATTTTTGCATTTGCTTCAGTGGGACACATTGATTTCAGTTGTATTGGGTGGAATAAGCGCGAACACCCTACCCATATGTGTACGAGACAGCGTAGTGTCGTGCCCTGGAAATTTTAACCAACAGAGAGTACTTGCACTGTACTACAACTGAAACACAGATTACAAGACGCTGACCCTTTGCTCGACGAGGACAGTCCACTCATTTAAGAAAAATCACATTGCCTGGCAAATTCACTATAATATATTTACATTATTTATGACTATTTTATATTGTAGCTTTAAGGTTTTTAGCGACCACGTGTTCACGATTATCGTTCCTACATTCGCCCGTTTATGCTAGGTCGTTAAAACGAGGCGTCCACATAAAGCATGAAGTATTTTTAATAAATTCCGATCTTGAAACAGCAACACAGTGCGTGGATTTGCAACAAAATATTACCAAAAATACAGCGATATTTTTTTTACGGTTCATATGTTTATCGGTGTTTTATCTCTTTGGCCACACTCTAGTGAAACTGTTTCTGTTTATCAGTCGCCATTCAACAGCTCCTGCAAATTTTAACTAAATATAGTTCACATTACGACTTCTTACGCCTAGCAGCTCATAATGCCTACTTGATTTGTTTAAGATTGAAGTATGTACATGCAAATATATGACCAGATATTCACATATCGAACCCTAACGATAAACATAACTTAATAAATAGAGACTAATATAATCTAATGCTATGGTTAGTTTGTTTCCGTCATCATAATTTAATGCCGAAGTGTACATGTTTTGTGTAGTGTTGATTTTTAGATTGGTTCATTTTGTAAACAGATAGTTTGTAAACGATAGTTTCTATTAAACTCGAAGATAAAAGACACCCTTATATGACCGTGGGCTACTAATTGGCAGATTGCATTCAAGAAGCAGTTTCATAATCAAATGTATCCTTGGGTCTACTCGGTCACAAATCTACCGCATTGGCAGATAAAATGATTGGACGAAACAATCCAAGAACTCAGAGAACATTCACATAAAACGGATCTACCAAGGAAGTTCTTTGGGACCTTGAACACTGTTAATAAATATTTTTTCTTTTAACGAAACAATTCTAAACAACTGTTAATAAATACATTTTTATTATTTTGTTTTGTCTTCAGTCAACTGGTTCAAAAGTGTTTCTTTGTGTTCCTTAAATCTAAAAAAATATTTTTGTGTGATTTGAGGTTTTTTTGACATTGTCTTTTTAATCAGTCAGTTATGGTTAGGGTCGGGTTAGGGTAAGGGTTAAATAGAGACTCGTCTATCTCAAACGTATGCCTTGGCTTCCTGATCTGACGATGATTTTGTAACAAATGGGCTTCGCAGACCGCCTAAAAAATTATTCAAATCGGCCTGCGTTGTCGGTGATCCAACGCCGCATTCGTTCTAGTTCGCCTCGGTATCTCTCGGGTGTTTACGTAACCTGTTCAAACGCTGCTGACGTGATGTTCCCGAAAACTGGTTATATTCAATATCAGTGCCAATTACTGCTACAAAAAGTGTTGCTTTTCGTCACCCTAACACACTCTAAATTATTTTGTTAGACTGTATTTATATTTTCTTAATCTTTTTGCTTTTAATTAAAATAAGGTTTTGCAAGTTTTAGATGTATAAATTTAGTCTTTCGAAAAGTTTAATCACTCAAGTTGAAGAAATTGAATTCATCGCGTTTTTCATTCGAACTGTTCGTGTTCATTTACATATTAGAAGCACACCTGCATGCGACGGGTCAAATTGTCATATTAACATATACACAATTTTCTTGGCACTGCTCTGATTTTGCCTGTGATCGGTTTGTTTTCCAGTTTAAGAACATGCCTGGGAATGTTGTCATAGATATGATATTTGAGTTTACAATACCCTATATCTGGGGAATTAAGGTCCAGTAAGTGGTAATCTCTTTCAGAATCACACCTCATCCATATGAAACTATCACAAAGGTGTCCCTGCAGACATACTAACAAGTTATTAACACCACTGTTCATCCCCAACAACACTTTTTAAACTGGCCTAGGGTGTTAACAACTGTTTACCCACAACTGGGTTGCTTTCGGTATTTATCATCTTTGATATATGTAATCCACTAAGGTCAAATGGGATCATTATGTTGTGATATTGCAATCCATACAGTGTGTTTGACGGAGTGCAGTGGCTTATGCAGCTATGGTTATCCCTGAATAGTTCAACGCCCCCTCAATGTACTACAATACTGATACATGAGAACAATGAAGACCCGCCGTCATCAGAAGAAATATTAATATAAAAGACACCTAAAAACCAACACCGGATTTACGTTATTGGTCAGCGCTCTCACTTTTCCTAATTCGGACAGAAGTTATGGATCACAGATATGACTGTACAATTAAATGACGATTCATAAGTAGCAGAGATTATTTTCTGTTTCTTGCTTCATTAATTAAAGAAAGGTGTATGAGAGTTTTTTTAAGGGGGGAGGTATTTCAATGTACTTAACTTTGTAACAAGGTAAGAATCTTGTGCTTTCATAAGCGATCGTAGCTCTGTCCATACGAAATTTTAAATTATCATCATTGTTTTAGCTGCAGAAAGCGTAAATCATACATTATGCAGCTATAGGCGTACACATAGAAAAATCCAGCTCTCCAAAAATAGGCACTCTAGATTGGAACAAAAAATGTTTCAATCTATAAGATTTCTCCTTTAACTCACAGAAAATAGAACATATTAAATGTTGCATCTTAACAGATAATACACTTTGTTCCGAGCCAAAAGTCAAAGGAAAATTAAGTCTTAAGAATATCATGAATTATAAAAAAAAACAAAGAATAAGAAAGGGGAAAAGATAATTATTTTAATCGCAAACATTTTGTGGTCAATGTTGAAGAATTCAGAATTTACATTTTTTTGAATTAAGCAAATATTTGTCTGCAATTTGTGATTTCGACTCGGCGACCATTATTAAATTAGTGGCCATTCTTTATTTGCAGAGTAATTGTCGATCGTTGGTGGAATTTATTTTCGGTTTCATTTAGTCGAATGTTTGATGGCAAATAGAAAATCAATTGTGGGCTTTGTGTTTAGTTGGGAAAGAGATGGGAAGATGGCTGGTAGGGTTTGAATAATTAAGAAATATTTGAAAGAGAATTGAATGGTTTTCGTGATAAGATGTCGACTGTTTGATCACTGAATTAGTATATGCTTTCATAACCCGACTATGGAAATAAACAGTGGAAGAGAACATGAAAAAAAATCAATTTACGGCACATCGACTCATTTTTTGTTATCTTATGCCTAAATATATACGCTCTGTTTATATCAACATTTGTTCAGTAGTCGTGGACTTCTCCTTGCTACAGGATTCTATAAATGCTTTTAGAACAGAGATGCGGTTGTTGATTGCGTAACTCGTGCTACACGATAGTCTCCTGGCGCAGGCACCCGAACAGGAAGTACGCAATAGTATTTGTGATTAAATGCCGACTGTTTGCTCAAGTGATTCTATTCATTACGTTCAATCATTCTCGAGTTAGAAGAGATGGAATTGCTGATTGTGTAAATGCATAAACTCCGTTTATATCGGCATCTTTTCAGTCGTCCTGCACTTCTCCTTGCTATGGGATTCTAGAAATGCTTGTAGAACAGAGGTGCGGCTAGTGAAAGTGCAACACGTGCTTCATTCTAGACGCGTCGTTGAGTCACCATTACAGGAAGTGTGCAATAGTTTTTGTTGTTCTTTCCATTTGGTTACAGCATTCCCAGGTGCAGGAGAGGTGCGGTTGTAATTGCGTAACTTTTGTTTCGCAATATGCTCCTCGCGCATGTACCCTAACTAAAAAGTATGTTTTTCATAAGATGTCGACTCTTTGATTATTTATTTAATAATTCGACTATGGAAAAAGAATCTGAGAATTAAAAACGTCAATTTACGGCACATCAACAATTTCTCTGTTATTTAATGCCGAAATATATTCTGTCTGCTAATACTGGCAGTGTTTACAGTCGATATGGACTTCTATTTTCAACTGAATCCAATCACTACTGATTTAGGAGACGTAATAATAATAAAAAAACTTTCCCTAATCCGATAGGCAACTACCCTCAAACTTAGGCTTACGGTTCAACTAGCTCCGGTTAAAAATGTTTTTACTATCCAAGTTCCTGCAAAATTGTCGCCCATCTCGAAAAGCAAATTTATAAATAATCTTACAATCAGTAAACACACATACTAAGTAGAAAAGTACATTTTCTTGCGTTTGGTAACACTTATTTGTTGTCTATTTGTTTGAGTTTTTGCCCACTCTTTTCACTGCCAACTATACTGAACAATCGCCAGAAATGTATACTAAATGATTCCCCATGAATACAAAAAGTCAGATTTACATAAGGAAAGAATACAATTAAAAATTAAATAAGTAAAGAAAATTAGCATTTTAATAATAAAATAAAATATAATCAAAACATGTTTTAATGAGGGTAAGCGTAAGCCTTAGTTCTAGAGAGGGGGGTATCAATCGGGTTAGGTTAGCTTTCTATTATTATTATTATTATTATTAGTAGTAGTAGTAGTAGTAGTAGTATCATCTTTGAAACTTGAAATGCTCAAGCGATGCTCTTGAAAATCATGATGGCTTGGCTAAGTAAAAGTGACGCTAAAAATGCAATAACAAAAAATATTACAATAAGTAAACACACGTGAAAATTATATAGATAATTAGAAAAGTATTTTTTTCATTTGGTAACAGTTATTTGCTGTATATTTTCTTTCACTGTTTTGTTCTTTTTAACTATACTACCCAATCACCAAATAAATATTTAATCTAGGAAAATGTCAATAATGTCTTCAATATGGTTAAACTATTCTAACATTAATTGTCACGACACGATTTAAGATCAATGACTTATTCGACTATTAATCGTCCAGTAAGCTGTAAGAGAGAAGCGAGATACATACTTACTAAAGCTTTAATCCCATTGCTTAATGGTATCCTGGTTTGTTAATAACATAATTAATACTAGAATTGTTCCAGCCACTCTATCTGTTATAGGTCGTACTTCATATCCGACTAAATATTATTGACTTCCTTTCTCACGATTTTTAGCCTGTACATGACAGGTTAAACAGTTTAATTCTTTTTGATTCCTTGTTAAAACATTCTCAGCAAAAATGTCAAATTGCTCTAAACTATTACATTTTAGCTAAGACCAGCCAGAAGATCTAGCGTTGCTCTGGATTGAATGAGAATCATTACTATGTACTTTTTCACTACACTCGTAACACCATCTACTTTTTTGTTTTATAACCCCCACCTCCTCCCGTGTTGTATCAATATAGTCGGAAGAAGCTCAAATGTTGTCAAATTTTCTGAATACGTGTTGTACATATGGCTTAAATTCTATTAAAATCAGATACGCCTTTTAAAGCTTATGTTACCAAAAGTCACGTCGAGGTCGATATATTCGGCAGATAGAGGGGATATTAGAGATGAGGGGCCACTTCCATTGCCTTCACCAGAGAATGTTATTCATATATAAATTTCATCAAAATAGTATATATTTCAAGTTTTAAAGGAGGTTCAGCCCCCATAGCTCCCCTAGCATAGGAGTGCATTTAAACCACTTACATTGTCGTTCCCAGCAAATTGTATGGACATAATTAGAATTTCATAAAAATAATATACTTGAAGTTTCGAGGGGAGTATGCCTTCATAGCCTTCTTAGGGATGCACTTAGAGAGTCGAGTACTGTTCCCGGTAAATTTGAATAAGAATAAGCTATTTGATTATATCAACATTCAATAACCTTTCTTTTTATAGGGAGCACAACGCAACATACACACAGACATTAACTTCATATATATATATATATGTTTGTGTGTGTGTGTGTGTGTGTGTGTGTGTGTGTGTGTGTGTGTGTGTGTGTGTGTGTGTGAAGGAGTAAGGCTACCAACATTTGTAAAAAGTTTTTTTCAACATTAATTTATTATTTTATCATTTTATTATTTTATATAACGCGTTTCAAGTTGTGGTCCGCTATCATCAGATATGTAAATCCATTTAAAGAAATGCCTTTTGATTTTAAAGAGTGTTTAAAACGCGTCATATAAATTATAAAACGATGAAATAACAAAATAATAAATAAATGCTGAAAAAAAGTTTTACAAATGTTGGTAGCCTTACTTCTTTATATATATATATATATATATATATATATATATATATATATATATATATATATAAATAGATATTGCATATTAGATCATATCGCGCTGAGAAGTTCGATATTGTAGAGAGAGCATTATTTTATTTAATAAGCGATGATGACGACTATATAAATATATTTTCATATCTTATTTATTTTATATATATATATATATATATATATATATATATATATATATATATAGTCATCAGCACTTTAATTAAGATATTCGTCAACCTCTAATGTCCATTTAAACCGGCTGTATGTAAAAAGTGTCACATAATGTAAAAACATAACTCGGATAGCCTAAATGACACGAAGTCGAACCGGAAAGATAATGAAAGTGGAAATTACAAGACATACCGGCGCAAGAGTCGCAAAATATATGTTTTCCCTTAATTACTTACAATGGCATCCGATGCACACACCAGCCGCTCTTAAACGTTCTGAGAAGGAGCTGGCTACTGACAGTGACCGAAATAGGTCATAATCGCAAAACTCTCGACGCGTACTGCATGCAACCGTATTTAACATCTGTGGGCTGGTTTCGTGTTTCATAAAATGACTTAATTAAAATCAGTTCCTGTAACTTTCTCGTTCGGCCATTTATGGCTTGGTATTCCTATTCCACCTGTGCGCATTTAGAAACTCTGAAAACGAGATGCGTTTTGCACAGCTAAGCACAAGGGGGTGCATTCTCTCTTTGGTAAAACTAATAGTATATTTTGATATACATCGGACACCGTTCTATGAAGGGACGGAGAATTATTATTAATGTGTAGTCGATAATGATCAACGTTTCCTAGTACGTGTGGAACAGACGGAGTACTTGCAGTATCGAACTATCACTTCGAAGCATCTATCTTCACCTAAAAAACACGAATTGCACACTCTCTTCAAAGAGCTTCGCCACATCATTGAGAACAGAACTTGCTGTTTAATTGTGGCAACACAATCGTGGATTAACAAGTTATACTGAAGTACTTGCTAAAGGAATTTTCAGGCCTGTAAATTTTTTTGAAGCAAGATTTCATCTTCATCCGACATACAGCATCTAGTACTGGCCATGTTTCAGCGTTTCTACACATAACTGATCTAAGGAAACACGAGTAACAACGTGAGTGTACCGTGTCTTCATCTGCTCGTTGATAACTGACTCGAATTAAAACAACCAATAATAATACTATTTTCATATATATATATATATATATATATATATATATATATATATATATATATATATATATATATAACGCTCTAAAACCACATAAATACACCTGGACACAACGAACTTTATATCGGCGTTCATTTCACTGTTTGACTGAATAAGTTCATGGGAGTTTACAACGCGCAATAAAACCCAATAAACTTTTACCTGATGTCGAACCGTGGGTCGTGTCAAGACAAATAAACGAAACAGTGAGTCAAAAATTTCTGTATTTCATTGTTTTTAATGTTTACATATTTATTGATTTGCAACACTTATGATACAAATTTCACAAACACCAGAAGGGACATCATCTAACATTCGCTTATTCCCAAGCTTACATGCAACTTAATTTAACTTTATATAGCCAAGTATACCCTTTTTTTTACACCTACGAGTTGCCTCAAATTAATAATGATCCGTTGGTTGGTTTCGGAGGGTATCCGAGACAAACATACATACATGATTATTTTCTCTCCCTCTCTCTCTCTCTCTCGCTCTCTCTCTCTCTCTCTCTCTCTCTCTCTATATATATATATATATATATATTATATTTAATGTGTGTGTATTTAAGGGGCATTTTGCCCTTTATACATAATATGTTAACAATAAGAAGATTCGGACAGTTATATTATCCTTTTTGATTTTGTCAATATTTCTAATGGTCTTTTTTGTATTGAAACCAGAAAAAAATTAATGCCCCATTGGTATCACGAATCTTTTAGATTCTTCGTTGAATCCTACTCAGGTGTCAAAAGCAAAAGTAACAAAACAGCTTGATAAAGTAGATATGTTTTTAAAAAGGCAGAAAAACGCACAGAAAAGACTGAAAGACTTTGACGATTTAAATTCAACAACACCGGAGTGGCATCACAAAATGACATCGCATTACGTAAAGCATTTTATTTTGTAACTAGTGGTTTCACACGTGATGTTTATTATTGTAAGTTGCTGTGTTTTTCTGTAGATAGCTTACACTATTTTTGATTTTTTATAAAAAATTGGTTCTGGAATGTATTATTATAGTGTTATTAATTAGAATTTCTCTTAAATCAGAGCGTGGACTGTTACGTTTTTGTAAATGTTAGTAATATTTAGCTAGAGTTTTAAAAATGCATGGTGAGGCGGCTGGATAGGATAGTGGTAGTATAACCCTTATAGCTATTAGCTTTAGTATTATTATAGGAGTCACATTCTCGAAAATGCCATTTAAACTAATAAATAACATTGTTCTTTTGTAGTGCGTTTAGGGTTGAGTGGAAGTTGTTTTTCTACTGAAAACATTTGGGTTTAAATTTTTTTGTCGTAAATAATGCGTCTAATCTTATTATTATTGTTACTTGGGGATATGTATCTGTGTACAATATTTTTCATAGCTATTCTTCTAATCTGAAATTTAAAAAAATGGTTTGCATGAATATATACATATATATATATTTGATAAAAAATAAGAAGAATAATAAAAAGATGAAAACTAAACAAATTTAAAAAAACATTTCATTTCATAAACATATCACGCATATTAAATTCTACCGGGTATGTTTAGTTTAAAAACACCCAAAAAACATTACTTTCACGTCAGGGTCGCACCACGTTTTTTGAATACTCATTCTATTTAATTAACGCATATAACATTCTAACGGCTATTTTTAGTTCCAAATCAGAACAAAAACACAATTTTCGTATCACAAATTGACCAAACGTTTTCAAATATTTCTACCTGTGTATTATTTTTTCAAATGAACTATTCCGAGAAAGTCACGAAATGAAGATTAAAGGTTGATGAATACATACATGATTTAAGTTTTCATTTTTTCCATTATATATATATATATATATATATATATATATATATATTTATATATATATATATATATATATATATATATATATAATATTAAATTATATTTTTAATAGTTTACAACGACGTTTCGAGATATCGGTTCTCATCGGCACAGGGAAATAACAATCTCAGACGGTTACAAGGCGCGAAACCGGTTCACAGAGTTACCTTGAATCTGTAAGCGTTCGCCCTATCTCTTTGAACATGAAACGTTGTCATGTCATAATGGCGAAATTATGTTATAGTTACGCTGAAAGCGGCGAATGTAAATATCAAGACAATCTTATAAAACATCAATTCGCTGTTTTGATACCTAATTGTAATATAGCTACTTATTTCAGTTGTTTCTTTCCAAGAATCACAGACTTGTGGAACTCTCTTCTCTGCTGACTGTTTTCCTCCTACTTATAATCTTGATCTTTTCAAGATTAAGACCAATAGGCATTTCTTGTGTTTGCGCTAATCCTATTTAATTCCTGTTGGCCCCTTACATCATGTCGCTTCATGTTTTATACGGTGTGATTTTCATAAAAAGATGTGACCCTTTTTATTTCTATGAGAGTCACCGCTTATCAAGGCCAATACACAGTTGAGGATGATGATTATTAATAAAACGGGAATAAGAATCAACAGGAAAACTCCGAAAACACCATAACATTTTAATAGGATAAAGATAGGCTGATCTGTAGTTGGCAAAAACTGGCCCAACGGGTCACCGGTGGTCAAGTGGTTTTAAATATCTCAGCCGGCGTAGGCGTGTACTTGGACAAGCATTATTATAAAAAACTAATCCCGCGAGTAATTCCCCTAGCAATTTGTAGAAACAATAAGGGGCGCATTCTTTGTTTATATAATAAGCGGTCAGTACCCGGTCTAAACTGAATATTTATATGGGGTTCGGAGTGTGTGGAATGCGTGATAGGTTGGCTATTAAATCGCCACAGGGGATTTCTTTCATCAACTACGCCACAAAACCCATCTGAACCGTTTTCAAGCGTAACACAAATAGCTGATTCGATTGTGTCGACCGATATAATCGTTGTTTGCCTAATCGATTATGAGTAATAATTATGATGATCATAATAAGAAAAAAAAAGAAGAAAATAATGCGTCATCAAGTAATCACAATGGAAAACGAGTGTGTGTATTAGTTGCGCAACAACCTGCTAAAGATTCTAGACATAAGTTTTAGTAGCATTACTTTGTGTCACACCCAGCCCTTGTGACGATGGGGAGGGAGAGAGAGAGAGAGAGAAAACAAACAAGAAAGAAATACAGAGAGAGAGGGGGGAGAAAGACAGAAGTGAAAATTGGGAAAAGAGAGAAGGACAGCGAGAGAGAGAGAGAGAGAAAGAGAGTTAAAGAAAGGAAGACAAAGAGAAACACTTACTGACGATTGAAAAGAAAGAAAAAAAGACATAGTGATACAGAGAGAGAAGGAAATAGAAAGATAACAAAGAGAAACACATACGGACTATCGAAAATGGAGAGAGAGAGAGAGAAAATACACAGAGAGAGAGAGAGAGAAGTGACAAGCGATACGGGAAGAGAGAGAGGGAGGGGGAGGGAGAAATATAAAAAAAAGAGAAGAGAGAGAAACAAGGACAAACAGAACCCTAACCCGACTACCGTAGAAAGAGATACAGAATTACAGAGAAAGTGAGAGAGAGACAGAGAAGAGATTAGAGGAAGTAGGGGAAGAGAAACACATACAAAATATCAAAAAAAGAGAGAGGGGATCATAGGAAGACGAGGGAGAGAAGAAAAGGAGGATAAATAGGGAAGAAAGGCAAGAGAGAAAAAGACAATGAGAGAAAGAAACTAGACAGAGATAGAGAGAAAGCGAGAGGATAGAAGGATGAGAGGAGAAGAAAGAGAAAAGGGCGGGGGCACAGACTATTTAATTGAAAGAGAACGAAAACAGACATATAGATACAGAGAGAAAGAGAGAGAGATGGTAAAGAGAAGGCCAAAGAGTAATCCATAAATCCTATCGGAGAGAAAAAGAAAGAAAGAGAAAAAGACAGAGAGAGAAAAAAAGTGAGGAGACAAGAGAGGAGGTAGGGCGAAAAGTGAGGGATTGACAAACGGACAAAGAGGAAGACTAGAACAATAGTGAGAATGTAAAAGAGAGAGAGAGGGGGGAGAAGTGAGGGCGAATAAAAAAGAAGGAGGGGAATACAGAGAGAGAAGTGAGACACAAGGATAAAGAGAAACACATACAGATTATCAGAGAGATAGACAGATCGAAAGAGGGAAAATGAAGACAGAACAACAGAGTAATAGATAAAGAGAAAAAAGGACTGCGACACTCAACTGCGCAAGTCAACTGCAGAGACAAACGTTTTAGGAATTCCGGCGGCTGACAGCGTGACAAGGATCGAAGCAAATTGAAAAGAGAAAACAATCCTTTAAAAGGGGCAGGAAAGTTGGAGGTGGGGTCGCTTGAGAGCATATTTGTGTTTGAAGCTGAAATTAGAAACGGAAATGCGTATCAAACGTAAAATACGAACTGACGGTCCATGAAATGGCTGAACTCAATTCTCCGAGAAACACGTAACCAATAATAATAATCAATAATTCATGAACATATTAATAATGATGTAAAAATAATAAATAATGATGGAAAACTATTAATAATAATGACAAAAATATTTATAATAATGGCAAAATATTAATGATAATTATAATAACAATAATTAATTATGATGGCAGAATATTTAATATAAAAAAATATTTAATAATAATGAACAAATATTTAAAAATAATGACAAAAATAATTATTTAATAATAATGACTTCATAATTTTAAAAATAATAATAAAGATAATTAAATAAAAATAATAATAAAGAATGACTGTAATACCAATACTCGTAGGAGCACTAGAATAAAGGAAGATGAAAAGACAGGGGAAAAAAGAGCGCCAACCAGACCTCCACTGAAACTTTGGGAAGGCTTATTGTCACTCAAATTCCAGTGAAGACCAATGGTCGTTACTAGTGGCAAACTAATGGTAACTGACCGTTGCGATAACGCAAAGTCATTTGCTAAGGTTATCGCTAAATATATTTAATCTACTTATCTACGCCTTTTACTGATCCGTTGAGCGATCTTATCATATATAAAAAAAGTTACGGCTACGCATTTATGAACACAGGCAGCTCAAAGTATAAATTATCTTTACCATATGTCGTTGTACACACACACACATTATATATATATATATATATATATATATATATATATATATATATATATATATATATATATATATATATATATATTCCAGAAATACCCCCAGCTCACACATCATGTGAACTATCAAACGAACGTGCTAGACGTTACATGACTTTGGACCTTCCAGTTAGACACGTCCTAAACGAGTATTTGAAATGCGAGTCACCTGCTGGGAAAGCAGAAATTCTACCGCTGTGTCATCACGTAGCAGAGACCAAAGCAAAGCGAAGTTCGAGCATTGGATTCCTGTTGAGATTTCAGTGTAAGTTAATAGATTATAGCACAAGTTAATATGAAATGTATTTATAATATCTTCAATGCATATTGATATATTCAAAACAGATTGCGAAAAAAAATTCCAACACGTCACCTTCCTGTACACATGTTTCTGAGAAACCCATCTTTATTTAATATCAGATTACATTTTTGAAAAACATGTTTTAAGTGAATTAATATCATCAGCAGCATGTTGTAATTTTATCAAAGTGTCTGAGTAAATCCTTTCAAGGAAACACCTTCCCCCAAAATAACTCTGAAAATTAATATAACAGAAGGTCTATTTTTTAGAAAAAAATATTTTAAAAGTTATCTTTGTTGATAACCAGATCGGCAATGAAACACATGTCTCTTTTTCTATTTATTTATTTGCAATTAATGTGTTAAAATTGCATTAAAATAAGGGATTGAAAGTACATCATAATTAATTCATTAAAATTACATCAAAATAAAGGCATTAAATTACATTAAAATACCATCTTTTAAATTACATTAAAATCAATTCATTAAAATTACATTAAATGTAATGCATTAAAATAACATGAAAAATGATGCATATCCCGGCTGTTTACGTAAACGGCAAGAAGATGCGGTACAAAAGTCGGTTTATCTAGTTCAAAATCTGCACCAGTACCGATTATTTTCGTATTTTATTAATTACTTTGATTAACATTCATATCATTTCAGGTAGTCTATATTATTAAATAATAATTTTCAATTGATCTTTTACGATATTCATTCATAAATATCTATTATTTTCAGATTCATAAAATCACAAAAAAAATTCGTTTTCATTTTAAATTTCATTTATTTTTAATAGTATAAGTTTAGTATTTATTATATCATTAATTCTTTAAAATTTGAATCAATCAACATGATCCGTTTAAGCAAGTATTATTAATTAACAAATACAAAACAAGATATGCCACATGATTGCACTAAAGTAAATTCATGAATTAACTATAGAAAATGAAACAGCCAACAGAAATGAAAAAAATCACATCAAACTAATGGATAATATCCAAAGGCATGGATCCTTATATGATAAAATAAAATAAGTTAATAAACATACATTTTTAGAAGATCAAGTATGATACAATTAAGAATAGACTGGCCATCAGAACAATCTATCAGATGTGATAATAGAAGGAAAAAGACAAGCCCGAATGTTGTTCGAAAGTCATGTAAACCCATCCGAAGATCGCAAAAAAAGCGTGAAAGCGTGTATATTATATGTTAAAAAATAATTATTTGATGCATTTTTTCAACTTTTTTATCAATATATTTTAGGATAATGTTTCTTGAAATGTTTCTATATGATGAACATTTCTTCAATTTAATTAATAGTGAATTTACCTATCAATTATTTTTTCAACTAGACTATCTGTTCTCATACTTTTAACATTTTCCCCTCGAATATGATTTTGTATAAGCCTATAATGTAAACACTTTTATTTCCCTCATCGTGCCCCTTTATATACTTGATATGATTGATTTGTAACCTATTTTACGTGGATTGTACCGAATTATGATATCGTAACAATCCCTCAACCTCTCGAAACTAATACTGATGCTATGTTTTAACGTTAAACCCGGCGTCTATTCGTGATAACGATCGTACGAGAAATTGTTGTTAAGGATAAATTCTTGTTTGAGTACATAAATGAATATGTCCTACATTTACTTGCCTCCTATCTATTACTATATATATATATATATATATATATATATATATATATATATATATATATATATATATATATATAAGTTATGAACATTTATTTATAGCAATGAAGCAACGTAGAAGCTTCTACGTTTCATCCTTCGCATTTCATATCGGGTTTATATGGATACATTAAATAATATATATATATATATATATATATATATATATATATATATATATATATATGAATATATATATGAATATTTATATATATATATGAATATATATATGAATATTTATATATATATATATATATGAATATATATATGAATATTTATATATATATATATATATGAATATATATATGAATATTTATATATATATATGAATATTTATATATATATATGAATATTTATATATATATATATATATATGAATATTTATATATATATATATATATGAATATATATATGAATATTTATATATATATATATGAATATATATATAAATATTTATATATATATATATATATATATATATATATGAATATATATATATGAATATTTAATATATATATGTATATGAATATTTTATATATATATACATATTCATGAATATATATATTAATATTTACATATATGTATATATAAATATTTATATATATATATATATATGAATATTTATATATATATATATATGTATATATAAAAAAATTGATATATATATATACATGAATATATATATATATATAAATATTTTTATATATATATATCAATATATATATATATATATAAATATTTATATATATATATATCAATATATATATATATATAAATATTTATATATATATATGAATATATATATATATATAAATATTGTTATATATATATATGAATATATATATATATAAATATTGTTAAATATATATATGAATATATATATATATAAATATTTATATATATATATATGAATATATATATATATATAAATATTTTTATATATATAGATGAATATATATATATGAATATTTATATATATATGAATATTTATTTATGTATATGAATATTTATATATATATTAATATTTATGTATATATATGTTTATTTATATATATAAATATGTATATACATATGTTTATATATATTTAAATATGCATATACATATGTGTATATATATACATATATCTTTATGTGTATATATACATATATATTTATATATATATATACATATATATATATTTATATATAGATATATATGAATTTATATATATATACGTATAGATTTATATATATAGATATATATGGATTTATATATATATATACGTATAGATTTATATATAGATATATATGGATTTATATATATATACGTATAGATTTATATATAGATATATATATATATATATGAATGTATATATATATACGTAGATTTATATATATATATATGAATGTATATATATACGTATAGATTTATATATAGATATATATATGAATTTATATATATACGTATAGATTTATATATAGATATATATGAATGTATATATATACGTATAGATTTATATATAGATATATATGAATGTATATATATACGTATAGATTTATATATAGATATATATGAATGTATATATATACGTATAGATGTATATATAGATATATATGAATTTATATATATACGTATAGATTTATATATAGATATATATGAATGTATACATATACGTATAGATTTATATATAGATATATATATGAATTTATATATATATATACGTATAGATTTATATATAGATATATTTGAATTTATATATAGACGTATCGATTTATATATATATATATATATTTATTAATGTATATATATTTAGATATATCTTTTTTTAAGATGTTTACATGGGTGTGTTTCTGAGGAGGGGGGGTACGGAAAATGAATATTAAATTTACCATGCGTCTTCCCCCATACCAATACTTGGCTAATAGGTCCTTAGAACAATATCTGGTGCGATCATTTTGTGTTAAATTTAAACTAGCAAATGTATGCCAGTGTCACTTGCAGATTCTCAAAGATTGCTAGTTGAGGCCAAACCAGGTTAACTTACTTCATGCAATTGAAAGTCTACATAAAACTTCGAATCAAAGACCCCAATTATTGCTTGCATATATGTAGTTAATGGCACTTGTACATTGACTAAATGTCAACAGTCAACATGGAGGGAGAACATTTATTAACGTTTCTCTTGTAATCCTAGAGCATATTGTACATAGGGAAAAACAATATAGTTCACAAGATATTCACTTTGGAGACCTCCATCAAGAATCCTGAACAGACCAAAAGAGTAGCAACCGGTTCTCAGATAATACGGATTAATGACCATTTCTTTTCTATACCCGTGGAATAAGATTTACTTAGTCGGGGGGGGGGGGGGGGGGAAACAAGGAGTCGCTGGTAAAATACCGTTTGAAGACATAGTCCAATGTTTCAGCATCATCGTTAATAGGAGTGAATGTGTTCTTGTGAACACAAAAGCGAATGCTATTCATTCTCACCTGGGAAGCATGCAAATCATAAGGTTACCACCGTCGAAGGGGCACGACTCTGCTCGTCACATGAAGAAGCAGATACACACATATTTTTACATGCATCTGGAACAGCCAGTAACAGTGCTAACATCATCATTGTAAGCCGAGATACTGACAGCTTAATCAATGGAATCGCTCTGCTATCCCTCATTCTGTGCACTTATATATCCATACAAGAAAAGCAACACATTTGAGGATAACGTTAGAGGATTGTACTGTATATGATATCAGCCAAGCATCGATCAGCCAATCATTGGTTCACTGGAGGTGGTCTGCTACAGAAAAGGAATAACAGTTCTTAAGTTCCTTTTTGAAGAGGAGTTTTGTCATTCATTCAGAGATCTTGGGAGCAATTGAATGTGCAATCAGATACGGCAGCAGCTCTTGAAGTGTTTGTTGGTATGTCGTATGCACAAGCAGTAATGTGGTTATCTTTATAAACTTGTATTTTGTGCATACATGTTTCTTTTATTTTATTTATTCGAAGAAATTTTATTTTAATAATAAATTATGGAATAAAATCACTGAGGAAGATTGAACGATATACTTTTGAAGAAATTATGACAATTGTCTACTCATAAAATGATGGGATTTTACCTTCCTGTGTCTGGCTATAATTATATATAACATATAAATATAGCAGACACAATTTTGGGAACCAGATAAAATATTTTAATGATCCATGCATCTTTATTTTCACTAAGAATTAAATACCCACTAAATAGACAGAAACAATACATCACACATATACTTGCAGAATGCTTGAGTATATATCGCTATGTTATGGACTTTAAGTTGTCGTGTCGTACACATACAAATGCATGACTGAACCTGCTAGGCATCTGGTATCTCTTTTCAAATAGTCACCAGAAATTTAGAATTCTGTGTTATTTTTTTACACGTTTTACACTTTTACTGATAACAAATAACATAACACCAGAGTGGAAAATTACTTGTCTGCTGACAAAAATACAATAATAAAATAATGTAATTGATTTTAGTGTTAAGATATTAGTGTATCTACACGATAAATGTTAAGAATGCTAAAAAATGTATCTGTTTATTTTGATAAGAAACTATAATATGTGTATCTAAAAATAACGTAATAAAATGTAGTTTTTTCTACCACACTTTCTTAAACCTGAAAAAAATTCTGGCTATGAATTGTAATATCACTTAGGATGCAGAATTTACCTAAGAACAACATGAACTAAATAATGTTTCTATGCTTATTGGTATCAGTACTAGTCAGGTTTAAGTTAACTGTCATATTTTCTTTAAAAATCGGCGGCCATCTTTAAAGATAACCTCCGTTCTCACAACTGACCAACATTTAAGCTTGTGAAAAATAGTATGATTTTCTTGGGTGTATAGGCTTCCATTTGCCACCTTTATATGTCAGTGCTCTGACGAAGCCGACAAAATCAAAACTCTAGAGGGCTTTTGGGGTTTGGGCACACTGTCTGTAAGACACAATATCAATATGTAATGTTGGGGCAATCTATCTTCCCCAAAGGGGGCACTCTGGATTAGAACACAATTTACCTAGGTCTAGAATGATGTTTCCTTCACTGACCAAGGAAATAAAAACTAAGTGCAATTCAGAACAGATACTATATTTTTCTCCTAGCCAAAAGGCCATGAAGTCAACATGTTGTTAGTGATGATGATGATGACTTTAATATTTGTTAAAGAAAAAGAAAAAAAAAACTCTTCCAATCTTTATGAAGTACAAAAAATAGATTCTTTTTCTTTAATGTACATTAATATTTTTTCTGTCTTTTATAATAAAGGCGAAAAGTAAAAAGTACCCATTTCGAATTACTCAGTAATATAAAATTGGTGTATTTCACTAATTAACTTTCCCCCATTTCATTTATTTATCTTATTATATAACAAGTTGTTAATGGGGAATTCATTTTCATTTTTATGCTGAAACAAAACAAAATTCCTCGACTTTGAATCATTTAAAGACCATATCAATTTACATTTTCGTTGTTTATTTCCTAAAAAAATTAATGTTGACTATATTCATGCACAGTAAATTATCTCCACATTGGAATATATGAAATTACACAACAATACTCATCATTTTGTTGTTTCCTTCCAAATTCCTGAAATGTGAATTGAAAATTATTTATTTCCTTTCTGTAAAGAAAACTACCACCTCAGTAATTGCTACACGGAGCCCGGTTAGTTTTTGCTAGTTAAAAGGAAAAGGAAACGAAATATTTTTTTTCATCTAAAAATCAAAGGAATCCTGGAAAAGAAGGAAACAACATACTCAAGGTAGTCGGTCTGAGTCTCTCGCAACTAAGTAATTTGAATATTTGTTATATCATCTTTGTAAATCATAACCATAACTATATTTTTGGTTCTCGTGCTAAGTATTGAAATAGGGTCGTAATTTTCTTAAGAGTATGTAGATTATCAGTGCAGATCCTATCATGTTCCTAGGAAAATACTATACTTCTATAGTTTAGGTACACTCTCTAGTCTCTTTTTATATAAACGCACGCACCCACACACACACCCACACTTTCGCTTTTATTATAGAGACTAGGTTATAGGCTCCTTCCGGTGGCATTTTTTGCTAGGTTACCGTCTCACTCCTTCTCTTCTGCTGTCTGCGAAAGTGCGTTGCTATTTACTGGTCTAGAATTATGTAATAGTGAAAATAAAACAACGTACAATACATAACTACATTATGTCGGCCTATTAAAATAATTTCATACGCTCCTGATGATGTTTACTTATTTATATTTGTTATAATCGTTTATGTTTGTATTCATGCTTTAAAAAATGACGTAACTCATAAATCTATGACGTTATACCAACACTTTAATACTTTTGTTAGGTGAATGTTTTAAGATCTATTCATAAGAAAGTGCAAATTGCTCAGTTTGTAGAAGGTCACACTAAAGAATTTGACGTTTCGGTTTCGATTTCTATTTATGGCGTCCAAATTATTATTTAGTATTAATTAAATATTTTTCATTTTCTAAGTGAACTTAAAATTTCGTTTACATAAGTTCTGACTGAAAGATGGACAGACACATACATTCACATAGAAAGTGCCCATAACATACATACACATATATAGACATACCCATATATACATAGAAATATATATATATATAGTTAGTCATGAAAATATATTTATTGCAATTAAGCTACACAGAGACTTCCGCGTTTAATCCTCGGAAATAAACATCAGGTTAAAATGCTTTATAGCCCTGAATGCGGGGACAAAACGCGGAAGCCTCTGTGTAGCTTAATTGCCGTAATATATTTTCATAACTTACTACATAGCTCTACTCACGAATCAAGCACTTTTAAAGTAAATATTGAAAATTGATACATAAAAAATATATCCCCTTATAACATTTAATGTGGATTCAGGAAATAATATCTCTCTCTCTCTCTCTCTCTCTCTCTCTCTCTATATATATATATATATATATATATATATATATATATATATATATATATATATAATACTATTTGTGTGTTTACCATTGTAGTATATGATATCGCCTGCTGCCATTTTCAATAATGAGAAAGTTCTTCGGAAACTGAAGAGAGCACCTTTCTTTGGCTGATATTATTTAAATAAACAGTAAGATTACCGTCTCGTGGCTTGTGCAGAAGGCTCATTAGATAAACGACCCGACTGTGGGACAAAAATACTCGACTTTCAGTCTCAGCTATAAGGAGTTGCTTGTCTAGCCACAATGAAGTTCTGTGAGACAGCCCACGTGCAGCTATATCTCGAGCCAGGCGTCTTACTAATGAGCGTTTTTAGAATTAATTCAGCTGATGATGAAGCGTCGACCTTGCTGACTAGACATGGCTTGACATTGGCCAGTTTGGCCCAAGCACAGCGAAAACCTATTTCAACCTAAATCACATGGAAACAACATCCAGAGAAATGAATATATGAATTACGTCTCAGCATAGTATGAAGGGCAACTGTTTGGCCCGAGTCCAGTTTTTTAGCGGTTTTATGGAAGTGTGGTTGCATTTAGCTAGAGAAGAAGGGTTGGGGATACATGACAACGGATTGTCGCTGGTCAGTCTCGGACTGATGACTTGAGAAGAGGGAGATAAACTATATAGATGTCTGAAGAGATGGATGGAAGATAAAAGGATGGAAGAGAAAAATAGAAGGATAGAAAGAAAGAAAATCGGAAACGAAGAAAGGAGTTACGTTAGGTAAACATGTAAAATAGAGGTGAATGCGGTAAGTAGAGAATGGCGCAAGGAAGAAAGTTTCAAATCGACAGGACAAAAAAGGATATTATTTATGAGTAGGACCCGAGCTAACTCTGACTCTACCTCTAACGTTAACACTTACCCTAACGACGCCAAGTCGATTATATTTCGGCTCCTAATCTGGAGAAGCATCCAAAAATGTAACGTAGATACAGAGAGAAAGAAAGTCACCTAGGTAACGTGGAGAGGGAGGGAAAATGAAATAAATATTTTACACACACTATTTAATTTAATCTAAGTATATAGGTATTTATTAAGGATGTGTGTAATGCAGAACATCAGGAACGTTGAAGGAGAATATGAACAAAAACACGGAATTGAAGACAATTCATGTGATATTGTTCTTAAAAAACTTATCTATTTTTCAGTAAACTTTTCATATATTGTGCCAATAAAAATATTAATTCACTGTTAAAAGAATCCGAGATGGTGCTAAATATTATGATATTTCAGTAGAAACTCCTCCTTGTCAAAAAAACATACGTTCTTTCCGCTTATAGAGAAGAAACGCCCAAGATGGCATTTATATAAAAGATGGCAGGTCCGCAGAAAATATAAGTTCATCAGAATATTTTATTTGTTTAATAATGGTGTTTTTGTATTATTATTCATTTATATATGTTTTTATTATTACCTTGTATGATAATACGTTTTTTAATTAATATATTTATTTTATATCAATATTTACATTGAGAAAGCCTGAGAGAACGGTAGAACACACTGTTTGTTTAGAAAAATATTTTTAAAGACATTTTTACCTATATGGTAACAAATATATATATATATATATTACTGTTTTAAATATAATTTCTCATATTTTTGAATATTTCTATTGTAAAATCTTTTAAGTGGACTCAAATTATCATATACTAAGCTTTCGTCAACCTCTCCAATTGCTGTATAACTGAGTAATGTATGCACTCTAGTTATGATACTATGTTTTAACCTCCAATTTGATGCCTCCTCTTTGTGCTGATGAAGTGACTTGATATCAGTAAAAATCTATATAGTTTAAGAAATTATCGTACACGAAATTGTTCATATTCGATACGTGGAATATATATATATATATATATATATATATATATATATATATTGAGAAAGAGCAAAATGCCCATAAAAAAACATGTAAGATGCAGATAATTTTGATTAAAATTTTAAAAAAAAATGTTTATCTTTACTTTTTTCTAATAATTTCGCTCGGTATAACGAGCTACTTATGAGATAGATTTAAATAAATAAAATGGTATTAACTTTAGTTTTTGGACTTGTTGAAGTGACGTCCAGTGTTGTTGGACGAACATAATAATGTAATGTCTCTTTTAAACATGAGCTTGAATTGCGCATGATCGCAAGCAGGTATAATACTTGAGTTAATAATAATTAATCTGTGCACCACTAACCCAACCCAGTAGTTATACACCTAGCCTGTCTTTAACCACCAACGATTGCAACAATGTACAACTTCTTTAGTAGAAAGAGACCAGTGTTTACGTTTAAGATCACGGCTGCCACCTGGATATGTCTCTGAAGTCATAACTTACATAGTTAACTAGTCTTGTAGAAGAATGATATCACGTTCTTTTAGGGCAACCTAACAAAACAAAATCGAGTTATTCCTCTTGAATTAAAAAGTAAGAGTTATCGCCCTTGGATCAAACAGTCGTCTGCCAAACAGTGAAAAGTAAACAGAACAGTCTAACGATCAAACAAACATCTCGCGTTCAGCGGTTTTTCTATATTTTAATTTAATCAGTGTGTTTGTTAAATAAATCTTTTA
The DNA here is from genome assembly GCA_963556195.1 of Sepiola atlantica. Lineage (NCBI taxonomy): Eukaryota > Metazoa > Mollusca > Cephalopoda > Sepiida > Sepiolidae > Sepiola > Sepiola atlantica. The sequence continues at coordinate 152,320,234 of OY744519.1, forward strand.
AAGGTTCTACTTCGTACTTCCTTCATTTTTCTGAGTTGTAATTGAACGAAACGTATACACGGAAAGACGTAACAATTTGGCGACAGGAATTGCTTTTTTTAAGAATCACCGTCTCACAAATTTACATTTTCAAAGATGGATTGCACCATACAGCAATTAATGCAACGACAATTACGTTTGATGGAATTATTTTCATAGAGATTCTCAATACCTGCACCAACTCTTTCGGAAACAAAGCTTACGACATCGGCAGAATCGGTTGCAACTACAATTAATGAATTCCATTACGACTGAATAGCTAGATCGACGTTCTGAACGTGGTGTTTACGCTTTGAGGACCTTTTCCGTGTGGAATTCAAGGAAGAAGCTGACGAATGGAAAGTCAGACTTTTGCTACGGAAGCTTGGCACGTCGAGACATGATCGGTATGCAAACTACATACTACCGAAGCACCCACGTGACTACAATTTTTACGACACGGTGGATACGCTTAGGCAAATTTTCGATGAGCAGATTTCGTTATTTAATATGCGTTTCAATTATCTCAGCATAACGAAGTATGATTCGACCGATTTCTCCATCGCTCAATTCAAATGTGTAATTTTTGTGCGTGGTTTGAGATCGGCGGACGAAGCAAACATTCGCACACGGATTTTGTCAAAAATAGAGCAAAATCCAGGAATTACATTGCTATAAGTCGCTGTAGAATGCCAGCGTATTGTGGATCTAAAGCATGATTTAAATATGGTGGAACAAATATCATCATCCACGGTTAATATAGTCTCAAAATTACGTCGGCTTACCCCACCGACGTCAACAACTGTCAAGCCCCAACCGCCTACTGGAACTGTGTCAGCTGGCATTTTGTACGAAACTGTACATTCAAGACACATCGCTGTCGCAACTGCAATCGACTGACGCATTAAGAGGGATATTTCACCCGTCAAGGACAAAAACTAACCCATATTAGACATCGATAACATCGCAAAACAAACACAAATTGTCTGGTAGCAACTATTCTTCCAAATCAAATATCAACCCAAAATATGTTACAGTACAATTGAATGGGCACCCTGTTCAGCTGCATGTGGATACTGCTTCCGATATCACACTTGTATCACAAAAACTATGAGAAACCATAGGGCAGCATTCATTGACACCAACAAGTCAGGTAGCACTTCCAGGGACTGTGCTTTAATTAGCCTGGACTTGACTTTATCGAGTTACTAGGTCTTCTCGACATTCCACTCAACCGGATACGTGAGGTGGTATCCAGATCGTTCCTTCAGAGCAGCATTATCGACCAGACCAAAGAAATGATGAAACAATTTTCTTCACAAACAATATGGGACGCTGCACTTAGGCAAAGGTCACACTGTCCCTTAAACCATTTTCTAAGCCTGTTTTCCGACCCAAACGCACAGTGCCGTATACTGGATTGTCACTCGTGGGCCAGGAACTTAAACGACTTAAGGAATTGAAGGTCATCAGATTCACGGTGGGCAGCATCCATTGTAGTAGTAAAGAAAGCAGATGGTTCAGTTCAGTTATGTGTTTATTTTTCAATTGGCTTCAACGCAACACTAGACGATCACCAATACCCATTGCCGATCCCAGATGATCTCTTCACCATATATAATGGTGCCATCTGCTTTGCAAAATATGATTTTACAAAGGCTTATCTGCAAGTCAAAGTGAAAGAAGCCCCCAGGCATCTACTTACTATTAACACACAGCATGGATCATTCCAATTCACTTGTTTATCTTTTGGGGTAAAAACAGCCCCTGCAATATTTCAGCAGATCATGGACACAATGCTCACTGGCGTGGAAGGTGCAGCTGCGTACTTGGATGACATCATTGTTGATGGTCAATCACACACACAGTTGACAAAACGAATCAGCAAAGTCTTAATTCGCATCCAAGACTTTGGTTTCACTCTCCGGCCTAAAAAGTGCCATTTTTATTTACACTCCATAAAATACTTGGGATTTATTTCTGATCGTCAAGGTCGTGGTCCTAATCCTGCTAATGTGGCTGCCATTCAACACATGCCACCCCCATCGGGCGTTAGCAGTCTACACGCATTTCTGGGAATGGTGAGTTACTACGATATTTTTTTTGCCTTCCCTTTATCAAATCAAATCACCACTTAACAAACTGTTGACAAAAGACGAAAAATGAGTCAGAAATCAATTGACAAAATCAACACTCATTAACTCTGACCTACTACTCCCACATTTCGATCCAAATAAGAAAATAGTCGTGGCAGAATGTGCATAAAATCATGACGTGAGAGCAGCGATCTCACAGATGGAACTGAGATGCTATCATGCATGCAGCCAAATCCTTGACACCCGCTGAACGCAATTACAGTCAAGTGGAACAAAGAAGCACTGCCACTGATTTTTGCTGTGATGAAATTCCATACAATGTTGTTCGGCGTCACTTTACACTTCTGACAGACCACAACCAACCCCAGCCCGATCAGTTTCCTATTAACTTCGCTTGATTGAGGACGTCGGGATGTGGTAAGGTATTACCAGTCGAGGATTCGTTCTCGACAATCAGTCCGGCAGGAACTGGGACATTTCGGTGGCCCTTTATCGGCCGGGCTGAGGTATACTGTCCTGAGTTTTCTTAGGAGGTGCACATCCCAGGCCTTGCCTCTCCTTTTTGGGGTGGAGTAAGTTTATTGCTTGCTGCCTAGGGCGCCCTTACCGGGGAATGCCGACGGGGTTTCTCAGGCTATTTTCGCTAGACCAGAGTGCTCCTTCTTTAGGGCCACTGGCTTGACTCTTCCCCCACTTTCCGACCTTGTGTCATATATTCCTACGGTGGGAGGGAATTAAATACCTGACAGCCCAAAAGCCACTACTTTCAATATTTGGCTAAAAAAGTGTATTCTAATATATTCAGTCAGCTGATTAAAATGGAGGGCAATCATTCTACTGGGGTACGATTTCGATATAAAGTACCGCCGGACAACAGAATTCGGCCAAGCTGATGCCTTGTCACGACTCATGAGTGCACAATCAGTTCCAGACAATGACACAGTCATCGCTGCGAACAGCATCAAGGACGATTTTCAACGCACCCTGACAGATTGTATCCTAATAATTACAGTGACAAGGATGTATATAAAGCGAGAAACACAACAAGATCCTATGATACAACAAGTGTTTAGATTTCCCCAACATTCCTAGTTTCCTAGCCTCACGGGAAAGCACCAAAAGTTCGAACGCCGCAGTGCCTTTCTTTCTATCATTGATGGTTGCTTGATGTTTTCAGATAGTGTTGTCATTCCTACTCAGCTCAGACAGGCAGTCCTTAAACAGCTATATTCGGGGCATCCAAGCATTTATCGAATGAAATCACTAGCCCGCAGTGTGGTCTATTGGCCTTACATTTTCACAGACATTAAGCGTACTGTCAAGCATAGTATGCAGTGTATGGAAGCGCAGAAGTATCCACCTCGGATTATTGATTCTCGCTGGTACCCAGAGCGACCATGGTTCATAATACACGTAGACTTTGCTGACACTATCAATGGTTTTATTTTACTGGTGGTTGTGGATGCCCATTAAAATGACCAGAACTTTTTTCAATGCAACAGACTGACACTCAGTCTACAGTAATAGTACACAGGCGGCTATTTAGTCAACACAGCTTGCCCGAGACTTTAGTCTTAGACAACGGAGTACAATTCACGTCTGAGTCATTCCAACAATTCTGTAAATCGTGTTGCATAACACACGCCCGGTCGCCACCCTATCATCCTCAATCCAATGGACAACCGAAAGATTTGTGTACACATTTAAACGGGCAATACTCAAAGCAAGGTGAAGGGAATAACAGAGGAGATACTACATGCGTTCACCCTCTCATATCGAATAACACCACATGGTGCTGTAAAGAATGGTCTGTCACCAGCAGATGCACTCATGAGGCGAAAACTCCGTCCCACACTGGACGCATTACGGCCCCAGCAACATAGGAAACAACCAATCCCTTATAAAACAAAAGCATTTTCAGTTGGCACACCAGTGTTTTCTCAGAATTACAGACCTGCAAAGCTAAACTGGGTACCAGGAATCATCCGCAAAAGAAATAGACAATTCCTGTATAGTGTTTAAGTCGGAAGTCAATTCTGGGCACGGCACAAAACCGAGTTACGCCCCAGATACACTGGAGACAACTTAGTTGGCAACATAACAACCATTTCGCTCGATCTGTTAATGAACACATTCGAACTGCCATCTCCATCACCTCCCAATCAGACAAATACAAATGGGAATTATTAATTGTTGGCCAGACCGCAGTCTCACTCGAGTAAAGCACCTGCAAGTTAACCCTAAATGCACTCGGACAGTTATAGAATTAAACGGGGAGATGTTAGAGAAAACTAACAGAACAAAATCGTGTTATTTCCTTTGAATCAAAAAGTAAAAGTTATCGCCCTTGGATTAAAGAGTCGTCTGCCGAGCAGTGACAAATCAGAACGGTCTCACAATCAAGCAAGCATCTCGCGTTCAGCGGTTATTCTATATTTTAATTTAATCAGTGTGTTTGTTAAATAGATATGTTAAAGATTCTACTTCGTACTTTCAACATTTTTCTGAGTTGTATTTGAACCGAAACGCATAAATATAAAGACGTAACACGTTCCTTCTCGCGATTTTGTCCGGATAAAAGAGACATGAGCTCTGATGCAAATCTCTACCTGTATAGGAGCCAGATTAGTCCAAATATTGATAACAGCTGTCATATATAGAGAGGTTCTACTCGGAGCACTCCTTATTGTCTTGACAGAGTATAGAATCAAGTTCGTAATCTAGTGGGGGTGGGCTTTCCCTGTCCCTGCAGTTCATTTCACACAGAAGAGATGTTACTAGACTTTCTTAACTACATCGATATATATATATATATATATATATATATATATATATATATATATGGTAGGTGCTCGACTGAGCCCAAACCACTCGTGTAACCTTTAAAGCATTCACAGCAATAACTTGTATGGCTAGAACCACAGTAAAACAACTCTCTTTCTCTCTACCTTATCTCTCTACCTTCTATCTCTACATTCTATCTCTCGCATTATATCTCTTCTCTCTCTCTTCATCCTCTCTCTCCGTTCTCTCTCTCTCTCTTCTCTCTCCTTATTCTATCTCTGTCGTTCTCTTTTGTTCTGTCTCCCAAAAACCAAACGGAACTTCAATGAACAAAGTTTGTTTCCTCAAACATCCCAGCTGTGTAACAATATAACACAAGTCTACTTCCCAACCGACTACAGCATTGACATATTCAAGTCTAATTTAAACAAATACTTCTCAAGCCGTCCTCTTGAGACATCAAGTCCTCTTAAGTCATCTTCTACCCATCCCCCCACTGTTTCGGATACTCTCGTGACGGCAACAAACCTCCAACCAGCAATTATTTAAATACTTATCTTCGAGTGGCCGCGGACCTTGATAAGCGTTGACTGTCTGTAAAAAAAAGGTTGTGGAAAATCAGTGTCCCATTTGTACTGAGTTTTATCTGATACGAAGAGCAGGTAGAATCAAATAGACGGGGAGAGATAAAGAGAGAGAGAGAGAAAATTAAATGTGTGTGGAAAGATTATATCGATTATATTCTCTCGTCAAGTCGGCTCAACACGCAATCCATCCGTAAAATAAAAACGAAAAGAAATGATTTAACCTCCCGACATGATATTTGAAACTAAGACCAGAAAATTTCCAATTTGCGTTCGCGTTCAATAGAGATAAAATAAAAAATACACTGTAGTTAGATTTTTACAAAAATAAATTCAACAATTTTATTTTAAAGGACAACTTCAACGAGGCAGAAAAAATCTTCAAGAGAAATTTTCTTTTATTTTCATTTTTTTTTCTTGTTCTTTAATAACAAATCAAGGGAAGTAACTCGATGACCGAACTCTGATAATCCTTTTTTTCTGAATGTCAGTATTGATTTCCGGCCAATGATTAAAATATTTAAAAATGAAATAAAAAAGAACATTTTAGAAAAACATTCAGAAAATTAAATGCGAAATCGAACATATAAAGTTATTTTGTTGATTTCTTGCCATCAGTTCTAAATAGTATTGCATTTGGCAAATCGATATATACTTCTGTCTGGCAAGAGTATTACGAAATTTTTCAATCAGTTATTCATACATTGATCTAGTAAAATACCCGCCCCGGGACGGGTATAAGTAATAAATATAGAATTAGATTTTAATGTTGTTGTTTTTTTACTTCGTTGAGAGTAGGGTTAGGAAGCAGCGATCCTTTTTTTTTTAATTGTATTACTCAATAACACTCAAGATTTTATATAGAGTAATTATTTTCTCTATTAAGGTTGTGTATCTAACTTATTAAAAAGTTTGTTATAAACCAATGCGAGTTTGGGTCCGTGCACCTCCGAAATGGTAAAACT
>OY744519.1:152334180-152336680 GCA_963556195.1 Sepiola atlantica
AACAAAAATAGGAGTGGGCATGAAATTGATACACTGAATACAAGAACCCAAAAATTAATCTGAATGTATCGGAGATAGTGCTACTTATTTGTCTCATATTAAATTTTAAAAAGCAATAAAAATCTTAAACTGACAGTCTAGAAAAAATCTACTCACAGTCAAACTAATGTAAGTGATAACTTATTATAAGGGAAATGTTTTTGTTTTTTTTATTATTAAAGTGTAAGATGATATGAAATACCTGTAAGAACAATCCTTAAATAGGGTTAAGAGTGAGAGAGATATATTAAAATGATTTGATTAGCAATGAAAACTTGCTATTATCACAACAATTTTTTTGTTATATATATAGATATTTAATCAGGGTCGCAGTGGTGTAATATAGTGCATTGTTTTAGCAAAAATCGCAATATATTACACCACTGCGACCCTGATTAAATATCTATATATAAAAAAAATGAATAAAATAAGAAATAATGAAGGAAGGAATAATATCCTATGATGATTACTCCCGATGTAAGATTAAGGTGATGGTAGTAGATTTTTGCGTATCAGTAAAATGTACTCCTTATTGTTTTTGTAAATATTTTGTGAGGGTCAGGTATTCCGGAATTAAAGTTACTCCGATTGCTCGATATTTGTAAGAGCTTCAGTGCAAGCCGGAATTAACCCTTAAATGCTTTATTTTTATCATGTGTTCACTTGATAAAACAAATGTTCAACCCATTTCATAGGGGTAATATAAAATAGTATTATTAATTTTTGGAAAAACATTTATTTATTAAACAAAAATAAATGATGTTGCAAATGTGCAAAAAATAGCACAATTGGTATCGAAAATAATATTATATATAATATAGAACAAAAAGATATCAATTGTGTTGGCCGTAATATCACAGCATAAACAAAAGAAAAATGCATAGAATACATGCATGAACAGAAACAGCTTATTATATCTATAATATCAGACCGTCATTCACCCGTCACATCGAAGACACTGATTACTTATTGAGCGTGTGTGCTGATGCAACATCATATAAATACTTACTAACACTTTCTTACAGTCCCGTTGCAGATGGGAACCAAGTTACAGTTTGACATATTTTTGTTGAATATTATATTAAATAGACGTTTTTTTTAGAACGCGTCATATTTGAAACAAAACAGCATTTACGGTGTAATGTAGAAATTACTGAAATTGAACGTAACGGACCGATATTTTCCGAAAACACGCATAAACTATTGGCAGAAAGTCGGATTCTATACATAGCTTGTGTTAATGAGCTATTATGTCTAAATGGGAGGAGAAATATCGACTTTATTTTATTAGTGAGATTAATGTTTTAAGTATTTGAATAGCGAAATTTGCGAAGCGATAGCGAGCTGACAAAGCCAGCATTGTTCGACTTACTGTAGACTAACAGTGTAAAATGTCATTCTTAACATAACATGACGGACCGATAAAACTGTAAATGTAATTATGACAGACCTGGACGACTCGAAAGCGCAAACTAAAACTCATCTCAAAGCGAAAACGTACCTACGAACGTATGTGTGTGCGCATGCGCGTGAACGTGAGAGTGAAGGAGGGGAGTGCTGATGCATGTATTCCGATATTTATATGTATAATAAAAAAGAAAACTCTCGAATGAAAAATGGCCGCCAATGCGCTGAGAAAGAGTATTTTTGAATCTGGCCAGGTTTTTATGATCCGATATCGCCCCATAGATTCTTTGAGGAAAATATGATTTACTGGCACCGCCGAAAAGGGGAAAAATTGTTACACAATGGAGATATATCACGTGGCCATTATATCTATCTCCATTTTATGATTGCTTATCATCGCAGAAAATATTATTTATGTTTATATATATATACATATATATATATATATATATATAAATTCATATATATATATATATATATATATATATAGATATATAGATATATATATAGATATATAGATATGTGTGGCGTGTATGGATATATATGTGTGTGAATGCATATATGTGTGCATGGATTTATAAAAGCGCACATGTATATCTGTGTGCATGTATGTGAATATATATATTTACGTGTGTGTATATGCATGTATATATATATATATATATATATTTGTGAATGTGGGTATATATCTATATATAGACATTTTTTAATGTGTGTATATATATATATATTTGTGAATGTGTGTATATATCTATATATATATATTTGTGAATGTGTGTGTATATATATCTATATATTTTTATATAAACACGTGACTGTTCATATATCAATATGTGTGTATATATCTATATATCAATGTACATACATATGTACATATCAATCTGAATGTGTATTTATATGCATATACCTATATGTTAATGTGCATATATATATGTATATATATATATATATATATACGTATCTATATTTGAATGTGCATATATATATGTATATATATATATATATATATATATAAAAGGATTCAATGAATTAGAACATAAAAATTGTTCCAAGA
>OY744519.1:152341680-152356680 GCA_963556195.1 Sepiola atlantica
ACCTCGAACTTTTGACTGTCTCTTTAGCAAACGGGCGTATTTAGTCAGTCTTGATTCCGAGTACTCTTATTCTATATTGAGTTTGTGCTGTAAATAAGGACGAGGCACACTTATATATAAAAATATAAGGATGTACATGTATTGTTCGTTTGCGGCGAATGAGTAGTGTCCGTAATAGTTGTAACGATGGAAAGCGCAGGAAAGATTACGTAAGTTGATATCTCGTATTCGCTAGCCAGCCGCGTTTTGTCAGTCAAATTTCGAACCGATTAATGTAACATGCCTCATTTACTGTTACACTCCTTCCTGTATTTCGTCTACAGTGAAGATGATTAAAAATATCTACTAATTTAAACTAACGATTTATTATACATTTTGTTTCTAATTATCGAATATATTTCTTAAATTTCAAATTTAATATCTAACAATTTCAACAAACAATTTATTATATATTTTATTTATTTTTACTTAGTTATGTATTTGCAGTTTTTCGTTAATCTGCAGGATTGCATTTTTACTTTCGACACGGAGAGTAGCAAGGCTCAGCATACACAGCAGCGGAAGGTTTAGAAGGGAACACACACATGGATTGCACATGAATCCCTCACTATCTACCAAACACTTGCCCCCGTTCCATCCATTGCATTTTTGTACTTGTTTTACGAGTACTTTAATGTAATATGCTCTGACGAACTTGCTCCACTAGTGCACTCCCGACGTAAATACACCCGACAGAGCAGACAATAAGCAAAATCCCACCCTTCACTATAGACGTCACCAGATACCGGAAGGCTAGCTACTTAAATTGCTTTGGTTCCTGCTACTGCTTGCCTGTTGAATTATCTACCTGCTCACAGTTTCTCAGACTGTACCAACATGCAAACATTCAAATGTAATATGAAGAAACATCTCGTTGCACAACTCTCTACTTAGGATGTCCCTGTAGGTTGGCCCCTAATTGACAGTAGCCCCTCATTTCTCAGTTGCAATGTTCCTTTCTTGGCATGAATCAAAGTAAAACAAGAAACAATATTGCCGCTTCGACACAATTGATTTATGGTACCGCACATGACATGTTTGTACTTGGCACACGCAGAGGCAAAAGACACGACACGAGGACAACGGATCCTGATGCCAATTCTCTCGTGAATTTTAACCAGGTCCCTCTTAGCCGGGTGGCTCTTATACTATCACATTTCCACCGCCACTGTCATGGTTAAGAAGAATTGAAATTTAAGGTGTGCTTCTATGATCCCCACATATTCTCTGTCTTTGTTTGCGGCAACAGTTAGAGAGCGCTTATCTTAAACATGGCCGTAGTAGTGTAGCAATTGTAAACATATTATGCTTTATTTTCTTGGTGATTGGAATAATAGAAACTATGAACAAGAACAGCAAATAACTCTATATTTTGCTAGGCTGCAACGTAAGAAATGAACGCTCACCCGTAAACTGATGGAGCCTCATTCATATTTCTTGAGTGGTTAAACATTGATTTTCTTTGTTTATGACCAAGAATATTTTTAGTTAAAAATAAAGAGAAAAAAAATTGACCCCATGAAACTGATCAATCGCTCTAAATTCTAAAATATGTTTTCTCTCTTTCCATTTTCCACGGTGTTCACACGTAATCGCCTCAAAAAGCAGAATACTTTTATTGTGGGGGTAGCGGGGTGTCTAAATCTGTAAATTTACTGATATATTATTTTTTAAATTTCATATTTTTTTAACTGTACGTCCCTTTTTATTTTAATTTTAAGCAATTGTGTTTCGTTGTGTTATTTTCGTGTGAAAATTCAATAAATAGCTTCTTTACAATTATAATTAAAACTATTAAAAATGTTTGTATTAGTGTAGCAACCCCCAACAAAAATAATACGATTCTACTTTTGTAGGCGATTACGTGTGGATACCCAGAAAGTCCTGGCAGCAATAGAAAACAACAAAAACGTATTTTAGAATTTTAAGTTGGCCATCAGTGTCGCGTGTAAATTTAACTTAAAATGATCCTCAATATCCGGACCATTCTAGGGTTTTATGGCAGTTAACCAGATTTTTGCTATGGAAGATAAATTATGTGCCTTATTTAGGGGGTAGGCCTCACTTTGTAGGCGATTATGTATGGTTTTACGGCCTTGCCAGTCGGACTTTAGGTTAGTGTTAACACTGCATTAGTGTACTGTCCTCATAAGTTAGAATGACGCAAAAAAGTAGAATCACATTGTTTAAACTTAGCTGAAGGTGTTAATCTACAAATTTATACGAGTTTGTTCTTTAAAATTATTAAAGTATCTGAGTTAAATTATTGTTTTAACTATACCCATCCCCACTTAATTACTGTTTTGATATAAATATAGTTTGGATAAATGAAAAAAAAAATGTTAGCATTTATTCATTTCTAAAGACAAAAATGACAGAAAAAGTTGAAAAAAATATGGATCTATTTTTTTATCATTAAAAAATATAAGAGGGTATGGAAACTTTTCTGTTTTCTTAATTATGGCAAATATAATCATATTAAATAGTCGTCATCGTCGTCGTTGCAACAACAAATTTAGTTTTAAAGATAAAGTATATATCTAAAGAAACATATTGTTAGTTATTGCGTTCAAGTTGTTGGTTCGTGTAAACATACGCATGCGTAAACGTGACCGGAAGTTATTCGAATTTCAAAATAATTTTGAACGTTAAATGTTTTTCATAAAATCGTTGAAATTAATATTGTTACTGCTAATAATAACAACATTAATATTAACAACACTTTTGAATATATGGAAGAAAACTGTAAAACGAAAATAGAAATGAATTGTTCAGAATATTAATTCATTAGAAGGTGTTTATTAAATTATTATTTTAATGAAGCATCGGGATAAATGTGTTTACGCAGTGTTCTGTTGGCTATATATAATGTATTTGAAAATATGTATAATTGAATTAAATAAGCGTAATGTTTTTTGATCTTACGGTAATTAAGAGAATTGGAAAAAAACACACTTAATGTAAGAAAACGAAGTGGTTAGGGTTAATGTAATCTACTTGGGACCCACCAACTAACCCCAATTTGTATTTGTATTTGTATTGTTTCTCCCCAAACTTGTCAATAGTCTTAATTTCACTACGATGATTTGTTTTAATCACAATACATGAACTTCACTTCCATGTATTTACTCTTTTTAATGGAAATATCCCCAGACAAGCCATGAAGTCAATCGATGTAAGGAGCTAACAAGAATGAAAGAAGATTAGTGCAAAAGCAGAAATGTCTATTTAGTCCAGTCAATCTTGCTGATGTTTTAATTGAACCGAAAACAAATTGCTAACAAAGGTGTTTAACTTAAATATTGGGCATGAATAACCTCTCTTTCAGATAAAAAAGTTTACCAAAATTAGCCTTGCAAAAAAGAGTTAACGGGCGCCATCTTTAAATATTTCCACTAATTCTAGACTCTCTACTCTCAAGTAAATTTCTGTAAATTCATTTAAAAAATACTAAATGTAGCAATGTGAAATTGGATGAAACCAACAGTTTTCATATAAATAAATATAATTATAACTTATGTCTTATTTTTGTCTCTTTTGATGTGTTTCTGCAGGAGCTTAATATTCTAATTTCAAGTTGGCCAAAGTGAAGTACCGATAATTATGGATGCTGACAAGTGTGCTAATTGCAACAATGAACTGTCCAGTAATGAAGAAACATTCATCGTCAGCCAGAAAGGCATCGATTTTATTAACAGAGCTTCTGAACAACGTGGAGAGAAGATCATAATTCAGATTGGTCAACGTCTTCACAGGAAATGCAGACAGCATTGTATCAACCTAAAATACATAGAAATTGACTGTAAAAACAGATCCACCCATGATTAAATGCTATTCTGCAAACCGCTCTTTGTGTGTGTGTTTAATTATAAGGGAACATTGTCTTTTTTTGTGGTTCTGGAGCAAAATCTGATAGAAAGTAAAGAAGTGTTGATGTTTCCCATGTAGAAACTATTGAGTTTAAGGACAGAGTGTTAAAAGTTTGTGATAAAGTCCGAAAATGATGGCTGGACACCCACTGTAAAAGGTAGAATAGGTTATATATATGACCATGTTTCAGAAGAATCACGTTATCGCAGAACATGTTTACAAACTTTGATTCCAATAAAAAATTTTTTAAGGCATTCTCTACTGCTGATTCTTCTAAGAAACAAAACCTTGGTAGACCAGAGGATTCAGAGAGAAAGCAGGCGTTTTCAGAAGTTGTCAAATATGTGCAGCAAAATGAGGAGGAGCAACTCCCCATTGTCGATCTTGTTAAACAAATAAAAGAACTTCTCCAGGACACTGCCTTTGAACCATACAGTCTCTCATACATGACATCATTGTGATTGAAATTAATGGGAAACATAATGTTGTTACATTCTTAAATACAGCAAAATGTAGTCTTCTATGCATAGAGCCGCTCAACAGACAATTGAGATCAGAGACCATTAGAATCATAGAGACGGCAGCCAAGCTTATACAGAATGACATTAAAAGTATCCAGACAAGTTAAGAATATTACCCGTCTAAGAATAGTGTTGAACAGGATGCGATTGTTGAATATGTTCCTAAAACATTGTTGATCTTTCTCAAGAAAATATTTGCAGACAAGACAATGATTTGAAACTTGCATCACTTGGTCAAGCGACTATGTAGGCTGCTAGACACAGAGTTCTCCTTGCACTTTTGCAGTTTGGTTTAGCATGGAAATGCGTGACCAATTTGGATATAGGTTCTTAATTGAATAAGCATGGCTTATCTTCATCTTACCTGAGGGTCCAGGAAGAAGTGCTGTTTTTGTTCATGGCGCTGAAACTCCCCCCCCCTGTTGAAACTGAATTTGTGCAGTTCGTAGATGAGAATGTGGATCATAATGTACGGAGTATTGATAGATTCAACACATTCCACGGTATGGGTACAATGGCATCTTTTACGCCCGGGAAAGTTAAACAAAACGAGTTCCAAGGATGCAGTCCTTTCAGAAGATATAATAAGGGTTGGAAGGATCAACATCAAGTACCTAGATTCAGAGCACACTAACAAACCACCAGTGACATTTAAAGAGCTCCAGTCTAAGAAAGTTGTCGATTCCACTGCTAATGTTGACATTCTTTGGGAGGTTTCACTAATTTCACATCCGTCCAGACCCGCATGGTCAAGCCTCATGCAGTCAGTGCACAAAGGAACATATCCTGGGAAATCAGCTACAGTTTTTTTTCAATGATCGACATAGACCCTGCTAACCCAATCTGCGTGTACTCAACGTTATGTTACATTAGTGATTTAGCCAGGAAAAATAAAATTACACATATTCTGACATTCGATCAACCACTTTAGAACAAAGCAATGATGATAGCAGAGTCACAGCCTAGTTCCAGTCCCCTGAAATCATTTGTCTTCCGACTTGGTGGACTCCATACACAGATGAGCTTTCTGGAGTCAATTGGTCATTTGATGACAGGTTCTGGATTGCAAGAACTTTTTGAACTTGTGTATGCTGAAAACACAGCCAAGCACATGCTAAGAGCAAAGTAATTGCAGAAGCCATTCGTGCTCACTTCTTAGTTGATGCTGCTCTGAATGCTATTTTGTTAGCGAAAGCCTATGATTTGCCAGTTTCACATGTCGCTGAGAATGATCAACCCAACACTGATGCAGAAGAGTCATGTTCTTAAAATGAAGACATGAAAGAAGCTCAGAGACTCTTAGAAGGCCTGTGTGATGAGACTGAGACATTGAATTATGTTCTGTCATCAAGATTGCCCAGAGAATCATCCATTTGAAAGATGCGATGGTTGACCAGCGAACAGCAAAATTGTGGATGCAATACTTTGATATGGTGAAGATCCTGCGATTGTTTATCAAGGTAGAACGTCCCCGGAATTGGGAATTGCATCTTGACGCTGTAAGGTAAATGCTGCCAATATTCGCTGCAGCAAGACACATCCTATATGCAAAGTCGGCTTACTTGTACTTGCAGCAAATGGAGGGGCTGACCAAAAGCCATCTTGAAGTGTAGCATAAATTTTCTGAAGGATTCTATATGATTAGACGGAGTGATCGCTATTGGGCTGGCTTGTCGACAGATCTGGTTATTGATCAGGTGCTAATGAGAAGCATGAAGACGTCTTCAGGTTTTACACATGGCCGATGAATGGACGAAATTCAACGATTGGTTTGGACGCTATAACTGCCAGTATGCCATGAAATGAAGCTTATAATGCAAGAACAAGCAGACATTCGTTATGGCAGGTGTGACCAGCACCAGGCTACTTCAACACGAAAAGAGCGCGATATGAAGGATACATGGAAGCTCCTTGCGTTTCTCCGGACATATTACCCTTTCACTGAAGATCTGCCCATTCACAGCATTTTAAGTTGATAAACTGGAGACAAAAAGTGAATGTGGACAGAGCAAACTTCATCGGAGAGGAAATCATCGCTTCAATGGTTGGGAAAAATGTCCACGAGTATACTGTTAAAAGAAGGGCTCAGGCAATTACACTTGGGTCAAAGTTTCGCTCAGCAAAGATAAAGCAGTTGAGACTGATCCACAACTCCTATTCCAGTAACTGTGTGTGCTATCTACCAATGAACCATCAACTCAGCAGCAGCAAAAACATTTCCAGTATGAGCTTTGTGCTTACCCACCTGCACTTTTTGATTCTTTCAGACTACCGCGAGAGGCAAAAAAAACCGGCTTTGGCAGACGCAATATACGAACTAACTTCCCCCTGAACAAACAGGCCAACAGTCGTCAGATCCACAGTATCTCTTAGATAGTGAAGCACTACCCCAACGCCTCCCATGGAAAACATGTCATACATTTGATGAGATTTGTGTTCAATACCGGATATATATCCCAACTAGATATGGAAAAGCATGCATTGTCTTTGATGGGTATGCAAGTGGTCCATCCATTAAAGATACGACTCACCGACGCCGAGCAAGGGGGCTCTGTTAGTATTAATGTGCACTGACCCCTTTAATGGTGTTCACATTTTTAAAAAAATGTTTTCTGAGCTAATCAAGAAAACAAACAATTGTTCATCAACTTGCTGCGACATAGTTTTGAGGAAGCAGTTTATAAAGTAGTCCATGCATCTAAAGACGCTGACGTATTGATTGTGAAGCCTGCTCTCAAACTGGCACAGACAGGAGAAACCATTTAGATAGCAGATGACACTGACCTATTTGTGCTTCTATGTCATCATGCTAATAGAGATGGTGGGTACAACATCTTCTTAACGCCACAGCCAAAGATCCACAAAAAGTGTGAATGTTTTGAACATTAAAGAGATGAAGAACTCTTTGGGAGATGTGGTCTGTTTCAACATTTTCTTCATTCATGTACTACTGGGTCTTTGTTCTACATCCAGTGTTCATGGAATTGGGAAGGCAGCACCCCTCTGAAAGGTGATTAACAATATACACTTCCTCAAACTGACAGAAGTGTTTGACAAAGATAGCAGTGCAGAGGAGGTTATTGCAGCTGGGGAGAAGGCTTTTGTGTGCCTGTACAATGGTAATGATGGGGAAACCATCAATCATCTTCGACTAAGGCGCTTTAAGGAAAAGGTTGCATAAAGCTTAAATATGTTTTGGTTAAACTATTGCCACCAACAAGAGCAGCTACGAAATTCCACATCCTTCCAGTTTACTTCACCATTCAGGAATGGAAATGTAAAAACCAGCTTAAACCTGACGATTGGGGATTGACATTTTCAGATGGTAAATTACAACTAATTAAGACTGACTTGCTGGTCCTTTAAATTTGTGGGCTATAATTAGTTGTAACTGTACTTCAAAGTGTACTACAACAAGATACAGTTGCAGGAAATATGGCATTGACTGTTCAAACTTGTGTGGTAATTGCAAAGGCCTCCACTGCAGCAACTCACCTCAGCCAGATCTTGATAATGATGAAGTTGCCTTTGACTAGTTCTTGACAAGAAATGTTCTTTGGTCCGTTCATGAACTTGTTCTGTGGTGGTTATGCAAAAGCCTTGCCCCAGCATTCGACCAACTGACTATTCCTTTATTGTAAATTGTACTTATTTTTTACCTATTTATATGAAATGTCAGGAATTAATGTGACAATTGTTGCCTTGAAAAAGGCTACTTAGTCTTCTTTTGTACCTTTTATATTCATATTTGTATAAAGAATTTTAAAAGAATGAAAACAATAGCAGAGGCTAGTCATTTTCTAATGTTAGTTTATTATTAAGCATATAGCTACCTATCATTACAATTTAAAACACCAAAAGAATGTCAAGCTGGCTTGGGGTGGGCCCTGTGTGGGTTCTCATACAATTTTTAAAACATTTATTTCTAATTTAATGAAGGTATTTTGTTAGAAAAAGCGTTTATTTTTGTCAGTAATTTTCAGGAATAATGGACATACTTGTCAGGAAATGTCAAGAATTTTATGTCTCGAAATGTTTATATTGTTAAGTTGGATTATAAAGATGGCGCCTGTTGATCCCTTTCCGCAAAGGTAATTTGTTAACCTGTTTTTTTATCTGAAAGAGAAGTTATTCATGTCCAATATCCAAGTTAAAAACCGTTGTTAGCAATGTGTTCGACGTTCAGCCACATTTTGACTAGACTAATTGGTCTAAGTCTTGAAAAGACCAAGGCTATAAGTAAGTAAAAAATAGTCAGCAGGAATAGAGTTCTTGGAAAAAAGGTACTGGAGCTGTATTACAATGAGGTATCAAAACAATGAATTGATGGACACCACTAGACAAACGAGTCAAACGAGATGTAACAAAAAAAAAATTCCTAGAGGAAGGAACTTATTAATTTTTCTCACACGACTTCCCCCCTGATGTTATATCCTGCCACCTAGTCCTTATTATTTGACATTAAACTTCTTATGGTATTTTCCACTGTAATACTTGATGTAACCTTTTAGGAAATATTAATTAAAATCGCATTAAAATATTACTAACCATTGATTTAAACAGAATAGCATTATTCGTGTGTTAAACTATACCTTTCTTTATATGTTCAAGTTTCTTTACAATGTTTACACACAGATATATATATATATATATATATATATATATATATATATGATGAGGACAGTAATAAAATGGTCCAACGTAACGGAAAATGAAGAAGAAAAACTAAAAGAATATGTATGTATTCATCAACGTTTCGTCTTAATTGTCAGACTTCGTCAGGATAATTTGTTTGAAGAACGTTTATGATATTTTCTTCAAACAACTCATCCTTACGAAGTCTGAATATAACGACGAAACGTATACGAATACATAAACATTCTCTTTGTTTTCCTTTTTTTATTATATATATATATATATATATATATATATATATATATATATAATTTATATTACACACTAAACACAGCCTGATGTGAATCAATTAACTATAAGAAATGTAAGCCCATTTTTGTTTGTGCGTGGCATAAGTGACGTCATCGGTTGGTGGCACATTTAAAAGCTCAGCCTTATTAATCGGAAATGCTTGGCATGTTATTCTATTACACAGAAAACATCGCATTCATTTGACGCAGGAAATTAAATAATGCGCCTAATCTTGAAGCTATTGCCACTCGGTTAGATAATTTAAAGATGTGCATTTATATTTAAATATTTAAAGATGTGCATTTATATCTAAATATTTAGTAACTCCTGCACCTATTTACTTACCTCCGCACAAGTTCGGTTTTAAATGTAGAGAAACCCATCCTCCCATAAAAGTGGGACTCTGGATTTTGACAAAAATAAAAAGTGCCTCAGTTTAGAAGTATTTCTCCCTCACTTACCGAGGAGACACACACTGAAGTGTTGTATGAGAACCGATGGCTTATTCGGACTACTCATTTTGGTTGTTATGTTCACAAAGTTTTAGTCGATGTAAACTCCGGCCTTTTCAGCGAATATGGGAATGTTTATGGTGAACCTCGGAACCCATACAGATTTTCGAATTTAACCGTTTATTTATTCCAAGGGTGAATATTGTCCTCGGGTCGGCAGCTATTATCGTTTAGAACTGAAATTAAGCTGCTTACACACAGGTGAAATATGGCAGTTCAAAAGAAATTATCTGCAAATCTATTTAATATACTTACGTAGCGAGCAAAAGTAGGTACCAACACCTAAAAATGAAGGTAACATTACCGAGTAGAATTTTAATTAAAAATATAAACTAGTTTAATTGTATTTTTCTGTTTCTCCATTGATGTTCCATTTGCACGAACGCATTTACCGGCTTATCTCCCCTGTTCTCTATGTTATGTGGCTCTTCTAAATTAAAGACTAAAATGTGTCTGGGCAAATTGAGAATCGGAAAAAATACGAGAAAAAATCGGAAAAAATACGAGAAAATTGGTTTATATTTTTAATTTAAACTCTACTTAATGATGTTCACTAATTTTTGGTTTAGATACCCATTTTTTCCTTATACATAAGTATATCAAACAATTTTTCTGTGATTGTATTTGTAACTACAATATTTCACGTGTGTATTTCTATCTATAAGCATCGAACTTTATTATATTATTTAAATTTATTGATTATTTATTATTTTTATGGAAATCGCTCCAAACAAGATATGAATCCACTTGATGTAAAGAGTTAACAATAATGAAAGATGATTATCGTGAAGTCAGGAGATGCCTATTGGTCTTAGTCTTGAAAATGCCAAGGTTATAGGTAGGAGAAAAACTGTCAGCAATAAGACAGTTCCACACGCCAGCAGTTCTTAGGAAAAAGTTGTTGCAATGGGACGATGCATTACAATGAGGTATTAAAACTGCGAATTGATGGAGAGAATTAGACTAACGAGTCAAACGGGCTGGAAGAAAAGAAGCGGGGAATAGATCATATAATTCTGAAGAATGTGTGTCATAAGAGTATTTATAGAAGAAAACTGAGACTAGCAACATCACGTATGTGAGAGAGAGGTTGCAGAGAAAAGAAAAAATGGAGCCAATCAAATGACAGATACGTTTCTGCACCTTATTAAGAACACTCAAATGGGGCAGTGATTCACCAGCTCAAATATGACAACAGTCCTCCGTACATGGTCTGATAGTAGATTTGTAGAGATAGAGAATAGCCTCAGGTGTGAGAAAATGTTTGGAGCAATAGAAAAAACCGATTCACAAGAAACAGAAAGAGCAATGGATGTAATGTGTAAACTCCAGGAAAGATATGATGAGCGAGAAAGATAAGTGGTTTTTGAGTCGATTTCCATTCAAGTCCAGAGCCATTTATGAGAAGAAAATAGACAAACCTACGATTGAAAAACACGAGGTCAGCTTAAAGAGGATGAAACGAAACAACCCATTTCGTTCCCCAATCCACAGCTGAATCCAGGTTAACTTCTAGGTTAGCTGCATATTTCACAAACACAATATAAAGAGTCGTATCATCAGCATAGATGTTAATTTTCTGAATAATATTCACTGGAAGATCATTGATATACAGAAGAAACAGTGTTGAGCTGAGAATCGAACCTTGAGGAACACCATCATTGATAGGAAAAGACAATGAAGAGACACCGGCAAGCTTATTATCGCATGTTGTAAGGATTGGGCAGTTAACACTCACACGGCCATGACTGATAACTTATTGTAGATCAATGCCTTTATCCTTTGCACCACGAGACTGTGTGGATAATACTAGTATGAATCTTGGAGGCTTTAAACGTAATCTTCACGAGTTTGACATACGGATCCCTTAGTTTGAAAAGATGAACCTCTTTTTTACAAACGAGCCACTAATTATCAAGGCCCACATGCTTCTCGAGGATAAGGGTTAAGTTTAACGTGTAGAGTGACTATTTAAGAGGACGGCTCAACAGGAATTTTCTTTTCTCTCTCTCCTTATATCCTTCTCCTTTTTTCTCTCTTACTATGTTCCCCTCTCTCCTTCTCTCTCTTCCTCCTTGTCTCTCTCTCTCTTATTTCCCTCTCTCTCTCCTTGTCTCTTTGTACTTGCCTCTTTCTCCTTTTCTCTCTCTCTCTCCTTTCTTCTCTCTGTGTTTCTCTCTATATATATTTCTCTTTTGCTATCTCTTTCTTTTTTCCCCTCTCATTCTCCTTTTCTCTCTCTTATGCTTCTCTCTTTCTCCTTTTTCCATCCTTTTTTGTCTCTCTCTTTTTCCCATCTTTTCTTTTCTCTCTCTATCTCCTTTTCATTCTCTCTTTTTCTCTCTCTCTTTTTCTCTCTGTCTCCTTTTTCTTTCTCGCTTTCCTCTCTTTCTCCATTTATTTATTTCCTTTTCTTCTGTCCTCTCACTCTTTCTGTACCTAATTCTTCTTATATCATCCTCTTCTCCCTTTCCGTCTTTATTTTTCTCTCCTTCTCCCTTTCTCGCATTCTTCCCTTCTCCATTTTCTTCATTCTCTCTGTCTCGCATTCTCCCATTCTTTCTATTTTTTTCTTTCTCTATATCCATTTGCGCTTCCCCTCTTTCTTTTCCCTTAAAATGTGTGATTCTCCCTTTGTCTCTTTCACTTTATCCCATATTTTCTCTTCATCTACCTTTCTTTATCTCACTATTTCTAATCCCTTGCCTCTCTTTCCCTCTCTTTTTCCTTCTCTTCGCCTCTCGTTTGCTTTCTCTTCGTCTTTCATTCTCATTCTCTTTATCTCTCATTATCATTCTTTATCTCTCTTTCCTTTTCTCTTTACCTCTTCTTCATTTTCTCTTTACCTCTTCTTCATTTTCTCTTTACCTCTCATTTTCTTTTTCTCTTTATCCCCCCCCCCTCATGCTCTCTGCCACTCCTATTTCTCTCTGCTTATTTCACTCTCCCTCTATTTCTCTCCCATTCTCCTCATTCCCATCACTTTCGAACACGTTTATTTACGACCATTGTTAAAATTCCCATCAACATTTTTTTTCTGTGACACATTTCCCCTTTTTTACTTTGTCGTGTTTTCTTCACTTTTTCACAAGGACACACGCCGGCATTTTCCAAACGGAGTGAATCCCGGACACAAACATCTTCATTATCTTCCAAGGCTCCTTTCCACACGGATGATTTGTTCCGAAATGCGTCGTGAATTTGCAATATTTCGCTAACAAACTATTGATTACATTGGGCGAACAACAGTTTTCCTTCTCTTATGTTTGTTCTTCGGCTGAAATAAACCAATAAATAAACCTTCACAAGCTCAACAACTACAACAACAACACCAATAATAATAATAATAATAATAATAATAATAATACTAATAATAATAATAATAAAACAAAAGCAAATCAAACAAATGCAGATAAATACAAGCATATAGGCATTTATTCATTCTTGCTTGCTTTCTGCAAACAGGCGTGGTCTTGTTACGCCATTATTAATAGCTTGTATGCGCATGCGCGAATGTGTGAATTCTCGTTTTCGCCTAGATCTTCACATTTACAAATACTGAACGGAATTTATTTTTATAAAAAATGTTTATAGGAGCGAGATGTTTAAAATCAGTCCGAGGAACATCTATTATTATTAAAATTGTTTTTTAAAATATACTTATACATCTATATTTTCTGTCTTTGGCAGCTCGCTATCGTTTCAAAGTTCGAAACTTAGAAATACTTGAAACCAAAATGGTAAATAGTAATGATTTAATACATATGTTTACATACACAATACAACATGTTCGCACTTTTCCACAAAAATAAATTGACATTTTATCATATAAACAGATTTAAATATTTTTCTAGTTGTAATTTACTATTTTTAATAAGACACCGCAATAAATGAAAAGAAAGAGGAAATCAATTCGCCTGAGCAATAGTGGGTGTGTGTGTCTTTGTTGGTTACCTTACAATTTTTCATTGAATTTACAACTAATAAAAAATGTGTACTTGGTCAGTTACGCTTTTCTATGTGACGTCGCTAACGGAAAGAGAGAGAGTGAGAGAGGCCGACCTCTCATCTTTCTGAATGTTTGTTCATGCTTCATATATATTTTTACTTCCCTCGAAAAGAAACAAACAAATATTTTAAGAAAGATTTAATAATTTATCATGTTTATTATTAAATACCTTTAATTGTTGAAATACTGCTTATATTCGCACTGTGTGCGTAGGTTTTGTTGCCGCTGGCTGGTGTATTTCGACCGTTTAAACGATAAAACGTGGACGCCAGATTTGGTTTGAAAGTCTGTTTATTTAAAATAAGACACGACAAAAACAAGAAAGGGCTTGTACGAGAGAGGGGAAGAGAGGGAGAGATCAAGAAAGAATTACTTGGAGAGAGATTTTCCATTTTTAAATACGGTACGCCCCATCTCAGATCGCCCCTGCCGCTGCAGGTGCGACATTATAGACTTACGAGAGGGGGCGGGAGAAAGGGTGTATTATTGTGAAATAGCGAGGGCTGTGTTTAAATAAAAGAGGTTGAGTGACACCTTAAATTTCAAAGGTGACCTCAAAGCAAAACCACGTGACTTCCGATCGTGGATTTTCTTCTTTGACTCGCGGGATTTTAAGCAGAAAAGACCTGTCTTAGCGACAGCACGCACAGTGTAGTCGAGTGTAGCAAGACAAGCTATACATACACACACACACACACACACACAATGTAGTCTTATGTACTTTGATCTAAAATTGAGGATAATAATGATAATAACCATATTGATAAGTAAATTAAACATATCATTGTGTTCTGTGCGCGTTCACTGCACAGGCCGTGAGTGTCCGCTTGTGGTGCTGGTCCAAAGTTATTGTTCGATTCCGACACGGGTCACAATGTCAATTGCGCAATCTCAATAAGAGGTGCAACATAAAAAATATCCCTCTAAATAAAATCGCAACTCCCGTTTAAAACAAGTAAGAAAGTCTTATTTCTTTCAGAAGTTATTATAATGCTGTTGTTTTTTTTCTTGCGAAGAGTTGCGAATAAGAAAAACACAAGTTCAATAGAAAAAAAGCTCAGGGGCCTATCTATTTGCGAGAAACTCGCTAGCCTGAAGTTTTAAGGTTTTATCACCATGAGTC
>OY744519.1:152364180-152366680 GCA_963556195.1 Sepiola atlantica
AGAATAAATTGTTCTTCAGTAACCAGAATAACTTGTTCTTCACTAACCAGAATAAATTGGTCTGCACTAACCAGAATAAATTGTTCTCTGCTAACCAGAAAAATGATCTTCGCCAACCAGAATAAATTGCTCTTAGCTAACCAGAATAAATTGTTCTTCACTAACCAGAATAAATTCTTCTTCACTAACCAGAATAAATTGTTCTCCACTACCCAGAATAAATTGTTCTTCACTACCCAGAATAAATTGCTCTTCACTAACCAGCATAAATTGCTCTTCTCTCACCAGAATAAATTGCTCTTCTCTAGCCAGAATAAATTGGTCTTTGCTAACCAGAATACATTGCTCTTAGATAACCAGAATACATCGCTCTTAGAAGGAAATTTGACAGTGAAATGAGGGACATAACTCAACTTTTAGAAGGGGATCCTACTAAAAAAGAGAATCATTACTTTAAGAAAACACAATTCAATGGAAAACATCACTTCAAGAAAAACATTACTTGTTGGCATTGGTAATATTCTTTGTTCTCTACGTGATTGACATTCATCCACCGCCTTCTATTATCTATTTGGAGAGAAAAATAGAAAGGAATAATTAGGTTCAGATTTTTGAAGAATCAGATTAAATAATACGGTACGGGATTAACTTATAAATACTATGGCATGATGTAACCAGCCGATTGATAGAATCGAACCTCTCTGGCCTCTCATCTAGCCAATGTAATGGCAGAAGTTGACGAATTTCTATCCACCAGGATCCCATTCTACGCCATCACGGGTCGCCATCCACGGCCAAGTGGTGTCGCTGTTTTCGGGGTTAGGGTTAACCTTTTGCACGGGGTTGCAATCGGTGAATTCGTGACCCTGACGACAGGGCAAGTGTACTATAATTATAGTAGACTGTAGATACATGTTTTTAAACATAACTTAACGCGTGCGTGCGCGCGTGCGTTCGTTCGTTCGTTCGTTCGTTCCTTCCTTCCTTCCTTCCTTCCTTCCTTCGTTCTCAGTCTGTCCATACAGATTTCCATAACTGGTTTCAATTGCTATTGAAACCGCTTCTTCCACATTCGATCCATAAATGAAAAAAAATCGCTTAGGAATAATTACTTCATTGAAGAGGAAATATTTTCGGATGTTGTTTTACTGTTTTTGTTCGTTTTCCTAATCTCTTCCAAAATGGAGACGAGCATTGTGAACAGCTCGGTGTAAATCGATCAACATGTCTGCTTTGAATGAGGTTGGCTGTCTGAAGTTCTTCTACACCTTCGTAATATATTTATACAGAATATGCACATAGACAAAGTGTTTAGAAAATCGATAATATAAACTCAGGATTATGTTCTATATGTTTGAAATACTTTCTTCATGTGGGTGTTGCTTTTTTAGTAGAACTCAGTTACAAGTTTGATTTATACATAACTAATTAACGCAAGCCGCAGAATCACTGACTCCTTTATTGTTCCCGATTTTCTTAAACGACCTCCTTGGTGAAATTGTGTCTGCGATAGGTATATTTGCTGACAACACCTCGCTCTACACTTGTAATGTCGGTAAAACGGACGCGCACATATCTGAAGCAATGTCTGATTTCTTAGAAAGTGACCTCCACTCTCTAGTTGAATGAGGTCATAAATGGATCGTAACATTTACTGCTGCTAAGACAATGCTCTTTCACAACAACAACATCAAGAACGCTCTAAAACATACGATTGCAACGACAAATAATACCCTACTGGAGAATCCAACGTTGAAACTCCCTGGCCTAACATTCACAGGTTAGATAAATTGGAACAAATAGATAGAAGACATTGCCAAAGCTGCTGCAAAGAAGGTGGGCTCCATGTACACGGCTAGAACACTTCCAACACACGACATAATCCTACATCTTTACAAAGCAACCATCTGCCCATGCATGGGCTACTATTGTATCATCTGGGCTGCTGGACAATGTACTAGTCTCTCCCTCTTTGAGAATATCTAAAAAAGAGTCGTTAATTAAATAGGTCCGTCCCTATCAACCAAGCTCCAACCCCTGTCCCATAGCCGCAATGTTGCATCCTTGTGCTTATTCAACAAGTACATCAATAGAATGTGTCCCGATAAACTTGCTGCTCTGGTTCCTCTCAACGTAAATACACTCGACCAACCTGACAATCAAAAAAATACCATCCATTCACTGTGGACGTCTCTAGATGCCGAAAAGCCTGCTACACCGATAGCTCGTTTCCTCGTGTTGTTTCCCCGACTGTATTGACATGCAGAAATGTAAAACTGATGTGAACAAGCTTCTCGCCACACAGCTCTTAATTTAGGATGATGACCAATACTTTCATCTTAATTCTCAGTAGTCCCTTACGTTTACAGTTACAACGCGCCTTGATTGCGGTGTACTACGATTTAAAAATAAATAAATAAATAACCTTACTACCAGCAGTATACATATTTGGCATGATAGCTCCCCATATCAGACGGGATGCCAATGTAAAAATCCAAAA
>OY744519.1:152376680-152399180 GCA_963556195.1 Sepiola atlantica
TATAAACCCTGTTAAAATTCTCTAGATTACCACCCTGTGGATATTTTTCACCTGGATTATTACCATTATTATATATATATATATATATATATATATGTATAATGATAAAATCCAAATACTTGAAAGCATCTATAGAAATTAAGGAAATCGAAAATAGACAAACAATTGACTTTGGAGACCACGTTTTGAGATGCAAATTTTTTTGATGAATATAATTTTTAAAATGTGTTATTTTATCCTTATGAATTTGGATTGATAACACTTTCTTCTTCAGAGAAAATACAGTTTGCATCAATTTAAAGGCACTTACTTTATTATTCATGATGATATTTTTACAGCTCGATGTTACCGGAGCCTGATTATGTGGTAATAAAATTTGACGAAAGTCCTGTTAAGCATCTTTAAGAAATTCAGGAAATTTAAAACAGATAAACACACTCTTTAGGAGACCACGTTTTGAGATGCAATATTTTATTAAAAGTAATTTGAATTTGTTTTTCTTTTCTGTTGTTCTAATAGATATCGAAGAATAACACGTTATTGTTCAGAGAAAAGGACTTCGAACCAACTTACTAAATGGAGTCTGTTTTCAAATCGATAATTTAGATAGCTACATTACCAAACTAGCGAGCTAGCTGCAAATGTTCTCGTTTAGTAAGCTAGCTACAATTAATGCAAATAAATTTATTTTATTTTTAACACTGTACCAAAACCCAAACGGAACTTCTATGAACAAAGTTTATTTCCTTAATAAATCCATATGTTTAACAAAATAGCACAAGGCTGCTTCTTAACCGACTACAACATGGTCGTCTTCAAGTCCAAAGTTAACAAACATTTGTTGAGCCGCCCTCGTTGATAATCTATTTCTCGTAAGTAATCTCCTGCTTATTCAACCCATTATGTTAAATCTTCTCGTGATGGTGTTCATTGTTCAATCGACAACCGCTTTAACCGTTGTTCTGAATAGCCTAAAGGCCTTGATAAGATGTGACTTATTAGTAAAATAAATTTGCTAGCTAGTCAAAAAATAGCTAAATTAAGTAGCTAGCAAATCATTTGCTAAATTAAATAGCTAGCTAAAAATTAGCTAAATTAGCTACTTAGCTACAAATTAGATAAATAATCTAGTTAGCTATAGCTAATGAGTAACACTTTTCGTTTGTTTGTCTATGTACCAACAACCAAATGAAACTTCCATGAAACAACGTGTCGTGCCTAGGGCCTCCAATCGTTGTAACCAAGATATCACGAGAGTGCTTTCTAACCGAAAACCTCATGGCCATCTACAAGTATAATGTAAACAAATACTTGTTAAAGCATCTTAGATACTAAATTTATCTTAACTGATTTCCTTTCCAATTTCACTCATTGCTTATAACCCTCTCGTCGTGGCGTTGATCTCACACGCGACAATCTAACTGTTATCCTCATATGGCCCCCGGGCGTTGATAAGCTGCGACTATTTAAAATAAATAAAATTACCGTACGACAATGTAATGTTATGACTATGTATGAGTATGATGATGATGATGTTCGTGCATCGCTTACGAAGATCACCATGATGATGTAGTTGCTTTATGCATCCGGAGATGGCTCGTCAGTCCGATTCTAGCTCTGAAGCATCTCCCGCATATAAAGATTATTCTGTAGCAGAGATTCTGCCCGCATTTTTGTTCGAATAGAACGTTTTCTTCTTACGTTCGTCAATGCGTGCAGATTCAGCAATCATGACCCTTTGTGGTTTGTAGTACGCCAGGAACATCTGTTCTGAGGTAGGTTTTCCCACGAGTCGGAATGCAGACCAACATGTTTCATGATCAGCTTCAAGCTGTCCTTAAACTTTTTCCGGTCTCCTCCTACTGTTTGCTTACATTTGGATAGATCATCATAAAAGAGCTGTTTTAAGAGTCTTGAATCTGACATCCGGCATATATGACTCGCGCAAAGAACTTGATACTAATACAGCAGGTATTTAATTCCTTCCCACCTCAGGAATATGTGATAACACTTCGGAAGGTTGGGGGGAGTCAAGCCAGCGCCCATAAAGGATGAGCACTCTGACCTATTAAAAATAGCCTGAGCAGACCCGTCGGCATTCCCCGGTCAGGGTACATAATGGAATCAGAAATAAACTTACTCCACCCCAGAGAGGGGAAGCAACGCCTAGGATGGTGGACCTCCTAGGACTACTCAGGACCAAATACCTCAGTCCGACAAAGAGAAGGCCACCGAAATGGACCAGTTCCTACCGGACTGATTGTTGAGAACAAATCTTTGACTGTGACAAAGTATCCGGAACTCGATGGGGATCGGGTACCCTGGTGACGCTCGTATGCATCTTGTAGTCTATATAGTATATATTTGACGTAGAAACGAACTTATTAACACGACAGAACGAGACGCCAGCTAGTCTCGCGGAATCGTGTAAGATAGTCAGAATCAATAACCACCAGAGGCGAGGATACAGTTGTTAGATGGGAGGTCGTGATTTGAGAATTCCATATCGCAAATTTAGTTCTGAAATATCAATAAAGCTATACTATTCTGTGTCGGCTGTTTTATTTGGGCCTGTCATCGTTAATTACAAGCCGGGCATAGAGCGCCTCCGGCTGTGTGACAGAATGAGAAAACGTTAGTTTTTGGCGATAACGTCAAACTAAAAGAAAATCCCAATTATTTTAAGAAAAGAAAGAGTGAGGCGCCCGTCCCCACCATCCTTGAGAGAGGAAGACACACAGGAAGTAAGATGGCGGTGTGTACGACGCTATACATCTTCAATAAAAGAATGTGTTTTTTTCGCACACGCCCAGTGACAGAGTTGGAGTGACGACAGACAGAGTTGGACGGACGCCCGGTGCGCCGAGGTGGCGTGCGTCGAAGAAAAAAAAACGGACGAAATTCTAGCCACCGCCTTCACCTGTTTAATTGTGACTTAACCAACTACTTGTGTAAAGAATTCGCACACACATAGAACTAACAAAATAATTTAGAGAAAACACAACCTTTGCTAAAGACATTTACGAGTACGGAAGACATTAATCCAATGTAAAATCAATTGGTTTATTTTATTAACAATTACACTTTTATAAAAAAAAACCCGACCGAGTTGTTGAACATTGTTCTATTCGTTTTGTTTTGCTTTGAATGATATTCTGCCCCTACAAATCCAACCGGATGCTGTTCCCGCAGTGATTGCTCGCTGATATAAACCGTTTCAATGTGGGAGTGTGTTTGTAGCTTGACGAGACGACAAGATCGGCGACGTCATCATTATCATCATCATCATCATCATCGTCGTCGCCATCCCAGCCTAGAGGAAAATGAGTCTATATATATTTTTATTGCCACTACGACGATCGGCACGAGAGGGGTTCACAATCCGGAACCGCGACCAGGATATCACACCTTTGCGAATGACTACCATCGGCAACGAGTAAGGTTCACAGGACTGGTATTACTCCATCCCGAAGATCTCAATCAACCGAAGTTACTACAAGACTCAACAGGCTCGTGTTGACAGTGCTGCTGCATGGTGTATGCTGACAGTAGGCTTGTTCAGGCTAAAACATTTGTGTCTGGTATCCTGCCATATGATTTTCATCAATCTACGTAGGCAGGTTATATGGAAATGATTCAGTTTCTTGGCGTGCCTGGCATATACGGGATACATCTATATTAATATGTGTATGTTTGCATGAGGTATCGGAGAAGTAGTGCTTGATGATAAACATGACTATCGGTGATGGCTAGCGGGGTGGCATCAAAAGCGGCGGACTTAATTTCCTATTTTGTAAACGATTACATCAGAAGAAACTTCAATCAACATTCTAATCGTTATTTCGATTAAACAAATGTCTCCTCCTATTAACTTTAACGGATGCTCAATCGATATTTCGATTGTAATTTCTTTGTGAATTGTATATTTTAGCTAAATACACATCTACATAAGAAGGTTATTAATTTGACAATCAATAATTTCGTCATGTTTTACGAACATTCGTAAACTTAATGAATTAAGAGTAGTCTTGTTATTTTCAAACATATTTAAATAATAATAATAATAATAATAAGTAAAAATAATACGACAATCTATAATAAAGACCAATGTGTATTTATTTGCACACACAGATACCGCTATCTCTCTCTTTCATTCCCTTTTTCTATTTCTCTCATATATATATATATATATATATATATATATATATATATATATATATATAAACTTAGTTCACTCCTAAACAAGGCAAGTTGGCCATGTAGACGTCAGCGACTACAAATGATGACAGTGAAATTCTAGGGGGTCATCAGAACTTGGGAGCCTTGCAGTGAGATTTTGTTCACATTAGTTTTAAATTATTGCATGTCAGTACAGTTGGGGAGCAGTGAGGGAGTTCCAAAAGGCCGGCAGCTTAGGGAAAAAAGCTATTGGAGTAGAAGGCTATCCGGCTACCGGGGGCATCTACAGTGAATGGATGGGATTTCGCTGATTGTCGGGTTAGTCGAGTTTATTTACGTTAAGAGGGTACCAGAGCGGCAAGTTCGTCGGAGCACATTCCATTAAAGTACAAGGATGCCACATTGCGGCTATGAGACAGGAGTTGGAGCTTGGTTTATAGTGAGGGACCTATTAGATTGGAGATTATTTTTTTGACCTTGTCTAAGAGGGAGAGACAGCCCAGATGTGACAACACTATGTGCATGGGCGGATGGTAGCTTTGTAAAAATATAGGATACTGTTATATATATATATATATATATATATATATACATATATATATATATTTAAAATTCCCGAAACAGTTTTTCATGGTAAACAACTGATGATCCCTTAAAATAGTGTTAGAAACAAACTAATATAATAACTGTAAAAAATATTTTGACTTACATGAGTGATTTTCCACTGAAAGACTTGGGACTATAAGTTTTTGTTTTTTTTGTGTTTTTTTAATATAGTTTTAATGGTTGAGAAACTTCCGAGACTATATATATATATAATATATATATATATATATATATATATATATATAAGCTGAGATAAAAACAATTCAAACATTCAAATACAACGAATATTTGGCGTACAATCGTTTCTAAAATAATTAGGATAATTTTATTTTGTATTTAACTTTAGATGATTCCCATAGGTTGTTTTATCAGCGCCGCTTATAATATAACATATAGAAGTGAAGCAAGAACAAACCAAAGTTTAGTATTATTCAAAAAGAACACCTATCAGGTCAATATGGGAAACAACCTCTTATTAAGTAATGTTATACCATTCTAACTAAGATACATAATTATAATAGTTATGCAAATTAAAATATTTAAATCCTATATATTATTGCTATGTACAGACCATATTTATTTTTGAACATGATGAAATTAAAAAATAAAAGAATAAACAGGCAAGCTGAATGGTTTCGAACCTCGCTCAATAGAGCAAGACCGATGTTAAAATTAAGCAATAAAACAATGCTATAGGGATTTTAGCGAGGGAAAGGGGTAGACAAAAAATGTAATCAAATAAAAACAATATTAAGTCCGGAAAGATGTTCTCTTTGCTTACAAAGAGAAGGCGCAAAGACTTAATGTAAATAGTTTCTAGAATCTTCAGATGAAATAGAGAGTGTGACTCATTGAGAATGGAGAATAAGTCAACACTGAACGGTTATTTATGAGATGGTCGGTGATGGAAGAACCATATGTTTTATGCAAAACATCAGATGGTAAGTAAGTTGCCTGCCGAATTTTTGTGGGCATGTGTTGTTTGACCGGAATGTCCAATCTTTGCGATGTCCGCCCAACGTAGTACGAACTGCAACTACATTTAAGTAAATAAATAAATGGTATACTTATTATGGTGTGGGGGACACATCTTTTCGAATCGACGACAAAATCGGTCTGGATTAAAAACAGCACGTGTATTCGCGGCAAGTAACATTTTTGTACATACAAAGAGATTTGTTGTGCTAATCAATCACTTATATTATCTAGCCAAGGTAGACGAAGGTAAATAAGACATCTATCAACAGAGGCTTGTTTAGCTTTATAAAGTCTAGAAATGTTGATTTAACAATGTCTAATGGATAGCAATTGTTACAGAGGGGCTTAATAATAAAATTGATTTCATCATCCAGTTTGGTCTAAGAACAAATAATTAAGGTCCCGTGAGTAAGGGTCTTAATTAAATTAAATTGTTGTTTTGTGGGACAAAATGAGTATATATATATATATATATATATATATATATATATATATATATATATACATATTTTTCATTGCAGTAGTTTTTTTTCCATTTAGTTTTTGTTATGTTTTTTGATTATTTTTTCTAAATTGTCGCCACAGCTATAGCTTAATTTGAATTTTTTACCGAGTTTGGTTTTAACCGTGTTATTATATGGAGGTGTGAACCAAATAATGTTTCTACCTCTATTTATGCGTCTGTTGTTGGGAGGTATAGGTTTGGTGAATTAAATTTGGGTGTTTTTATACCACTTTGTTTTAGCGCTTTTTGTAAAAGTCCTTATGTTTGTTAAAAAATTATTCATTAGAGGAGTTATCGATGATTCTTTTGTTCAATTGATCTGGGGATATGTTGAATTATGGTTTTGGGGTGGTTATAGAGTGGGTGGACATAGATTGGGTTGGAATTATATTTAGTATAAGGTTCATATGTTTCTTTATTTAAGTTGAATGTTACGTCTAAGAAGTTAACTAGTTTAATATTAGATGTTATTTTTACTTTAAGATTTAATCTTTCATTTCTCTAAGGATATTTTTTACTCTTTCACATATTTGTCCATTAGAGTGTTTTACTATTAACAGTCCGTCATCCCTATATAGGCCTATGTCTTCTATGTTAATGTCTTTTGTGCAGTTATATAATATGTAGATACCAACTAGATCAGTGACTTCTGCTGAGTCCAGGGAGCCCATAGAAACATCAAAAGATCCAAATTGATTGCTTTTAGTCCATTGTTCTTGTTTACAGATTAGTACTGTATTTCTACAGTTTCTAATGATATTGATTTCATCTACGAAAATATCAGATAGAAGTGTGGCAACATCAATAACGTTTTCAAAAAGTTTTTTAGATATGGATGGGTAATAATTTATAATGTCAAACTGGATGAACAAGCAATTGGTTTTATTTACTGTGTTACAGAACCAGTTTATTGTATCTGCAGTCTGTATCCATTTATTTAGTTTATAAAATGTGTTATTTGCTTGTATACTCTTTCTAAAAAATGTTTTACTAATTTTCCCTATTTCTTGTCTTGTAGGGTTAATAAGTCCAGTGGTTGGTTAAGTTTGGAAGTCAGGTTTATGATCTTTGAGAACAATATATGCTTCTTTTTCCCTTAATTTACCTACTCTATCGCTAATCTTAAGTTTATCGGTAGTGACTTTACTGTCAATGTTGATATTATGATGTGATGTTATTGTCGAGTAATTTATAATATTCTTGTGTGGTTAGTTTGTAAAAGTTTTGAGTTTTATCAGCTTTAGTTAGTATCAATTCTGAATTTTAATTTCCTTAACTATTTTGTTTAGTTTCTCTTGAAATAGTTTTTTTGTGGTGAAATGTGATGTCCCTAACTATATTCATTAAATCCATTTCGATCCCGTCAAGTTGTTCAACGTGGGGTACAGTTCCTTGATTTTAAAATCCGTAGTAATCCCTCGATTCATTGCATGTAGATCTTCCCATGTAGATCATTAGTACTTTTAAATTAAAGTAAATTAAATTATTAGTGTTATTATCATTCATTATCATTATTATGATCATTTTATATCATTTACATTATTATTGGTGTTTATTATTATTATTATTATTATTATTATTATTATTATTATTATTATTATTATTATTATTATTATTACTAATAATTCTGTTAGACTTAACTAATTTACTAATATATTTGGTTGATTTATTAATTTATTAATGATAAGTTGGTAAACTCCAGACAAAATAAAAACAGTATACATTTGGAATTAGCGACACATTTGATTAACAACCCCTTACCCCCCATTACTCATCCATTCCGCCAATTACGGTGGATCTGGGGGCACGCACACATACACATTTATACACAAAATTACAGTTGTCTTGAAAATACGCTTGTTCGCTCGAGTTTAAAATAACTGTCGATTTCTTTGACACCTCAACCTGCATGTTTAACTTCCCTCTCCCACCTCTCCCTTCTGGGTCTGAATTAACACACATTTTCATTTCTCTATCTGTCTACCTATCTATCTTTCTATCTTTCTATCTATCTATCTATCTCCACCCCACTCTCTTCATTAAATGTCTCTCTTTCCACTTTGTTTTATTTTATTTATTTATTTGTTTTGTTTTGTTTGTTTTAGATTTTAGATTTTATTTTTTATTTTTAACGGTCCTAAACCACGTGACTCATTAAATTTTGAAATGTTAAATTAATGTTCTTCTTTTACTCACCACTTCATTCTCTCCAAATATGATCTGAGGTAAAGACCGGATTCTAACTCTCCCTGATGAGATCTCAGTTTATAATAACTGTTGATCGATAACATCGACATGCCAGTGTCGCAGATTTTGTACATGTCGGTGTAAATAACAATTATCATATATAAAGCTCTATTTGATATTGAGCACCTTTTATAAACCCGGTTGACATTCTTTGGATTACTACGCCGTGGATGTATTTACCTGGATTATTACCATTATTATATATATATATATATATATATATATATATATATATATATATATATATATATATATATATATATATATATATATATGCGAATGTTCGGTCCATTTCTTGTACTAACTGTAAGGTCGAAACGGCCTATTTAAAGTGTATTCAACTTCACACAATATACGACACACTTTTCCTATATACTTCTATGTATATGCCGTATCAGTCGCAATGTTTACTAATTTGTATTTGGTTTTCAAAACAAATTAATTAACTATGATTTTGTATTCAATTATTGGTTTGGTTGAAATATAACAAATAGTTCTGTTTCGCAACAGGTTTTATCTCATACAAAATTATTTTTAGTTTGTGTTAAAATATTTTTTTTTTTTTTGTTTAAACATTCCAATTTAAGAGGGTTTTCTATTGTGTTTTAAACTTCACGGAATAAACAACGATTTTATGTGATATTAGTGCTAAAACTGGCGAAGCATAATTTTTTTTCGTCATATTTTACAGTGTGTATACTCGTAATAGTAATGATAATAATAATAACGATGATAATAAAATAAATAAAACCCATAATATGAATATTTGTGCATCTGTTATTTTCCCTTACGAAGATTGAAACTATGACTTATATAACAAGGTAAATATGAATTTGAATGCCTACAGTTTTTTATGATTTTTTGATTTTTTAATACTGTAGTATTGTTTTCTAAAATAATGTCGGCAAGTTTACCTACTTCGGCAGTAAAGCAAATTTGCACATATGGTGAAATAAATATGCGAATAAAATCCACTCTAGGTCAAATCTCTCTACCAAAATGAAACGTGACTTCTTTGAAGCCATTGTTACATCTGTTCTTGTATATAGAAATTTTTACCAAAAGATTGGAGGAGAAAATTGACGGTGTGTATACCAGAATGCCAAGAGCTTCTTTAACATCTCCGAAAGAGAGAGAGAGAGAGAGAGAGAGAGAGAGAGTTACAAAAAGATAGCCAGAGAGAGAGAGTGGGTGAGACATACATAGAGGAAGAGAGAGAGAGAGGGAGGGGAGAGACAGAACCACAGAAACACAAAAAGAGAGAGAGACAGAAACACAACGAAACGGTGAAACAGAGAGACAGAGACAGAAAGACACAAAGAGACACCCATAGAGAGAGAGAGAGAGAGAGAGGGAGAGAGAGGGAGAGAGAAACAGATACACGGGAAAAGAGATAGAAAGACAGAGAGAGAGAGTGACACGCTCACACAGACACACCACATAGAAACAGATGTGCTGGTCACTGCTGGAGGCCTAAGGACGAAATAGTCAGCAATGTTCTTTCCCGAACTTACGTCAAGCAACTAACAAGGAACACACAATGCACCTATGAAGGCTTACATATAAATCCATATAGTGTGAGAGTCAGCAGGATACATGACACTATATCAACTTGATTATGATGATGATAATTGTAATACACCATTATTTAAAACAATGTGTAGCCCTTTTTATACGCATAAAGTACACTGTCTTTATAGATGTATCGATTGATCGCACATGATGTTTAAACACTGCTATATGTGATATATATTTACCAATCTCCAACTTCAAATGGTTTTAGAATAAATAGAACACGCCCAATCAGTGTATGTAAGAAACAGCTGTATTGACTTTAGAGATTTTCTGTCGAGAACAGAAAAGAATATGATCATCAATAATACATCTAATAGTGTTTATAAAACAAATAAGTGAATCAACCGTAATTGACGGTTGCCACAAGACTCTTTTTGTTGGCTGTTACAACAAGATGTCTGCTGTAAATTGAGATTAAGTAAAATATACACTTCTTGCAAGGATTATGTGTGTGTTTTTTTTAATATGTTGACTCGATGGGTTTTTTCTCAAGTTTTATTTTTAATAAGTCGTATATGTTTATATACACACATTCTTTAGCCAAGTAAAAGAATGGTCGGAATGTATTGTTTCAGAATAGAAATATGAACAGTTTTCTTCCCATACTCATTGGAATTTGAATAAAAATCACAAGTAAATAAACAAGGAAACTAAGCTTTCTTCGTCGTTGGCAAGAGAATTTTCGGCGCGTTTCTTGTTGCCCTGCAAACCTACGATTGATCGCACGAGAGGGCTACCTATTCTACGCGCGTTCGTGATCGTCAGATTGCGTAATGAATGCATTTGGGGTCAAATCTACGCTTTATTATTATTATTATTTGGTCTTCATACCCGGGTATTCATTCTACTGTAATGTTTTATGTATGATTTTACTATATTATTTCATTCATTTATGTGTTCTAGCTTGTTTGACTCGTCGAGTGTGTCGATACCTCATTGTAATATAGCTATTATATTTTTCCAGTAGCTTCTTTTCAAGAACCGCAGGCTTATGGAATTCTCTTCCTGTTGACTGTTTTCCTCCTACTCATAACGTTTGATCTTTTCAAGACTAAAGCACAATAGGCATATTCTGTTTTTGCGATAATCATATTTGTTCTCGTTTGCTTCTTACACCCAATGGCTTCATGCCTTGTCTAGAGCCATTTTTATTTTTTTTTAAAATATGTATTTATTTATTTTCTCAGTCCAGAGGAAACATTACTGTCGAACACTGCCCTGAAATGAGAATATATAAAAAATAAACAACTCGAAATCATTTTAAGGACTATAAAGCTCTATCTAAAAGGCATCGGGCACTGTATGCAAGTGTAAATCAACATCTATCAACCGGCCGACAAACAGATACTCGGAGCTATGAATATACATACATATCTATCTATCGATCGATCGATATATCTCATATAGAGTGGTCCAAATCCTTCAACCGGCGGTACAGTCATAGAAGCCACACTGCAGATTGTTATCCGCACTGAAAATTGTTGATCATGAACAATATAGGTTTAGGGATAGTAATTAATTATTTATTTATTAATTAAAACTAATTGTATAGCTTCGTTTAGGTCAATCACTGTGAGAAATAAGAAAAGGTTTCAAATTTAGCAACGTTGTGAGTTATCTCCTTTATCTTCTACTTATTATATCTAATATAAAGCTAAAACGATTCTTCTCCTGCACCTTTTTGAAGAATAGGAAAATGGCCACATGCATCACAGGCTACTAAACTCACCACTGCATTACGTTTATTCACTGAAGCGTGTTTTAGTAAATTTGTTATTATTTTTCTCCAGCTAACACTAAATATTACTTTAGGCCTACCATCTTCAAAACTCCTCAAAACATACTCCATATAGGTAATAGCAAATAATTTTTCCACTTAAGATTTTAGTACTGACATTTCCCCATCGAAACCGGGAACAAATAAACGATGTTAACTTTTCAAAAAAAGTCTCCGTTAATATTAACTATTTGTCTGCTATTAATTTACTCCATAATGTACCAGTTTTTAATTCAACGTTATTATGTAGTAATTTAAAAAGTAATTAATGCAATACGTAGTAGAAAAATAAACTGTAAGCAAATTATAAATTACTGAAGGAAAAGTACGAAGAAACAATTAACAGTAGAAATATTAACTTCTGTCCAAAAGACGATTAGGGACGCTGAAAACGTGCACATGATTTAAAGCAATGGCCGCAGGCGATTAAATCATAGAAATAAAATGTTTAAAATGTAAAAATTATTTCACGGAAAAATAAAAAAAATAAAACAAGCGAACGGTTGGGTGATTATTGCAATGCTATTATTTTGTAGCAGTTACATAATTGCGATCTATTGGCTTTTGCACTTGTAAGTTCTCACTCGCAGAGTAATTAGTTCGCGCTTTGGTAATAAACACTAGAATGTCACCATTTGCGGAAGGATATATATCTTGGGCAAGAAGTATGCTGTTCGCGTGGGAGTCAATTTATGCTTCTACCAAAGCCTGTTTGTAAGCCACGAATATAAATAGCCCATTTTGGTAATGTCACTGCGACAAAACGTCATATCTCCTTCTCCACACCTATAGCAATGGCTTTCCTAGACGATATAAACTCAATAACTCAATACCATTTCTATAGTACCTGTCGATGTATGCAACTTATCTAGTATGTTAGTTTTCATAACTCTTTCTCGGCCCATATCTTGTGTCGATAAACCTGATGATTAAAATTGATTTAAAATGTACACAAGAAGTCTGTCCTTTTAGACAAAACTTGATAATCCTTTTCTTCATAAAAAAACAAAGCCAGTAGAATGGATATCAATTATGCAAGCCTACTACAAAATAGCCTACCGACATTTTCTCTCATCGACCTGTACACTTTAATATACAAGTAATAAAAGTACAAATGACAATAATACTAATCAGCTAAAGAAAATAGAATTTCACGTATAATGATGATAATAGTTATAATAACACTAATAATAAAAGAAGTAGTAGTAGTAGTAATAATAATAATAATAGTAATAATAATAAGTAAAATAAGAAAAAGAATTTAGAATAATACTAATATCAATAATAATAATAGTGTTGGATAGCCCTTTAGTAATTCATACCTTCGTATCTTCTCGGTTTGCTCTGTCGTCTAGCGGTTGAGTACTTTCTGCGCCTCTGCACTGTAGTGACCATCTCCGTGAGCTGTCTGTAACAAAAGACCTTTCTCGCTTCATAAGACAACAATCTTTTCATTTTAATTACTTTTTTATTCGGGTTTCTATTGCCCGTGGAATGTTTTGCTATCGTTGAGAGAGAGAGAGAGAGAGAGAGAGAGAGAGAGAGAGAGAGAGAGAAAGAGAGAGAGAGAGATATTCGAATATCGTAGTTATATTATTAATGTTTTCCTAACTATTCCTAGAGAGAGGGGGGGATTCTTGCGCTTGTCTTCCAATTAGGGAAATCTTCCGTATACCTACATTGGAATCACACGTCTTTACTGTTCACCCTCTGTAACCAGACTCAATCAAATTCGCTTCTCGCGAGAGCGAGTGACGTCACAGGTCCCTTCGTTTCTCACGCAGGGCCAGCCCTTCACAGCTGCAGACTGACCCCTCTGAACTCAGGTCTCATGACTCAGTAACCTTGTCATGTCTGCCAGCTCCGACGGTGAGAACCAGCCTTGTTCTGCACTCGACTGCCCCGCGTTAATTCGCGCGAGTCAAACCCGACTTCCACAGATGCGTCCATCTCTCCAGAGCCATTATCTAACACTCTAATGAAGGTTTTTATAATCCAACAAGTTACGTCCGTCATTATATAACAATACTAATAATTATAGTAATTATAATAATAATAATAATAATAATAATAGTCATAGTAATGATAAAATAATAGTTAAAAGAAGAAAAAGAAATTAGAATATAATAATAATCATTATTATAAGCATACTAATAATAGCGATAATAATAATCGGTAAAGGAAGAAAAGGAAATTAGAATATAATAATAATAATAATAATAATAAGTATAATAGTAGTAATAATACTAGTAATATAATATCAATAATAATATGTTAATAATAATAGCAATAATTATATAATCGTAATAACAATAATTATGTAATAGTAATAATTAGAGCAATATACTAAGTGTAGTAATATAATAATAGTAATAATAACAATTATAATAAAATAGTAACTGTAATAATAATATAATAGTAATCATTATAATAGAATACTAATCGTATAAATAATAATATTATATAGATGTACAATTAAACATTGAAGGAGAAATATTTTAATCGGAAGAATCAAATTAAAGTTACCAAAGAAAATACTTACGAAATAAGAATAAATAGACAATGATTTTATTTAATTTAGTCATGTGTTTTATCCTTATTTTAATTTCTGCACGTTAATACGATCGGGGAAAACTGAGTATAAGAAATTCCAAAAACAAGCATTCCGAAGAAAATCGAAAGGTGGGATTTTACTTTTAGTCAGTGGGCTTGCTTGTTATTATGAATTTATTTTATGAAATATAACTTTAAACCCTATTTTTTCTTCAAGACGTTTAATTAAAAATATTTTTCCACATATTAAAAACAATTGGTTAAAGCAGTCTAAAACAAATTATATTAATAAGGCAAAAAGACAGTATTGTTTTGTTTTATAAAGTAAAAAAAAAATTGTTTACCCAACTTTAATCAAAGTAACTGTTAAAATAAAATAGATATTGCAAGTTGAAATTCAAGAGGAGTGTATGCAGTTTTCTACCGCAAGGCAACAGTGTCGAGCGTAATATAATAAAATTAAATGGTGAATATCTTGAAGTTTTTGTTAAATATCAGGACGGGTATAGTGTGTAATCGATTACATTGATTAGAATAGAAAAATTTCAGGCGCTGAGTTTTGTCTGGCATGCTATTTGCTTTCTGGCTTTCCCTTACAAATTAAAATTGTTTGAAACGGAGTTTAGAAATAACACATTTTCTACTCGCTAACTTTTGTGTTACGGAATGGATATATATTTATTCATGCCAAATTATACAAATACAACTTATCTTTATTTTAGAGTGAAGTATTTTATGTTTATTTACTAAATGGTTAGGTTAACTGGAATTTATTTCTAAGATGACAATTATGTGCCGAATTTTAACTGTATCCCGTCCATAAATATTGTTGGAGCTTTTTTGCAGTCGTAACGTAAGCAGTTCAGATTACAAACACAGAATGCCGAATCAAGTTTCGGCTTTCACTGAAATATTCAAATACACAGACGCTGTTACTTGGCAAATAAATATTTTTCAATAAACTGGAAAAATCAAGTTCCGACTTTTACGTCATTTTTGGATACCCTTATTACATTTGCAACTTTCCATTTTGGACATTTTGGGATACCTTTTTATTTACCTCTACTAAAAGAAGTAAGGTTAGGGTAAAAAAAATCCCAGTTCGTTTCATATTGTATAGAATTGTACACCTGCAGGTTTAAATTGGCCATTCAGATGTTTCAGGTGTCAGATGCTAGGTCAAAAGAAACGAGCATCATAAAAGAATTAAAAAATATTTTTCATTTTATATTTGGCTACCCAGAATTTTATTTCTCTTTGAAATGAAATAATTTCTTTAAGAACAGATTATCATGCTGACTTTAAAAAGTAATGTGTTTAGATTGCCTCTATGATATGCCACTTTGAGTAGACTATCTGGTAGTTATCTCTGATTGATATCTCCAACGGTCAACCTTCATGTGGTCGAATGGTGACCAGTGAGAAAGACTAGGCTCCTAGATTACGGGTCAGGGACAAAGAATGCCAAAATATGGGAGGGGGATACCTGCCCCTCTAGGCATGAGAAGAAGTTTTTGGGGGGAGAGCTGGCAATCTGTTTGAAGCTGGATCTATGAATATTTGGCCATCTTAGCTAAAATACTGTGTTGATCGGACTTGTACTTTATTTTGCCGGCGTAAAATCTATCATTTTTTGCAAGTCTGCCATTCAACCGAAGTACACAGGTATTATTTGTAACTACAAACAAATAAACCCGTCAATTGTTATAAACTGGACTTAAGCCTAATATTATATTCAGTTTGTTCTTGTATATCTCTTCCTGAAAAGTACCAATACTTTTTTAAATTTGTTATTTAAACTAAATGATTAATGTTCATATTAATAAAAGTATGAACGTGCCCTTCAAACAAAACTAAATCTACGTACAAAACAATTTTGAACGCCATTTGCATTTTTCTGTTGATACCATTGTAAAGAAAGCAGTCATTTAATTGGATACTCACTCTGTTTATTATCTAATTAATTTTAATAGTGAATGATTATGTTATATATCTGGCCGGGTATAGTATGTAATCCGTGAAATTGATTTGAAAACAAAGTTTCAGAATGCGGGGTATGTCTGATATGCTATTTGCTTTCTCGCTCGCCTCACGACTATAGATGGTATCGTCTGGATGTTAGAAAACGCGCGTTTTTTACTCCCTAACTTTTTTGTAACGAGACGGATATATTTATTTATATAAAAGTATACAAAAAAAACAAATAGGTATTTAGCATAGAGTAGAAGATATTATATTTATTTACTAATTGTCTAGGTTAGCTGTAAATTACTGCTAAGATTGCATTTTAACTGTATCCTCATGAATCTTTTTTTATATATTTGTAATCTTCACTAAATAATTAATGTTAATAATTATGAAAGTATTGTGTGCTATACAAATTAAATGAGATTTTTAAATAAGTGAGTACAATGCAATTTTGAACGCAATTTGTATTTTTTCTGTTGTAACCAACGCAGTGATTTCATTGGATAATTATCTTTGTTTATTATCTTAACATATAGGGAATACTTGTGTTATATATCAGGCCGGGCATGTAATACATGAAATCGATTTCTAAGGGCAAGGTTTGATTTACATGCTATTTGCTTTCTCACTTCCCTCACAACTTGATATATTTTCGTGTAGATCTTAGAAAATGCACGATTTTTACTCACTAACATGTGTGTTACTGGACGGATATATATTTATTTATCAAACAAATATACAGATAAATACAAATTAGTCTTGATTATAGTGGAGAACTCTATGGTAGGCATTTTTGGGTCCACGTGGTACGTAATATACGTCGAGAATTCATCCGCAAGTTATGTT
Organism: Sepiola atlantica; assembly: GCA_963556195.1. Classification (NCBI taxonomy): domain Eukaryota; kingdom Metazoa; phylum Mollusca; class Cephalopoda; order Sepiida; family Sepiolidae; genus Sepiola; species Sepiola atlantica. The sequence continues at coordinate 152,393,915 of OY744519.1, forward strand.
CCCATTTGATATCGATTCATAGTTGGCTAAGCCTTAAGTTATCATCCCCGAAAATTGAAATCTGCAGACGCATTATCAATAGGAGGTTAATAACCTCGACATTTTGAAGGCTCTTTCACATGTGATCGATCACTTCTTCTTATGATAATCTTCTCATACGAATCATATGTCTATTGTTGTTTTACAAAAGATTAGATTTCTTTAATATGTAACTTAGAGAGGTGTACCCATCCATCTCTCTCTCCCCCGTCTCTCTGTCTCTCTCCATCTCTCTGTCTCTCTCTCCATCTCTCTTTCTCTCTCACTCTCTATCTCTATCTCTCTCATATATATATATATATATATATATATATATATATATATAGAGAGAGAGAGAGAGAGAGAGAGAGAGAGACAATCTACTTCCACACTCTTGTTCCTGTCATCTCCCCTGCCCTCTCACCTACATCGTCTTATTATATAAGTTTGATGTTTAACCCTCTCGCTCTCCTGCTTCGATACTAACTTTAAAAATGTTCCATAAACATGACTCCCACACTTCTCACAGTTAGTGTCATGCCTCCCAGCATCTTGCTGAGCCCATAACTTATATTGTCCTCAGCGACCACTCTCGACTTACATAACATAATCCCACCTCCTTAATTATATTATAACTCCAACCGCTACCATTTCCACACCACGCTTTCTACTCTTACCTCAATTTCCCACTGCCACCATCTATTTCTATCTAACAATTTATTATTTTCATACGCGGCCTTTTCAGATACACTTCTACTACTATTGTTTCAAACATTCTGTACTTGTGTGTTACTTTTTTCAGACAATCATCCCGTCTTGAAATAAATAGGAAACGTTGATGAATACATAAATAATGTTTTTTAGTTTTCTTATTTTCATTTTCTATATATATATATATATATATATATATATATATATATATATATATATATATATATATATATATACATATATATATATATATATATACATATATATATATATATATATATATAGAGAGAGAGAGAGAGAGAGAGAGAGAGAGAGAGATTTTGATTCTATGCTCTTAAGAATATCAAAGTTCTCTTTCAAAATAATTAGCAGGGCTACCCGGTGTTGCCCGGGGTAAAAGTAAGACATATTTCTATTAAAACTTCTATCTCATGTTCCCCTCCCCTGTTCTCGTTCTCCATTCCCCAATATTTCTTCTCTGTCGATCCCATCACTTACGCTTTGGACATAGGCGCACAAATTCACAGAAACAACTCGAGTAATGAGTGGGTGTAAGGGAATTAACTCTGCGAAAAAAATCAGACTTACGTTCCGTTCAGTCAGTGGCAAAGGAGGACTATTTTTCTAAATTTTGATATTTATCCGGGGCAACGCCGATCACGAAAATGCCAACTTTGTTGGTGTTTGTTTTGTCATTTTGTAGTTTTAGTCGGGCATACATACAACTACGCATACAACTGCTCATTATTTTATTAATGGGTTTCTCTATTTTTCCTCGATAGAATATGTAATCACTGAGTTTTTGTGGTTGCTTTGCTTCTTTACAATGTTTGTATTCGAAACGAACTTGTATGTTGATGATCTAAACTTTTTTTTATGGGGAACGCACAAACACACACATGCACAGAACTATTGAGTTTTATATATAAAAGATAAGTAGATACATCAGTACATAACATAAATAAACTAAATTAGTTAATTAAATAAAATTGCAGCTGATTATGTGGGAATCACTGATTGCCCTCAAATCATGTAAGCGTGCGTGGGAGGTTAAATAGATGTTGACACGATTCATATGTATGCGCAGTGCGATGATGTCTAGCGGCTAGTGAGGGTTGAGGACACGCGTTGCACAGAAAGAAATGATATGAGAATGGGACGATCAATGTGCAGTCTTAAGGCCAGGCTTATTTCTGATGACCTTAAAGGAAGATTAAATCGGGACATAATACGGACAAGTGTGCATGAGAGTAGACTTCGACGGTATGGCGATGTTGAACAGATTGGACATGGATTCTTGGGTTAGTAGATGTATAACAGTCAGGCTAGCAGTTTCAGTTCACAGATGAAGGGCAGGACTAGATGGGAGGAAGTGATTAAATGGACCTGAGGGATAAGTAAAATCCGGTCAGAGATAAATTACGTTAGAAGTTATTTCTTAAAGTTGTCCAACATATAAAACGGACGTTTAACCGAATATGATGATAATGATGATATTTTTTATTGATACTACAATCAATATTATAATCGCATAAAATTAGCTAAAATTAAATTAAATTCTGGGTTAATAATGTTATTTTTAAATAAAATCACAAAATTGAAAAGTGCATATTAAATTATCGACTTAGATAAGAGTTTAAGTGAGTTATTTTTTTCGGAAGTGACAGGAGAGATAAGAAGGGTTAAAATGAATGTGTAATTTATGTGAAGTTATAAGAGTGATAACATCCAATGGTGCAATAAAGAGTGAATATAAACAAATTGATACAACGACAGTGACGGTTATCTAGCACGATTATGTCAATTTACGAGATTAAAATCAAGATATATTATGCTACTAAATTTAATGCCTAGAATCCGTATTCCAATTTTGATCAAAATCAATTAAATGATTTTGATTTCAGACAATGGTGCATTATTGGTATTATTCGGACTATTAATTTTACATTGGAGGTTATTTTCACAACGTTTCGGCCGATGTAACCTCCGAACTTATTTCGGTACATCTTGGCGAACTCGGAAATATGTAAATATTCCATATTTGAATATATATATACCACCTTTGTATTGTTTTTATCTACTTTTTGTGTTGCAGTATTTCTTGTGTAGCAATATCCCACGTGTATCTATAAAGAATTTACAGGTCAGAACTCCTTCACTTATTTCACTACACCTCACTCGTCGCAACTCCCTTCATACTTACATCACCACTGTAACGGCTATCTTAAAAGATAACTTTTATACTCTCTTCGTTTTTAAACACACCCATATTGAACAGTTCTCACAGCAATTATTATTTGTTCGCACTTGCATGCTTATTTGTTCTACTATAGACAGTTACGAGTTCTGCCTGCTATAGCCATCCGAACTCGCATATAACATCAACCGTACTCAAACTTGATAACAAAATTGTATTATTACGACTACTGTTCTTATTTTTGATGTTATTCTCACTACGTTTCAGCCGATGCAACCTCCGAACTTCTTCAGATGCGTCTTTTCGAACTTAGTAACCCTTATGTCTAACTCGGGAATCGGGACAGAATTTCGAACGGATCCATTGTTTAATCCATAGGGGAAGTGTTCTCTTGTTCCGTCAGCCATGTCTGTAACTTAGAAAAGGCAATCACTTAGTACTTTTATCTGTTGCGCAACGGGCCATTAAGAATACTCTACAATATAAGAATAAAAAAGGCAATACGTTTGTACAAGTTTAATTATTCGTCATTAAAATTATTCTCACAACGTTCCGGCCGACGTAATCTCCGACCTTCTTCATGTGTGTCTTTCAAACGCGTGAAGCTTTACATGATCTTGAATGGAGCTTTTAATTGTATCTATAGAGGTAGCTGGCTTTCATTCAGTCATCCATGCCTCAGTAGATGTCTCGATTAATTCGTAATTGTATTCTTGTACACTAAGAATGGTACCTTCAACGTGTAAAATACTGTTACGAAGACTTCATTACACTTAGCATTTGTATCCGTTGCGCCACGTCTTTTTTTTTCAGTTGAAGAAGGTCGGCTTTGTAGAGATATGGGATACTATCAGGTGTGATGAATTCTATAGCACAATAGAGGGAGCCCACTTTCTTTGCAGCAGTCTTGGTACTATCTTCTATGTATTTGTTCCAATTCACGTTCGCTGTGAATGTTAGGACGGGATGTTTGAACGGTGGACTTTCAGGTAGTGTTATTTTCCATGGCCATTGGTGGTTGAAGATGTTTCTTGCAGTTGTTGAAGGAAACGAGCTTTATTTTAGCAGCTTTAAATGTTACCATCGATTTATTACCCTATTCCACTACAGACTGGGCATCTCTTCCTAAGGATTCGTCCATTAGCTATGACATGTGTGCGCCCGTTTTGATAATAAATTTAATAAGAAAATATGCTCTAATGGTATTTTATTAGTTAACGCGACGACATAATGTGATTTCGGAACCATTCATTTTAAAGTCGAATTCTTTTACAGTCGCCACATTAGAGTAATTACGAACAACTAGCTTTGCTACTCGGGCGATATTATGTTGTTTAAATGTGTGTGAAAGCTGATAACGTGCATACACACATGAATTAGCGGAATAATATATAGATACAAGATACGAGTGCATACCTGATTTAGTTACACTTCTATTGTATTCACCAGAAAATTTACTGCATACGATTCATACTTCCTAAAGATAGGATTATTTGAAGTTTTAAGGGGGTTATGTCTCCATAGCTTACTTAAGGGTGCACATAGATTCGGGAACAACTCTATTGTTTTTTCACGAAAATCTTTACATAAAAATACATTTTTAGATTTAATGTAGGTTTTCTAACCTTTCTATAGGAATCCACAAAGAACATATACACATACTCACACACATTGAGTGTATATCGTCAAAAATAGACGCTTACATAAATGTAAAGTTTTATTTTAGAAACAATTAATTTAAAAATTAGTAAAGTCGTTTTTTTTTACTGTAGCAACATCATATTAATCACTAATCCCCATTTTTACTTATCGGGTGATTTCATATTTCTAATGTGTGTGAAAGATGATAACGTACGTACAGGCATGAATTACTTTAGCGTATTATTATCTATTATATAAAAGGAAGGTGTGCGTGCACGCCCAGCTAAAACTACAGAAAAAACACCATCAAAGTCGATAGTTTCCTAATTAGTGCTGCCCAGAACAGCTAATATCTACAATTTAAAAAAAGAATAACCATTCTTTGACCCTAAACTGCTGCCGATTTCTTCAGGGGATATCGGTCTTCCAGTCATTTTCATGTGTTAACTAAAGGGAAGTAACTCTGAATTGTTTTAAAAAGTATATGTCGAGAGAGAGAAATAGGCTGGTCTGAGAAGAAACAGAAGATGGGGTAATCGGGGAAGAGATTAATAGACATTTTAATAGAAATATGCTACACGTTTCCCCCGGGCAACGCCGTGTAGCCCTGTCAGTATAGATATAGGAGACGATTACATAAATGTTCATCGAAATGCCAGTTTAAATGACCCAATCGCTCCGACAGAACTCGAACCAGAC
>OY744519.1:152409180-152434180 GCA_963556195.1 Sepiola atlantica
ATATAGTGATATCTATATATGTGTACATATATCTCTATATGTGTGTGTTTACATGTATATATATATATGTATGTGGTATGTGTATATATTAATCTATATGTATACATTTATTCATATGTGCGTACATATATATATGTATGCATATGTCTGTATATTTTTGTATATATGTATATGTATGTATATATATGTGTATATTTGTATATGTATATATATATGTGTATATGTATATGTATGTGTATATGTATGTATACATATATGTATATGCATATGCATGTGTACATGTATATGTATATAAGTATGTATAGGTATATATATATAGGTATATATATATGTATATCTATGTATATATGTGTATATAGGCATATGTATGTATATATGTATATGTATGTATATGTAAGTATATATGTGTGTGTATATGTATGTATATATTTGTGTATATATGTATATATATGTATATATGTATATGTATGTATGTGTGTGTATATGTATATATATATGTATATGTATGTATGTGTGTGTATATTTATATATATATGTATATGTATGTATGTGTGTGTATATGTATATATATATATGTATATATGTGTGTAGGTATGTGTATGTATATATATGTATGTATATATGTGTGTATATATGTATATGTGTGTATATGTATATGTGAGTATATGTATGTATATATGGGTGTATGTATGTATATGTATGTATATAGGTATGTATGTATATATGTTTATATGTGTGTATATATGTATATACGTGTATGTATGTATATATATATATGTTTATGGATGTATGTATGCATCTATGTATGTATGTATATATATATATATATATATATATATATATATATATGTGTAGAGATGTATATATATATATGTGTGTATGTATATATGTGTATATGTGTGTGTATACATGTGTATGTATTCAGGTATATATGTATATATATATGTGTATATATTTAGGTATATATGTATATATATATGTGTAGGTATTTAGGTATATAAGTATATATATGTGTATGTATTTATGTATATATGTATGTATTTATGTATATATGTATATATATATGATAATTTTATTTACACAGACATGTACAAAATCTGCGACACTGACATGTCGATGTTATCGATCAACAATTACTATAAACTGAGATCTCATCAGGCAGAGTTAGAATCCGATCTTAACCTCAGATCATATTTGGAGAGAATGAAGTGGAGGGGTAGAGAAAGAGAAGAAGAAGGAAAGAAATTTAACATTTAAAAAATTAAAGCCGTTAAAAAATTAAAATTAAAAATTAAAAATTAAAAAATTAAAAATTAAAAATTAAAAAATCTAAAAATCTAAAAATCTAAGATCTAGAATCTGAAACAGACAGGGCAAATAAATAAATAAATAAATAAATAAAAATATAAATATATAGTGGAAAGAGGAACAAATAATGATGAGGGGAGAGACACATAGAGGAAAAAAGAAAAGAAAAAGAAAAAGAAGGAGAGAGAGAGAGGGCGTCTGTTGATTTAGATCGGGGGGGAAGGAGGGGGGTGGTAGACATGCACGAATTAGGTGTCAAAAAACCGTCGAGTTTATAAATGTATTATTCCAAGTGAACTGTAGTATGCGTGCGTGCAAACTGGGCTGATTGTTAAAGTAGTGGGGCGGTGATAAAATGTGTCTCGATTCTGGGTTTATATTTTCTTTATAATTTGTCTGGGGTTAATTTGAATAAATAAGTATATTCGTTAAATGTAACAGGAATAGTAGTAATAATAATAATAATAATAATAATAATAATAATAATAATAATAATAATAATAATGATAATAATAATGGTAATAATAATAATAATAATAAAAATAATAATAGTGGTCAGTAATATTTTAGAGTTTATAAAAATAATAGTTTAGGAAAGAAATAGAATAATTAAGGAATATTAGGAATCCTAGGGGGTAGTGATTATCATAATAATATTAGATAATGATAAGATAATGTTTGCCGATATTATGATATGGGTTAATGGTTGCAATAATGCTGATCATATAAAAATAGTGGTTTAACAGACAACAGTAATCAGAGTGGTAATCCCAGTAATCTTAACAATAGTAATGATGATAGTGAAAAATTATAGAAGTAGTCATAATGGTGGCAATAACAGTAGTAGTAGTAATAATAATAATAATAATAATAATAATAATAATAATAATAATAATAATAATAATAATGATAATAAAGATAATAAAAATGGCAGTGGAGGCAACAGTAAGGTAACGGTAAAACTAATATTATTAATAATAATAGTGATACTGTTAATTTCATTGCTGCAAATAACAATAACTATGATAGTAACGTCAGACATGGTGTCACCACTGATAACAATAATTATCTTGATAAAAAGTACAGAAATGAAAAAATGAAAAAAAGTGAAAAAATGAAAAAATGAAACAATGAAAAAAATGAAAAAAATGAAGAAAATGATTCAATGTCAAATAGTTAAGTTTAAGATATTAATAATAGTAGTAATAAATAATTGATAATGATAATCTAAAAATAATCTAAAAAATATAATCTAAAAAATAATCTAAGAAATATAGAAATATTAATCAAAAAAATGGATAAGCATAAAAGGGGGGTATTTAAGAGTAAAGAAAAATACAGAAGATGACCATTAGTGTTAATCGTTGTGGGTATGATAATAATAATAATAATAATGATAATAATAATAATAATAATAATAATAATAACAACAATAATAATACTAACCAATACTACCGCTTACAGTACTACTACAAATAATACTACAAACAAAAATGCTACTACAAATAGAGATAAAAATAATACTAATTAATAAAAGGTATAAGATGATAGTTGTGTTGACAAAATTTTCAGTTGGTTGGGAGGTGTTTTTCTTTTTCTTTTTTTTTTTTATATATATATATATAATAACAGCCTAAGGGGTTATGAGTGGATTACTAAGAAGGTGTAATCTATTATGCCTACAGTTAATTGATGTTTCTTGTTTTTTGTTTAGAAGTTTGCCCCTATCGCTGAATTTAAGTATTTCAAGTTTTTCTGTTAGGCAAAGGTAGCAAGGTGAGTTTAGGGAACCACATGTGCTAGTTCTTCTAATTGTGTTCCAAGTTACATGAACAATGGACTAAAAGTAATCAATTTGGATCTTTTGATGTTTCTATGGGTTCCCTGGACTCAGCAGAAGTCACTGATCTAGTTGGTCTTTACATACTATATAATCTCACAAAAAACATTAGCATTGAACATATAGGCCTATATAGGGATGACGGATTACTAATAGTAAAGAACTCAAATGGACAAAAATGTGAAAGAGTAAAAAAAATTATCCTTAGAGAAATGAAAAGATTAGATCTCAAAGTAGAAATAACATCTAACATTAAAAAAGTTAATTTTCTAGACGTAACATTCAACTTAGATAAAGAAACTTATGAACCGTATACTAAAGACAATGCCAACCCGATCTATGTCCACCCACTCTCTAACCACCCAAAAACCATTATTAAACACATCCCCAGATCAATCGAAAAAAGAATTAGTGATAACTCCTCAAATGAAGAAATTTTTAACAAACACAAGGACTTTTACAATAAAGCGTTAAAGCAAAGTGGATACAAAAACACCCAAATTAAATTCACCAAACCTACACCTCCCAACAACAGACGCAAAAATAGGGGTAGAAAAATTATCTGGTTCACACCCCCATATAACAACATGGTTAAAACCAAACTCGGTAAAAGATTCTTAGACTTAATCAATCTACACTTCCCTCCCAACAATATACTGCACAAAATCTTTAATAAAAACACCCTCAAATTAAGCTATAGCTGTGGTGAAAATTTAGAAACAATAATAAAAAAACATAACAACAAAATTCTAAATGAAAAAACTACCGCAACTAAAACAGCAAATACCAAGGCCTGTAACTGCACAAAAAAAAAGAATGCCCATTACAACATAATTGCCAAATAACCCAATCAGTATATCAAGCAACCATCTCTACTAAGGAAAACCCAACCCTGAAAAAATTCTACATAGGTATGGCTGGTAATACCTTCAAAGAAAGATATACTGGACATAAGTGTTCTTTTAATAACCCTACATATCAAAAAAGAACCTCACTTTCTATATATTACTGGGAACTATACAACAATAACCTATCACCAACAGTAACTCGGAACACAATTAGAAGAACTAGCACCTGTGGTTCCCTAAACTCACCTTGCTACCTTTGCCTAACAGAAAAACTTGAAATAATTAAATTCAGCGATAGGGGCAAACTTTTAAACAAAAAACAAGAAACATCAATTAACTGTAGGCATAATAGATTACACCTTCTTAGTAATCCACTCATAACCCCTTAGGCTGTTATTATATATATATATATAAAAAAAAAAAAATAAAAAAAAACACCTCCCCACCAACTGAAAATTTTGTCAACACAACTATCATCTTATACCTTTTATTAATTATTATTATTTTTATCTCTATTAGTAGTAGCATTTTTGTTTGTAGTATTATTTGTAGTAGTACTGTAAGCGGTAGTATTGGTTGGTATTATTATTGTTGTTATTATTTTTATTATTATTATTATTATTATTATCATTATTATTATTATTATTATTATTATTATTATTATTATTATTATCATACCCACAACGATTAACACTAATGGTCATCTTCTGTATTTTTCTTTACTCTTAAATACCCCCCTTTTATGCTTATCCATTTTTTTGATTAATATTTTTATATTTCTTAGATTATTTTTTAGATTATATTTTTTAGATTATTTTTAGATTATCATTATCAATTATTTATTACTACTATTATTAATATCTTAAACTTAACTATTTGACATTGAATCATTTTCTTCATTTTTTTCATTTTTTCATTTTTTCACTTTTTTTCATTTTTTCATTTCTGTACTTTTTATCAAGATAATTATTGTTATCAGTGGTGACACCATGTCTGACGTTACTATCATAGTTATTGTTATTTGCAGCAATGAAATTAACAGTATCACTATTATTATTAATAATATTAGTTTTACCGTTACCTTACTTTTGCCTCCACTGCCATTTTTATTATCTTTATTATCATTATTATTATTATTATTATTATTATTATTATTATTATTATTATTATTATTATTATTATTACTACTACTACTGTTATTGCCACCATTATGACTACTTCTATAATTTTTCACTATCATCATTACTATTGTTAAGATTACTGGGATTACCACTCTGATTACTGTTGTCTGTTAAACCACTATTTTTATATGATCAGCATTATTGCAACCATTAACCCATATCATAATATCGGCAAACATTATCTTATCATTATCTAATATTATTATGATAATCACTACCCCCTAGGATTCCTAATATTCCTTAATTATTCTATTTCTTTCCTAAACTATTATTTTTATAAACTCTAAAATATTACTGACCACTATTATTATTTTTATTATTATTATTATTACCATTATTATTATCATTATTATTATTATTATTATTATTATTATTATTATTATTATTATTATTATTATTATTATTATTACTACTACTACTATTCCTGTTACATTTAACGAATATACTTATTTATTCAAATTAACCCCAGACAAATTATAAAGAAAATATAAACCCAGAATCGAGACACATTGTATCACCGCCCCACTACTTTAACAATCAGCCCAGTTTGCACGCACGCATACTACAGTTCACTTGGAATAATACATTTATAAACTCGACGGTTTTTTGACACCTAATTCGTGCATGTCTACCACCCCCTCCTTCCCCCCCGATCTAAATCAACAGACGCCCTCTCTCTCTCTCCTTCTTTTTCTTTTTCTTTTCTTTTTTCCTCTATGTGTCTCTCCCCTCATCATTATTTGTTCCTCTTTCCACTATATATTTATATTTTTATTTATTTATTTATTTATTTATTTGCCCTGTCTGTTTCAGATTCTAGATCTTAGATTTTTAGATTTTTAGATTTTTTATTTTTTAATTTTTAATTTTTTATTTTTTAATTTTTAATTTTTAATTTTAATTTTTTAAATGTTAAATTTCTTTCCTTCTTCTTCTCTTTCTCTACCCCTCCACTTCATTCTCTCCAAATATGATCTGAGGTTAAGATCGGATTCTAACTCTGCCTGATGAGATCTCAGTTTATAGTAACTGTTGATCGATAACATCGACATGCCAGTGTCGCAGATTTTGTACATGTCTGTGTAAATAAAATTATCATATATAAAGCTCTATTTTGATATTGAGCACTTTTTATAAACCCGGTTAAAATTCTCTGGATTACAACCCTGTGGATATTTTTCACCTGGATTATTACCATTATTATATGTATATATATATATATATATATATATATATATATGGGAATATGTAATAATATATTTATGCATTTATGTATATATTTCTATATATATATGTGTATATGTAGTAATATATGTATGTATGTATATATATATATATATATATATATATATATATATATATGTATATATTTATAAATGTATATGCATATATATGTATATGTAATAGTATTTAATGTATCCACATAAATGTAATATGGCGATATTATATTGATATTTTAATTTTCAGTATTTACTTTAACAGTACTCAATACGTAGAGAGAGCTAGGTAGTTCGTGATGAAAATATATTCATCACAATGAAGCTACACGGAGGCTTCCGCGTTTCATTTTTCTTAGGTGTAATCAGGTTAAAATGCATGTAGTTTGTGTTGAGGGGTGTTTATTTGTACACATTATTGACACCCTATTTAACTAATCTTGTTCATAAGTTTCTGCTTTGACAATTGTTTGTTTTTTCACAAAGTTCACGTTGATTTTACTGCCTATTTCTTATTTTGGTGTGCTGTTTTCTATAGGGAAGCACATCTGTGTTTCTTCGTAGTGTCAGCATAAAGGATGCTATTATTTTATTTTAACATGTTCTTGCTTGTAATTATTTTGTAGGTTTGTTTATAGTCTTATTTTTAATTTATTTATTTTAGTTGTGATGTGGGATATACCTAGTTTATTTTATATTCATGCAAAACTGTTGGATAACTTTATGAAAATTCAGATATTTACAATTGTTCTTCTGATTTTTACAACATTGGTTAGACAGTAATTAATGAATATTCTTCAAATTCTTGTACTTTGATGTATTTTATTTTTTTAGTCGGGATTTTCTAGAATTTAAATCATGCAATTGATTTGGGTAACATTCAAAAGGATTCTTGACATCAGATTTAGTTGTTATATTTTGATTTTAGCCTTCATAATTAGGCATTACATATCTGAACGAAATTGGTCAATCTTTATTTTTCTTAAGTGTCTGCGTTTGTTTTTTGTTGTCTGTTTGATACATCTGTGCCAATGTTGAACGGACCTACGGCAGATGAAAAGTATGATACACCACTAGGGTGCCGCGCTAGTATGAATTAACATGGATATGCTCATTAAACATTAGATCGATAAGAGGAGATAGCGTGACTGTTTTTTGTGTATAAGCAGATGACGGCGTTGGGTTGGTCAGCATCGATTGTCAGTGTGGTATCAAAATAACGGCCGACGCCTATACCAGGCGTTGGCCGAAAAATAAGAATGGACTAAATGAAAACGAATATATTTCATTTTTATAACGGACAAAAGGGTTGTGGTGACGGACGTCACACTGTCTGGCTTATTTAGAAAAAAATGTCACTTGTCCGCACCAGTCGTAGCATTGTACACGCGACAGGTGTGGTTTGACAGACGAACTCTATCGTTGTTTGTGCTGAAATAAACAACAAACCATGTGTTTCGCAGACAAGTGTGTGTCGGTGGACGTAAGATAAGAGAAGATACGCCCATTAGAGACATTACATTTTCTCTGTTTGCTGTGAATGACTTTGATGAGCGGGGGACATTCCCTTCTCCTCTCACTGGGGAAGAGAGAGGGATGGAAGCGGATTAAGTAGAATAACAGATGAAAATACGATTACCCATTTTCGAATCAAAATGCGGAGTGTAAATCGCAAATATGGCCGAGAAAATAATGAGATATCATACGTTTCTTTAGTTTTCTGACTAAATTCTATTGGGAGAGGGGCGCGGTTATGCCCATCTGATTCTCAATAAAAGACAAAGCATAACTAGCCACGGAGACCTGACTCTGCTGCCTACCAAAAATCACGTTTCTCTGTGAGACGCCCCCCCCCCGGACTTGATCTCGATCTCGCCCAAAACGTAAAAAATCGTCCAGAAGTATTAAGGGTGTGGGTCCAAAAGCACAGAGTCAGCTGTTACAAATTAGAGAACAACCTTGTCTTGTAATTGAACAAGTTTTTTTTTAGTTTCTGTACTAAATCATATTTCTTCTAAAAAAAACACGGAAGATGTTGAACATGTTCTTTTGCTTATAATTGTTTTGCTTGAAATGGACCTACGCTTCGCAGTGGTACACAGTTGATGAGCCAATCTGGATAATTGCTCATTGATTCCAAAATCACAATGTGGGAGTGCGGTAATCGCTGGACCAGGTCTTTCGACATCCGCAGCCTTCATCGGAGTAGCAAGTTGTCTTGAGCATTTCAGGTGACCAACCGAACTCAGGAGCGGACAAATTTGTGACGGCATCGATTCTGAGAGGTGTAGAACACGTCTTGTTACCATGAAATTAGCTTTTATGATATGTAGCGTATTTTACCCTTTTATCAATAGTCGAAAAATATTTGTAGTCATCGAAAAGAAACAAGAAACGAAAAGAGATGCAATCTTAGTATGTTACGACTGAAAGGTTATCTGTGAGAATCTTATGTTTGCCATTTTTCTTGTGCGGCCCCTCATTTGATGACGTGTCAGCGCGAATGTTTTTGATTTGTTAAGAATAGAAATTAAAAATACATGTTATGTAGTGTATCTGGCGTGTTTGGGTGTCGGCCAGGGATTTCGATTAAGAGGTCGGTTCTCACTGTCTTAAACAGTATTTTTCATCGCTTTTTACAGAACGAGACTTCTTGTTTTGGGATACGATCAAATTGAATGAATTAGAGGATATCTTGAGTAGGACTGCCCCTAGTGTAAAATGAGGTAGTGTGATTACTGAGATGATTCTAGTTAAGAGTAGCATAGACATCATAAACCTATTTTTGACAAACAATGATCAACAATAACCACATTCCTCCACACTTTTCATGGCACTGTGTCTAATTTGTTGTAAATGTAAATATTTTTATATTTTAGCAAATAAATAATTCAAAGTATCGTATTTGTTCTGATACTACACTTCATCTATTCTGTCTTTGTTAGTGAAAGAGAAATCTGGTGAGTGTGCAGTATAGTTAACAAGAAGAAAAGAGTTAAAAAACACATTTACAACAAATAACGTTTACCAAACGCAAAAAAAATGTAATATTCTATCAGTCTGCGTAACTTTTCAGTTTGTTAACTTTTTTAAGTGTTAGTTTTTCAATACTTTGTATAGCAGCCAAAAACGACTTGGAAAATAAGGATTCATGATAGTGCTGTTCCTTTACTTGGTGCGAAGGTTCGCTGTCGTATATTTAAAAACTAACAATCGAAAATTAAACAAAAATACAACTAATAACTTCAGCCATCGGTCGATAACTAATGTTAGCCAGCTTGAATCCGTACTTCACAAGCTTCCAGACCACCGACTTGTATTCTATTTTATTTACAGCACAACGAAGACTGCCACTAAAGTTTTTTCAAATGTTTGAATTAAACGTTGTCTTTCTATTCCACAAATATATATATATATATATATATATATATATATATATATATATATAATAGAGAATGGCAGTTTGTTTGAAACATTGTTGGGAATAGTAGAGTATGTTTTTAAAAGGTTGTGGGCAATGCAAATCCCGGGTAGGATGTAAGCTGAAAATAACTAAAATAATAAATCGAATTCGAAATGGGACTTACTATTTATTTATTCTTAAAATCTTACATAACATCAAGTGTTGGATTTGCTGTTGATGTGTTGTCCGGATGATTATTAAAAATTATTTATTTAATATTTCGAGAAAAGAAACTTCCCTTTGTCAAAAATAATAAACACTAGAGGAAAACTCCGTCTGTTCAGAGAATCTTCCAAAATGGATGTCAGACGACAGAAGACAGCGTAGGGGTAAACCAGCCCCGCAGAGAATAGACATTAATTAGTTTTAAAGTTATGTCATGTATATAAATGCGGTGTTCAAAATATGTGTGTAATATTGGAGAAGTGATAGGTATTGTATGGTGATCGATTAACTGTTAGTGTTGATATATATATTTTTTATTTATTTATTTATTTATTTTTTATTTTTTTTGTATTTGTTTATTTGTGTAGTTTTATTTTCGTATTTTTTTCGTATTTTAATTTTTTTTTAATATAAAGTAAAGTAATGACTCTGATTTTAAATAATCTAGATTTTATTAAATTTATTGAGTATAATGTAAGAGATATATTAGGTGTGTCTACCGCAGACGTGGTTTTCGTGTGTTTCGTATTTTAAAAATATATAGGAAAAAAGGGAACTCATGCAGATAAGGAACCAAGCTAAGATCGTCTTGACGTCGGTAGTTTCCGGATGTTTACGTAGACTGTCAGAAAAAAAAACGAATGAAAAGTCGGGTGGCTGCGTCCATAAAACTCGGATGGATGTACAACGAGGCTGAATGTGTTTTTTTTACACGTTTACTTTTTCTGGAAGAAGTGTTAAAACGGGGTTAGGGTTAAGGGTTAGAGGGTACTTATCCAGATTAGAACTGCAGCTAAAATCAACCTGGCGTCTGTTAAAGTGAGCGTTAGCGTGGCCCTTATCTGGATAAGTACCGAGTTAGGATAATAACATGTTTTTTTTTCGGTACATGAAAGTTTGTTTTTTCATTAAATTTTGCTTTGACTATCAATTATTTTCTTTGACAACATCGAATCACCCGTACGGGAGAACAAATAACCTGTCCTAACTTGTTAGAATTCATTATCGCTTTGACCAATTTGTTTTCAAATCACGAATTTCGCGATGCAATCAATTATAATGTTAACTTGCCGTTTGTTATTTACTCGCATTTTGAATGGATAAGAGTTTCGGCATTTTTCGGTCGTCTACGTAAACATCCAGAAGCTATCGACGCCAAGTTGATTTTAGCTTGGGTCTTAATCTGCATAAGTATTGAAAAAAGCCTTAGAGAAACAAACGTTCATTGACTCAAATTTAGTAGGATAATAAGTGTTTTCCTCGCTAACCGCGCAGCATAAATGGACGTATCTTACGATTATCATTTCTAGTTTGGCTTTAAGAAACTAAAAATGTTATTTAATTACCAGTAGGCAGATCCGGTGTTTCCCCGAGCAACGAAATCATAGAATTAAATAAATCACAGTTTTCCTTCTTTCATGTTTGTTTGGTTTTGTTTGCGGACTCCAGTAGAGATTGTTGCAGACTTCGTGTTTACACACGCATTGCATCGCTGTCAGTGCACCGAGTTATGTTGCACCGTTAGCAACGGGGTTTTAATATATTAGGGTAGTTGATCCACACAGAGTGTCTAATTATCTCTTACATGATATACAACTTTCATTGCACCAACAAGCAAGCCAAATAGTCAGTATTTAAATACTATTCCTGGTGTTGGTGTTAAGCCTTGAGTGCTTTATTTTTTTAGATTCGTTTGAAAAAAAGTGACAACCATGTCATAGAACTAGTTAAGTAGTATAATAAAGTAATAAAGTAGTTTGAATGATTTTAAAAATATATATTTATTGAGCAAAAATAAATAATGTTGCAAATGTGCAACAAATGGCATAAACTATTGCATGTATAACAACACACTACAATATATGCATCTAAATAATCATAATACATTAGAGAATCAAAATCTACTGTCTTTTATTTACCATTATAATGACCAGATTTAAAAGTTTAGAATATTGAATTAGGCAGATGATACACCGATGACACTTGCCCCTGACATGGAAGATACTGATTATATATTTAGCGGATGTGCTGATGCAACATCATACTAATACCTACGCACATTTCCCAACAGGTCTGTTGCAGATGTGAAACAAGTTGCAGTTTGGCACATTTTCGTTGAATATTATATTAAATAGGCATTTAGTTTGAATTGGTCTTATTTGAAACAAAAAAGAATGTAAAGATTAAGCATCCTCCATTAGAATATATATTGAATTGGCCAAAAAGTTCGTTCGTTTTTTTATGTCATCTTTCCGCCATACAAAATATCGTTTTATATTCCTATTCTTCAAATTCTGCATTTAGTGTAGCGAATATGTTAACGTCAGCGTGTTATTACACACTGACGTTAACATATTCGCTACACTGGCCGAGCAGAGCAGAGCAGTTCTTACATTTTTGCTTGTATTTCAGGTATGAAATGGAAGATTAAGCAGATCACAACCGACATCTGATGCTTTTTTATTACAGAATAGGGAAACTATGCCACAGAAACTTGCATACACGTATGTGTATGAATAGAATGCTGTTACAAAATGAGTATGCTAGAAATGGTTTGCTTGGTTCCGAAATGGAAAGTTTTCAGTGAGATATGCTCCTCGTTCTGACCGGCCAAAGATGATCGATAGTTACAAAGTGAAATCCGCAGTTCTACAAGATTTCTGTTTGACAACCAGACAAATCGCAGACATCCTCAAGATTTCTAAATTGAGCGTAGAAAATGAATTGCATAAATTCAATTATGTTTACAAACTTCATGTTTCAGTTCGTCCTTGCTAAAAAGACAACGGACTTTTAGCAAACCCAATCTATCTCTCTCTCTCTCTCTCTCTCTCTCTCTCTCTCTCTATATATATATATATATATATATATATATATATATATATATATATATATCTATATATATATATATATATATATCTATATATATATATATATATATATATATATATATATATATATATATATATCTATATATATATATATATATATATCTATATATATATATATATATATATATATATATATATATATATATATATCTATATATATATATATATATATCTATATATATATATATATATATATCTATATATATATATATATATATCTATATATATATATATATATATATATATATCTATATATATATATATATATATATCTATATATATATATATATATATATATATATATCTATATATATATATATATATATATATATTGAACCAACTGTTAATTGAAATTAAAACTCAAAATTGTGTGTTGTACTTTAGCAAGTAGGTCATAATCTCGTTTTCGGTTAAGCAGATTTGATTCAGATATGAGATACTTTTTTAGTTTGGGGAATTCGCTCTTATTGTAGATTTGGGCAATTTTCAAAATAATTTCGATTCAACTTTCTGTGTTCTCTAACTACGCCGCCAATTTCGTGTTTTGTCTCAAATTGGATTTTTATCTGAAGATTTCGTTCTCGGAATGTGGGTGGGGTTGAAAGGCGGGGGTGACAAAAATCCATTAAAATTTGCACAACCGTCTACTTCTTTTTTTTTCACCTCCTCCCATAGAACGAATTCTATAACTGTCTCTCTGAAAATAACAACAAAAAAGTACACAAAAGCAAAAATTCATCTCTTTCCGATACGGAACTATTCAGTCTTTTTTAATAGCTTTTCATGTGCATCCACGAGTACTCATTATGATGTTATCAATGGAATAAAGGACTTTGTTTTAATCCATGTTATTTAAAAACATGTAGTAATTTACGAACCTCTATTAAAAGAAAGGAGCATTAGACGTTCTCAAAAAAGAGTTTGAACCAAACAAAACCACGCCCTCCTCTTGCACACGACAATTACAATGCTGCTGCTGCTACTACTACCCTCCCACACTATTCCAGTCTTCCCACCATTTACCACCATTTCCTGAATTATTCACCTTTCACTCACTATCAAATATGTCAATGTGCAAACAAGCAAGCAATATTTTCAGAGTTTTAGTATTACTAAGTAGATTACACAGAAAAACGATGTACTATATATATTTTCTAATTCGAACAATAAAATATAAGCTGAATGCGTGACCCAACGGGTCATATTTGTTCCTGGTTTATATATGTATATACAGTTTCAGTGAAATCCGTGACCAATATAGTAATTATTCTGAAATCTTTTTTGGAATTTGATTTTTATCTGCAGAAAACATTCCGTGGTTTCCATTGGGGATTTTGTGAAGAGAAAGAAACATTCCAGAAAAAAATGTAAAATATTTCCGCGAAAGTCTAATTATTTTTCATCGTCTACCGCAGTTAGTGAATTTTTGTGTGCATAATAGACCAGAAAACAAAACACATTTCTATATATCTATAAATAATGGACCAGAATACAAAACACATTTCTATATATCTATATATAATAGACAAGTAAACAAAACACATTTCTATATATCTATATGTAATGAATCAGAAAACTAACCACATTAAATTTTTTTTTTAACATGGTTCACCCCAAACAAGGCAGGCCGCCACTGTAGACGTAAGGGGCTACTGAGAAAAAAGAAAAGGGGAGAAGGTTGGGGGGGGTCACCCTAAATCATGATTCGCGCAGCGAGATGTCTGTTTACATTAGTTTTAAATGTCTGCATGTCAGTACTGTCGGGGAAACAGGGGGCAGGGAGAGAGTTCCAGATGCCAGCAGCACGAGGAAAGAAGCTATTTGAGTAGAATGCTCTCCGACATCTGGGGCCCTCCACAGTGAATGAATGAGATTTAGTTGATTGTCGAGTTATTCTAGTGAATTTACGTCGAAGAAGCACCAGAGTAGCCAATTCATCAGAGCATTATCCATTGAAGTATATGTAAAACAAACATAAGGATGCTACATTGCGGCGATGTGACAGGGGCTGGAGCTTGGTTGACAGTGAGGGACCTATTAGGTTGGCGACTCTTTTTTGGACCTTGTCAAGGAGGGAGAGACTAGTAGATGATGCACCAGCCCAGATGTGGCAACAATACTCCATGCATGGGCGGATGGTGGCTTTGTATAGATACAGGGTAATGTCAGGTGTGAGGGGCTTACTAGCACGGTAGAGGAAGCCAACCTTTTTTGCGGCAGCCTTGGCAATCTCTTCAATGTATTTGTTCCAATTCATGTTACCTGTGAAGGTTAGGCCGAGAAGTTTGAATGATGAACTATCAGGTACGGTGTTGTTGAAGGAAAGTAGCTTTGTCTTTGCGGCATAAAAAGTTACCAACCATTTATGACCCCAATCCACTACAGCCTGGAGGTCATTTTCTAAAGATTCAGCCATTGCCTCGGCTATGGTCGTGTCTGTTTTACCAACATGCCGAGAGTAAAGCGTGGTGTCGTCAGCAAATAAACCAATCTCAGACACTATGTAATCAGGGAGATCGTTTATATAGATCAGGAACAACAAAGGTTCAAGAATAGATTTATGTCATGTTGCTTAGATGAACGGCCATCGAGGACAACCTGGATTTTTCTTTCTTTTGTTTAGGAAGGATCTAATTATATTAAATATTTGCCAAATAATACCGTATGAGCGTATTTTCAGGAGAAGCCCTTTATGACAAACCTTGTCAAAGGCCTTGGATATATGAAGCGCTACTGCCCTAGCTTCACCTGCCTTGTCGAGTGTATGATACATACGTTCAGAGATGACTGTTAGAGTGTCTGCAGTAGATCGTGCTTGTCTAAATCCATACTGGCGGTCAGATAGAAGTTTAGCATTAACTAAGTGCCGTACTAACGCTAGATTGATTAAGGATTCAAAGATTTTGGCAAAGATCGGCAGTAGACTGATTGGGCGGTAGTTCTGAGGGTCGTTTCTATTCCCAGAACTCTTGTAGACAGGTACCACAGAGGCAATTTTCCAGCAATCGGGGAAGCAAGATTTAGCTAGGCATTTATTGAAGAGTTTGGAGAGGACAGGGGCCAGTTCAGCAGAACATTTCTTTATTACTATAACAGGTATAAGATCAGGCCCACAAGCTTTAGAGGTTTCAAGGTTTTTTATGATGTCTCTGACCTGGGATGGGGTGATAACCAGGTTATCAAATGTGACTTCGGTCCGCAAAGGGAATTCTGGTAGAGGGGTGGCCATCTGAGTCTAAAGTAGAGTTAGAAGCGAAACGCTGGGCAAGTAGTTCAGCCTTATCGGTGGCCGTGCAGACGACATCATTGTGGTTTGATAGTGGGGGAATCGTTGATTGACCATTATTCACTACACTATGGTAGATGTTCCAGGAATCGCGAGTACCTAGTTTCTGAGACTGGATGCGTCTTTTTGTTAACTCAGTATACCTTCTCTTTGCTTCGCCTATCACGGCCTTGCAATTATTTATTGACTCTATAAATTTATGTCTATTAGAAGCTGACTTATGGCGGCCGAATTTACGGAATGCTTGTTGCCTCTCAGAAATGGCAGCTTCACATTCTGAAGTGAACCATTGAGGAGAGTAAGTCTTGCTAAAGAATTTTCGCATAAGGACATAGGCTTCAATGCCTGCTTTGACCCATTCAGTTAATTAGTTTGCACACTGGTTTGCAGGTAGTGAGAAGGTTTCCCTCCACGGGGCGTCACTGATGTGATCTCTGATTGACTCGAAATCAGCCTGCTCATAGTATCTTGTTGTTTTGAGCAACGGTTCATCAGCTTTTGGACAACTTTTTAGGGTGATATGTATAATTAGCACAATGTGATCAGCATTCCCGAGGTGGCTATGAGCTTTCGTCACACAAGCTTCGGGCATTGAGGTCAAGAAAAGTTCTAGAAGTGAGGCTTGCTGGTCTTCTCGATCGGGGATGCGGGTCGGAAAATCGACAGTCTGTGAGTGAGCTAGGGAGAAATTATACGTAGAGTCACCGGCTGCGTCAGTAAGATTAGAGAATCCCAACCAGTCTCGGTGGTGAGCATTAAAATTCCCAAATACATGTGTCTGGCCATTCGAGTCAATTAAGAGTGCTCTATCTATGCTTTCAGAGACAGGGTTTAGCAGAGTACAGTCCTGAGTCGACAGGGAGCGGTATAAGAAATATAAGTAGCTGACGCTGTGATGTAAAGTCAATCTAAAGCACATGTAATCTTGATCATCTGATTCTAATCTATGTTCTCTAGTCAGGGGGAGGGTGTTCCCAACATAAACTCCTAGCCCGTGCATATGTTTGTCAGAGTCTTTACGGTAGAGTGGGAGGTAGTCAGTCATGTCAAAGTGGTGTGAGGAGATTGAGGATTTAAGGTTAGTTTCACTAAGAGATAAGATATCCGGGGAGTTTGACAGGAGAAAGGTTTCTACGTCGTTGATGTTGGTTCCAAGTCCTCGGATATTTGTGAATGCGAGCCTCAAGAGCGGAGGCGAAAGTGTTTTTTTGGGGGTTCTGGTTTAGGTTTGCTTTTATTTCTTTGTAATGACATGTTTTGTTTGATTATAGAGTGGGTTGGCCAAGGTGGGTACTTGTTTGGTGCCAATAAGCTCACACAGCCAGTCCATTAGTCACGACCTGGTCCATGGGGGTTGTGGCCTCGGGAAAGCCCACCGGAGATAATTGCAAGGTCCCTTTCCATGCGCGACATAGCACATACAACTACCCACGGTATTATGCAACTGATGGTGGAGCAACCGTTCTTGGCGGTACCCAAGAGTTTGGGCTCCTTCCTATCAGTCGGAAACAGCAGCCAGACAAGATGTCTAACCTGCACCCTCAACCTGTCGGAGCAAGAGAAACCCAGACTGGCCATGTAAGACTTAGAAACGAGAAGACTTTCCCCAAGTTGCCCGACTAGAGAGAAAAGGGACGGCGTTTATTGTTCTAGTAAAGAAAACAAGGCTAGGCACTGAGTGTTTAGAGGCGTTCCAGCGCTGTTACCTCTGCGCCTGACTATAAACAAAGAAGGAGTGTAAAGGCCGGCGATAGGCAGAACCTATCTTCTCCTTAAGCAATTGTAGGTTTGCAAACCGGATATTTTGTTCGAGCTTCCAACTCTAGGAAGGTTGTCTATCAGTACGAAGGAGGCCTCACTCCCCAACGGTTTACTGCCACGGCGTAAGAAGCTGGTAGTAAGGTTTTTGTTGTCAGAGATTTTCTTCTCTTAGATGGATGGTCTTACGAGGTCTTACGGGTCCAACACTCCGAGAGGGGTAACGATAGCCTGCGCCCGTATACTAGTCGGGTATTTCCTAGACCCCCGCAGGTGTAAAAAAAAAATCCGTAATACAATATATATATATATATATATATATATATATATATATATATATATATATATATATATATATATATATATATACACATATACATATATACATATATATATACATATATATATACATATATATACACATATATATATACATGTGTATCTATATGTATATATATATATGTATATATACATGTATATATATACATGTATATATATGTATATATATATACATGTATATATATGTATATATATATATATGTATATATACATGTATATATATATATGTATCATTTACATGCATATATATGTATCATTTACATGCATATATATGTATATATACATGTATATATATGTATCATTTACATGTATATATATGTATATATACATGTATATATACATGTATATATATGTGTATATATATGTATATATACATGTATATATATGTATATATATATGTATATATATATGTATATATACATGTATATATAAATGTATATATATATATGTATATATGCATGTATATATATATGTATATATACATGTATATATATATATGTATATATACATGTATATATATATATGTATATGTATATATACATGTATATATATGTATATACATTTACCATAAGGATACACTTTTATATTTTATGTAGATTCTATAACCTTTCTTTCTATAGGAAACACACACATACACATAGATATTGAGATTTATATCATAACAAATATTTAACTGGCATTGCAAACTGTTTTTCTGATTCAAACAATATAATCCAAGCTGAATACGTGACCCAACGGGTCATGTTTGTTGCTGGTGTACATATGTATATACAGTTTCAGTGAAATCCGTGACCAATATAGTAATTAGTCTGAAATTTTTTTTTGAATTAGATTTTTATCTGCAGAGAACATTCCGTGGTTTCCATTGGGGATTTAGTGAAGAGACGGAAACATTCCAGAAAAAATGTAAAATATTTCCCCGAAAGTCTAATTATTTTTCATCGTCTCCGCAGTTTGTGAATTTTTTGTGCAAAACAAAACACATTTCTATATATCTATATATAATGCTGTGTTGCTACTCTGGCTTTCCGTCTATGTATGCTCATACAATTAGAACGGTTCATCCCCGCACAAAACTTAGCGCTGATTTGGAACTAAATGGTTTCTGCAATCTTAGTTTGTCCTTTAGTCTTCACATTCCATGAGTGATGTTTTTGACAAAGGGGAAATAATTGCTGTGTTCTGGGTTGGAATATATCCATATAACATATATCATTGACTTGTTTTTGACTTAGAAGGGATACTTTTTATAGCTGCTTACATCAAGTGGATTCAATGCCTCGTCTGGAGCGATTTCCATAAAAAATGATTTTACTGTTTCCTTTTTTTATTAGTCTTCTTTTTATTACTGTAAAGTCACTACTTATCCAAGCCAAAATGTAATCGAGGATAAGGGTTAATGAGCGGAATAGACAGTTGAATGATGAATATTATGAGAGTGTAGAAAGGGAGTTGCTGAGATTTTAATGTCGAGATGGCCGTGTCCGCATTCATCTGACTGAACTGGCTTTAAATGAAGAAGAAAAGGGTCACAATCTTCCAAATAAATATCAACATTTTCTCTACACTTAAATCAAACTTTATTCAACAATGTAGTTAAACAGAACGGGGACATATGAATACAGGAATATAAGGCAAGTTGGTTCGGCAGGCGTGTATTATAGTCGAAATTTAATTGAGTCCAGGTTGGTGTCGAGTCTATTCTCGCCTCTCGTCACTATTGACGAAGAAACGAGACCAAATTTCCATGGCTGTCTAGATTGCTCTCTCAACTGGAACTTCGTTTGCGCGCCCAAATAAAAGAACGGAAACAAAAAATGTGTGAAAGTCGCACGCATGCGCGAAAGCGTTCGAATTGCCGATGTATTTCTACGCGAGTTTTAACATGCTTGTTTTAGCGTACAGAATCAAAACTAATAATTACGCAAGAAATGACGCGTTTATAGAGAAGAAATAGATCTGTCATATAACTGCTACAATAGGAGTGAATGTCTGTACATACCGTCCACTCTAAATTAGAAAACTGCAGTTATTCCCTTTTGTCACACATATCGTTCATTTAATGTGCGTGGTAAAAGAACAACATAGAAGGGAAGCAAGAGTTACGAGTTTGTCGAAAGTAACGCCAAGCTCACCGTTTTACTCTACAAAAAGTTTAAAATAGCTTCTCATTATTTTCCCTCGTTTACCGTAGTTGGAGTGATTATTTTATCCTAATATAACCGATAAAGAAACACATTTCGATATATAGCAATTTAGAAATTGATGAAATCTAAACGGCAATGTTTTGTAATGGTCTTTAAATACATCATTTAGTTATTTTAAATACATATGAGCTTTCGACGTAGATACGAACCGTATCTGAAATTAACATCTTTTTCTGTTTTTTTTTTTTTAAATTAATCCTTACTGTTGGAGACATAATAGTTTCTCGAAGATAATAGTCCGTTTGATGGGGGAAAAGGTTAGGTTTGAATGTCGCGTGTGTATCATATGGATGTGTGTTTTTCCGATAATAAAAATTAAGCTTGATATATTAAAAGCCTTTGACAAGGTTTGGCATGAAAGTATTCCCATGAAAAGTGATTCCTATTGGTATTACTGGACTAATATTTAGTATATTCAGATCCTTCTTAGCCCCCAAAAGATGATGTCTTCGATGGTCGTTCATCCAAACAATATGACATCAATGTGGGGGTACACCAGGGATCAGTTTCAAGAGCTTTATTGTTCCTGATATTCATAAATTGTGTCCGAGATAGAAATATTTGATTATGACACCATGCTATATCCTCGACAATGTGGGTTAAACGAACGGAAACGTATCCGAGACAATGGGTGAATCTTTAGACAAATACCTCCAGTCTGTAGTGGAATGGCGACATGCATCGATGGTAACCCATAATGCTACAAAAACAAACCTCCTTTCCATAAACAATTATAAGAAACCATTTTAATTAACGATAATTATGACTAATAGCACCCTATTTGAAGTCCATCATCCAAACTCATCAGCCTAACATCAGCAAGTAATATGAAGTGGAACAAATATATAAAAGCAATTGCCAAGGCAGCCTATTCTACTGTGCTAGAAAACATCTCACACAAGCCAGTATCTTATGTCTCTACGAAGCCACGATCCGCCTATGCATCGAGTATTGTTGTCAAATTTGGGTTGGTGCACAAACTACTAGTCTCTCCCTATTAGACAAGGTCCCAAAAAGAACCTCTAATGAAATAGGTCTCACAATTTTGTACAATGTTCAGCCTGTGTTCCATCGCTGCACTATGTGTTTGTTTCACATGTGCTACGACGAACTTGCTGCTATGGTGCCTTCTAGACGTAAATACACTCAGCACCTGCAAAATCTAACACTTCATTTTAGAGATCTCCAGATTCCGGAAGCATCTACTTACTTAGACACAATAAATACAGTAACGACTAAACGTCGTAGCAGCAGTCGGCGCCATTTTTGGGGGGTCCGGTTGTGATTGCATACCATTTTAGGTTTCGATCTCCACAATCAATACGGCAGAAACTGGCGATTTCGCTTAGCTTTTATCTGTCTGGCTGAATTATTGGTCGTGGGTAGTCCTAGGAGGTCCACCCTCCCATACTTTAACTCTCGTTTTTTGGGTGCAATAAGTTTATTGCTTACAGCCTGGGGAGATCTGTCCGGGGAATGCTGACGGGGCTGCTACGGCAATTTTTTAAATGGCAGAGTGCTTCTCCTTCAGTGCTTGACTCTCCCCACCATCCGACCATGTGTCACATTTTTCGGCGGTGGTAAGGAATTAAATACCGCAATTGGTTGCAGTTATCTCCTCAGAAACATGACATGCACTTCTGCAAAACACTTCTGTTAATACACTATTGATAATTATACCATTGTGTTTGTTGGGATTATTACCGGCTTGAAAAGTCATACCAGTATTTGTATGTTAATTTAGAATAACATTAGAGTTACAATATATATATATATATATATATATATATATATATATATATATTAGTTTTTTGTTATTGTATTTACTGGCGATGAAAAAACATTGTTTTCCACTACCTAAGTGGTAAGGAATATTGCATTAAGTATCCCTTTTTAATAGGATGTGTAATTATTTTTTATTTATATATATATATATATATATATATATATATATATATATATATATATATATATATATACATATATATATATTATACGTACATATAAAAGGAATCCACAGACACGTGTTTTAGGGTGCCAGCCGTCATAAATATGGCTAACCTGGGTAAGGGTTAAACCTACGATACTACTATTTGCAGACTGGCGTTTTACTACAATACTCAAAACGCCTTGCAGAAATATGTACGTTTTTTCCCATACTTTTACGTAGTCTTTTGTTATTGTTTTTATTGGCGATAGGTACATAGCTGTTTCTTAGTAAAACCACGTGTAGCAAAGAACAGAAACTGCAAGAAATTTCATAAACTGCCCCCCATCCCTCAAAATAAGTGATGCACTAGCCTCGGCTGATACAACTCAAAATAGTCGAAAGAGAGTAAGGGAGGATGGGAAGATCGATGAGGGAGAGCACTAAGAGACCTCCACTGGAATAGTGCGAAAGAGTACTAGGACATTCGGCAACAGCTGCTGCGATACCGCAACGCCATTTTAGGTAATTATCGAAAAGAAGTGAAGATTACAGTAAATCTTTGGAGACTTGTTGTCGTAACTCAGACTCCAGGAAACACCACTGTGTTTTGTCCTGTGAACAATCGCTGACGATTAACTCCCACTGAGCACTTACTGCTACTACTACTACTACTACTACTACTACTACTACTACTACTACTACTAATAATAATAATAATAATAATAATGATAATAATAATGATACCTCTGCAGTTTAAGGAACATGTTATTTTGTAAAGACGGTTTTCAAGTAAAATTCAATTTTAAAATAAGGTGAATGCACCGAATAGTTAACGCAGCTTCCTCTCCTCGTGTTTCGAATGTGTTTCTAAATAATAACGTTATTATTTGTGCACGGTCTGTAAACTGCAGAACTCCTATACTAAGAATAGTAAGTAATAGGGATACAACTAATACTGATGCTATTAGTAGAAATAACAATAATAAAACAGAATTATTGTAATAGGGATAATAATAATAATAATAATAATAATAATAATAATAATAATAATAATAATAATAATAATACAAATAATAATAATAATAAAAAAGAATAATGCAAATAATAGTAATAATAAAAACAATAATCATAATAATTATAATAAAAAGAATAATGATAAAAATAACAATAATAATAATAATAAATATGATAATAGTAATTATAATAAAAAAGATAATAGTAATACTAATAAAAATAATAATAATAAAGGAAGTTAAGATACATTTTCGAATGTAATCAAAAGAGAATAACTAAAAGTAGTTGGTGTGACCCAACGGGTCCCGAGTACATCTAGTAATGTAGATATTGAAATATACATAGGGAAGGAGGCGACATATGTAAGAAGACTCTTTTCTCTTTTCATAAATGGCGTAAAAAATATTCATTCGTCTCAGTAGAATTTCCTTCCGGGCAAATTAGATTATGTTTTTTCAATTAAATGCTCACGGTCACGTGACAATTTTAATCATTTCTCATAATTGAATTAATTTTTTTTTGTATATTTAATTCAATTTAAAAACAATTTATTTCTCATGTACTCACTAGGGAAACGAAGACATTTTTATTTTTACATAATTTCCAAGGACTGGATTATTTTGTTCAGCTTTTTCTTATTTTTAAGAAAAAGATAATTAAAATGTATTTTTTGTTTATTTTCGAAATAAGAAAGATTAGGTTAATTCGAACTGAAACACCAACTAAAGTGTATAAATGCTGAGATCTATACGCAAAATACTTTTTGGCGAAGATGTAGTATCTGTTCCGTTACTGCATTTTATCTAGTGTGTCCTCGTTTAGTGAAGGGATAAAACCTTCTAGACAGTCAATGTTTATTGTTGTTCCAATCCAGAGTACCCCTTTTGGAAGAGCTGGATATTCCCACGTTAATCACTGACTATGTGTTTACCAGTCCTCGTCAGGGTGGGCCATTCAATAGCGTATTTAAAGGGTTTGGAGTATCGATGAAATCGGATGTGTGTATATAGGCCCGGAAACTCATGGTTTACGAGTAATAAGAGAATGAAACAAATGTTGATCAACGTTTTATTGTAAACATCTAACACATATAATGTGTGTGATTATGTACTGTTATTTCTACATATGGGAGAGATAAACACTATCCATATGACAAGATCACAAGTAAAATAAGCCTGATCTTGGTGTTGCCACAGACCTCAACAAAAAACGCACCCAAATATGTCCCCACCTCCATGGACATCAACCTGCATGATTTTGCTCTAAGCTCTGAACCAATTTAAGAGTTACATATAAATATATATATATATATATATATATATATATATATATATATATAATGGGTGATTGGAAAGTAACTCACTATTATTAAGTGCTCGTCATTTATTACTGAAATATAATGTGTACAAGAAATGAATGTGATAAGAACGTGTATAGCATGGTGTTGTATTAAACTTTAGATATAGGTGCCAGCAATCGCTACGAGCTCATCAAGATGTCTGGAAACAACATGAACTGATTTCACAAATAACTTTTTTCTTTTCTATTTTTGT
>OY744519.1:152439180-152456680 GCA_963556195.1 Sepiola atlantica
AGCTTCTATCGAAAATACATTCGATCTTCAAGAATGTTGTGGCATATCAGGTAATCAAAGGACGTTCTGATTGTACAGAATATTTTAACCTTTTTCTTTTTATTCATTCGTATTTTTCTACTTTTATTTCATCTCATGATTAAATATAATCTTTGCGTTCCTTTTTATTCGCGAACATTTTCAAATTATTAGTTTTCTTTTTTTCTCTTTTTCT
The DNA here is from genome assembly GCA_963556195.1 of Sepiola atlantica. Classification (NCBI taxonomy): domain Eukaryota; kingdom Metazoa; phylum Mollusca; class Cephalopoda; order Sepiida; family Sepiolidae; genus Sepiola; species Sepiola atlantica. Next base: position 152,439,395 of record OY744519.1, read on the forward strand.
TTGAGCAATTCAACATTAATTTCCGCAGTTTCCCTCCTTTGGCTTGGTTTCGTTTCTTTTTGGTTTCGTTTCGTTCTTTTTTTGGTTTCGTTTCGTCTATTTTTTGGTTTCGTTTCGTTTATTTTTATGTAATTATACATTTCTTATTCTATTTCTTCGTTCGTTTTCATTTTTCCTTTTTATTCATTTTCTTTCTTTTCAAATGAGTCGAAATTACGCGTTCTTTTTTTTTTTACAAACGCGTTTGGGATTTTTTTGCAAAAGTTCATTGACTGATCTTGTTTCACGGTTTTACGGGATATCGACAATTACTGGATTATTTAATGACAACATATTCAATACGCATTAACAAGTATATCGTTGCAGCTGAGGCATAGGGGGCTACTGTAAATTAGGGGCAATACCTACAGGGACATCCTAAGTAGGAAATTAAGCATGCTAGTTCAGTCAGAGAGCAGAGAACAGTGAGGGAATTCTAGCAGTTCGAGAAAATAAATTGTTAGAGTAAAAAGCGTTCTAGTATCTGGGATAGTCTACAGTTAAATTATGGGATAATGTCTGTTTGTCGGGTTTTACGTAGAGGGGGCACTAGTGCTACGAGTTCATCGGAACACATTCTATTGAAGTACGTGTAAAACAAGCATAGGAATGCAACATTACGGCGAAGAGACATGGGTTTGAGGTTGGTTTACACTGCGGAGCTATTAGATTGGAGACTTTTCTTTAGACAATGTCCAATAGAGAGAGACAAGTGGCTGATGCTCCAGCCCAGATGTGACAACAATACTCCTTGCATGAGTGAATAGCAGCAGGTGTGAGAAGTTTTCTTAACATGGTAGAGGGAGTTTTTTTTCGTGTGACATTCTCGTTGTTATCAATACTACTATAGGAGTTGGTCTTAACACTTTCTGCGAAAAACAGAAATTATACAATAAATTTGAAGACTTACTGACTTATTTTGTGTCGTTTTACGGCATATCGACCCTTGTTTGATTAATAATTGCAAAAATCGACGATATCCATTGAAACCAATTTCTTAATTTATTTCTTTATCATTTTACGGCATATCACTTCTTTTTGTATTCACCCTATGCTGAAAAAGAATACGCATCCTATATGATTAATTGATTGATATAGTTTTGCTATCTTACGGCATATCAACTGTTTATGCGGTTAACTATTACCAGAACGCAACAAGTTTTGGAAATTATTCATTGATTGATAGATTTTGACTTTTTTAAGAATACTCACTGCTGGCGGCCATTGTTGCGATTTTTCATTACACACTCAAACCTGTAACAAATCACACTCTTTGCAAGGACTGGTCAGTTAAACGGCACTAAAGAAGGAGTTTTGTGGGTTGTTATTAGATGCGTAGTTTACCTGTCGTTAATTTCGTCGCCGGTATCAGCTGATCGTTACCATGTAGTCGCATTGGTGATGTGGCAATCGAAGTTTCTGTCTGTCTTTCTCTTTTTCTCTCTCTTTTTTACTATCAAATTTTATAATTTATATAATAAGAGAAAATGAATTTCGAACAACATGGTGCTCAATGGTTTATATTCCTCGGTGTGTTATTATCTCGCAGCACTGTGGGATAACATATAAGCTTCCCATCGCCAGTTTCTTATGGGGTGAATGTAAACAAAAACGAAACTTCCAGAACTGCAACTGAACACAAGCAACTTATTTATCAAAGAGAAATACATTTATCTCGCGTCGTGTCATTTTGTACTTCCACCCATAGCGCAATTTCCTGTACACGTCGCTTTGATTCGACTACTAATTAACTTTTCCATTCTTTTACTTAATTGTAAAGTTATGTGGAAAATTTCTGATTTTGATCTTATCTACACCCACCCGCATTTAAATATAGCTACGAGCGTTGTGAATGTTTTATGTATTAGTGAGTCACCGTTTAGAGGATGCATGTTAATGAGATTGTCTGGAAGATTGGTAACATAGTGAGGACTGGGCAAGTTTGATCATTTAAGAGGACGGCTTAACAATAATTTGTTTACATGAGACTTAAAACGACCATAGTACGCTGGGAAGCAGCATCAGGGTATTATGTTCCTCAAACGAACAATTATTGGATATAAACTATTCATATCTAAGTTCTGTTTAGTTTTTGGTACACAGGGGAGGAAAAGTAAATTATTTTCAGTGGTCGTATATAGACGAGTTCATGCTATATATGTATTACAGGGTATGCATGGATTTGAGTTGTGTCGAGCACCTACCATGAAAATAACGAGTAAGGAAAAACAAACAAGCTCTCTTCTGTGAGAAAAAATAATGCAGAGAAGAAAAGAGGGCATCTCCCACTATATATCAAGGCAGGAAAGGATGCTCTGCGCAGCACCTTTCCAGATAGGCAACGGTGCTCCATCATTGAGCGTATTTGACTTTTATACAAGTAGAGAATTGCGTGAGAAATTAGATACTTTCTAGATCGGTAAGATGATCCAACCACTTTTCCATCAACCTTAGGAACAGACTTGATGTAAACCTCTCATTTAAGGTCTGGAGTTAAGGTGAGTCCTAGAAGCTTTTCAATGGTGGAAGTTTATCCATTACCGATATTCAACGAGTACAATCAATCAGCTCACTTTCCACGGGGAATTAGTTGTCTCACTTCTTTGCTACGTGTCTCTTAGAACTTCTCCCAACGATGCAGTTTCCCGTACACGTAGCCTGTTGATCGATTACCAAAATTCAACAAAAGATGTACCTCTTAACCTACTCTACAGAATTTAAACGTGTGTAAGATTACGATATAAACCACTTATTAAATCATTCCCTTATTGAATGTGGTGTGTTTATTTAACAACACATAAATCTATCTTACGATTATTTGTTTAATTTTTCATATTTATAATAATAGGCAACAACTTATGTTGAACCCAACCTCTAAACCCTAACCACAAGGCTATAGGGGTTGTGCTGGCCGACGTATCCGGTGAACTTAGTGCCGGTAGCTTGGACCTTTTTTGTGTTGTTGTAATTGTTGCTCGGTGAACGGTGGCTGGGATTAAATTCTTACAATGCTGTAAACGTTTAAATTTAGGAAGGGAGGAATGTGGAATGATAGGAAGGAAGAAGATGCGAGTTGCCAACCGGCCACCGTGAAAGGAGAGCGTGATGTCATGAGTCATGTGACTTCCGTTTTCTGGTAAGCTCAGCCTTTTGAGTATGGGATTGAACGTCTGTCAGCCAGCGACTTACTAAAAGCGCCTACCTGGGGTACTTAAACACCGACCGCAGTTCACAGAATTGACTTTTCTGAGAAAGCCAATAAACTATGTGAATGTATTTGTGTCGTCCTGTGGTTCAGTTTCGGACAGTGTATCTTTTTAAGTGTTATTGACAAAAAAACACTTTGAATTAAAGATGGCGGACAGGTAAATAAAAAAAAAACAGTCGAATCATGTCAAGTTAAACCATGGGATTAGCGGCTAATATCCAACACGTATAAAGGCGAAAAACACTCGAGGATAATGGTTAATAAAATGGATAGATTTACAGTTAAATCATGAATTACTACTATGAAAAAATTAAAAATCTCCATATATCACTTACTCAAAACCAATGCCGACCCAGGAAACAGCAATTATTCCCCCTTTGTCAGAAAAACTGCTCGTGGAATGTGAGGACAAAAGAAGACGGCGATAGTTAAGATGCTACCAAAAGAAAACCAAAGGTCAATATTTTGTCTTTTATTAAAGCCCTAATGCATATTGGATATATTTTATTGGTTTCTATTATTTTTTTACACAATGGCAACAGGAGTTTCGATTGGATGACGTAAATATTGTTATAAAAAGCAGCATTGTTTGAGACATTAAACAGTGTTTTTGACTTTTTTCGTAACATATCAGCGACTTTTATGCATGAAATCTCGCTTAATTACATTAAATTAAAATATTATTCTCTAACATTCAAAATTCGTCAGAGTAAGCGAATTATTTCATCTTCTCGGTTAGAATTTGGTTCAGCATTTCGTTCCACTTGGCCAACTTTCAGTAGTGTTACAGAATAATAGCACCTTTTTAAGTGCAGCAGTCCACGAATGGCCTTATAGACCTCTTATATTGATTTTTTTCTGGTTGCTGCAAGTAGTGGAGATAGGGACAGATATTTTTTTATCAGGGCCTAATGGCTGCCCCTAGTTGACCTGTCATGACTGAACCGCCACTTCCAGAGGAAGGAAGGTTTACACCATTGCCGCCTGGTGTGTAAACTGGTGGCGGGCGCCTTTTTCTACTGGGCACCGACCTTTTTTTAACTGAATTCACCTCAAACAAGACAAGTTGTCACTTTAGGGCTACTGAGAATTAAGATGAAAGTTTAGAAGATCATCCTTAATTGGGTGCTGTGCAGCGAGATGGTTGTTCACATTAGTTTAAACTGTCTGCACGTCGACACTTTCTGGGAAACAAAAAGTAGGGAGGGTGTCCGAAAGGCCGGCAGCTCGAGGAAAAACGCAGTTGGAGTAAAAGGTTCTTCGGCATCCGGGGACTTCAGCAGTGAATGGATGGGATTTAGCGGAGTATTGGGTTGTTCGAGTGTATTTACGTCAAGGAGGCACTAGAGCAGCAAGTTCATCAAAGCATATTCCATTAAAGTACTTGCAAAACCGGTACAAGGATGCAACATTGCGGCGATGGTACAGGGGCTGGAGCTTAGTTGATAGTGAGGGACCTGAGAATTATAACTCATTTTTGGACTATGTCAAATATAGAGAGATTAATAAATGGTAAACCAACCCAGATGTGACAACAATACTCCATGCATGGGCGGATTGTTGTTTTGTAGAGATATAGGATACTATAAAGTGCGAGAAGTTTTCTAGCACGGTAGAAAGAACCCACTTTATTTGCAGCAGCTTTGGCAATGTCTACTATGTATTTGTGCCAATTCATGTTACCTGTGAATGTTAGGCCGAGGAGTTTCAACGTTCGGCTCTAAGGTAGGGTCTCATTTGCCATGGCAATCGGTGGTTGAAGAGTTTTTTGTAGTTGTTGAAGAAAAGGTCCTAGCAGCATTAAATGTTACTATCAATGTCACTTTCTGATTATATGTGGCCATTGGCTCGGATATGCGCGTCCGTTTTTTCTCACATGACCAGTGTAGAGCGTTGTGCCATCAGAAAATATACCCATCCCGAACACAATGTCATCAGGGAGTTCGTATATGAAAATCAGGAACAATAATGGTTCAAGGATCAATCCCTGGGGTACACCTGCATTTATGTCATGTTTTTCGGATGAACGTCTATCGAGGACAACCTGTATCTTTCTGTTGGATTGAAAGCATCTAATTAAATATGCGTGCAGTAATATCATATGGTTAGGAAATATAAACACATCTCTTATGCCCATGAAACAGTACACACCATGAATAAATATGAATAGTTAAATAAATATGAATTTATTCATAGTTTGTATTCACAACAGAAAATAAACAACAAAGAATAATACAAGCCTCAAAACACTCGAATGCACACAATTGTAACACAATAAATTTACTCAGACTCGACCGATGGGAGTACTAGTATGGGGCAGGTCCGATAAACTACAGGTCTGATTTGTTCAGTGAACAGCAATCAAAAAGAGGTGAAAGTCAGTATTATTGTTGGATCTTACGAGTTCGGTGACGTTTGTAGTAAGATTTTAGTCTGTCTCCTCTTCTCACAATCGGTTAAATCTACACGTGTATACACTAATTTACAATGAACCAAAGTTTAGTATAATACTTAAACTATGATAATTTTGCTCGTTACATCTCTTTCTTCTTAAATAGTGTTTGTCGTTTATTAGTATTGTTGTCCTTGATCTTTCCTTTCTATCCACATTCTTAATTATTGTTCATTTGTCTGTTCAAGCTTCTTTTTTCGTCCTATTCTTCTACTTGTTTTTCTTCTTCATCTTCTTATATTACCCCATCTCCCCTTTACTCTTACGATTCCTTCTTCTTCTTTTTCTTCTTCTTTTTCTTCTTTTTCTTCTTCTTCTTCTTCTTCTTCTTCTTCTTCTTCAATCATCCCCCTTCTTTATCTCATTATTTTCTATCGTCTCTTTTTATCCTTTTTTTTATACTTTTCATCGTGATCTTCTTCTTCATCTTTGTCGCCCTGTCAACGGGGCTATGACTTTTCCGACTGAAACCCCATGCAGAGGACACACATTCTCTCTCCCCCAGGAGAACGCGGCAACCTCTAGGCCGTGGCTGGACACTCGTGATGCTTAACTTCAGCAAGACAGGAGGTCGGAAATGTCCGATCCGATCAATCGACTGGTCATGCCATACACTAGTGTATATAAGCTCATCAACCACCCTATCATTGAAGTTGATTCTTCTGGAACTCAAAACCTTACTTACCCTTTTTAATTTTCCCAACTAGATACGAGAAGGCGGTGGCTTAGTGTTAATTGTGTTGGGAACACATATTTGTGGTAGAGCTATAAACGTGCCAAACGGACATCAAAAAGCTAATGGCGTTGATTTCAACTCCTTTTCTTTCTCGATACACTTACTTTATCTCTAACTAAAAAAAGAGGAATATCTCTAACGAATCACGCTGGCTAAAAACGTCGGCCAATCATGAAATGACACATCAGTTTGATAAACGCGAGACTTCGGACGTTATAGAAAGAGCTCGTTTCTGTCTCTTTTCTCTTCCGACTTTTAAGCCTACAGACACACGAGTAGATCGCCCCTCTCTTTCGCGGTGCGGTCGAAGGGGGACAAAAAGAAAAGTGTGTACAGTTTTAATTTCTCTCACGGACAAAAGAACTATATTCAAACACACACACGTTGCAACAAATAGGCATACGCATCTTTCCAACAATCACACACACACACACACACGCATTTCGTACACAAATCTATGACTCACGATCACTAGAAAATAAAGGACACTACGGTAACGAACTATTCAGATAAACAATTAATTCTTACTAACACTATTAAACATAGAATAAAAATGTGGTTGATCGTAAAATGGTTGTAATTAATTAATGTTTTCCTTCGTTTTACAATGTAATGAAATTAAGGTGTTTCTTTTTTAGCTTTGTTTTTTTCCCAAAAGTGAATATTTCGCTATTTTTAGTGCCCACGTGGTCGATTAACAATTCTAGCATTCTCTCTTCTTAGCGCCATAGATTACAACTGCCGAAGAGTATGTTCAAACTATCACTCTGAAATTTCTTTCTAAGCTTACTGAATGCCTTAAACAAAGCAATTCTCAGAGCAACGAATATAAAATAATTACTCTACCTATAGGATTTAATTATCAACTTGCTTATGCATTAAATAATCTATAGATTGTCGATATGCCGTAAAACAAACCAAACCAAACCATCATCATCATACTGACGATCATTTGAACCCTTATACGTATCTAGATGAAAGGTAAGCAATTAGTAATATATGTATAAATATATATATATATATATAGATATATATATATATATATATATATATATATATATATATATATAATTATATTATAAATTACCTTCAAGTAAAATTAAAGTAAGGAACTATAAAGATATATTAAAAAATAGAGATTCGCTTAGCTACAAAGCAAGACTCCGAGTAAAATCATCGAGTTCTCTGGTCTGTCTTAATGTTTATGCTGTAATGGCATAAAATATCTTAAATTCTCCGTAGAACATGGTAATATGAAATGGCCATGAGGGTAGGGTAAAAGCGTGCTGACCCAAAGGTGTATCTGGGAACGGAGTTTGCGCCTCATAACTGTCTGAAATTATCACTTCCTACACTGAAGAGAGCAATTAGCTCGAAACAATGTAGTATGTCGGTAAAATAGAATGTAATATATGTTTATAAATATTATATATTGTGTGTTGTTGTTAACGATTCACTGGCGTTTTTTGGGTTTTTTTTTAATCAGGACCGCATAATCTGTAGCTTAAAGCTCTAGCAATGATCCAATCACCGTTAGTGCTGGATTACCTCGTATTTTTATTCGTGTAATTTATTTTTCGAATTTGTTTGCGATATTTTTAAACGAATGCAATTATTTATACGAAAAAAAGCATTTTAGTTTAGAATAATGTTGCTTTACCAATGTGATGCTCCTAGATCCCCATCAACATATATTGTTTTAATTAATTATCTATGGACACGTGTTTCATCGTTTACGATTCATAAGCGTGGATGAACCTAGCAAAATTCGAAACCTGTTTTCCAAGAGGTTTAGGAGTAATGGATGTTTGTTATATTGCCAAACAAACCGATGTTTTCTAAGAATATAAAATAATGATCTTACCTATAGGATTCCATTTGACAACTTTATTCGACATTAAACAACCAATAGATGGTTGATATGCCGTAAACCAAACCTATCACTTAGCTATAATTCTACTCTTCTAATAAAATTCCCTAATTTCGTCTTACACTAGCCTTATGCGGAAAATTCCGATTTTATCATTATTTTTATACACCAGCATTTATTCTTGCTACGTTAAGGTCCCACGTTCGAAAGATGCACCCGGACACGGTCGGAGGTTACATCGGCTAAAACGTGAATATAATTACCAAAACCAGAATAGTAATTCGAATAATCCAAGTAAAAGTTACTTTATTATTTTACATATAAAAACAATTGAATGTATCGAAGGTGGTTGTTTCAATTAATACACAAGTGAAATATGGCAGTTAAAAATAAAATAACAGGAAAACTATTTGATATACTTACGTATCAGGCAAAAATATTTATGTACACCAAAAATTACGGAAAATTATCAATTAGAATCTCAGTAATAAATAAAATTCACTTGTTACTCATATTTCTATCATGCATCTTCAAGCCAGCGCATCGTAGAAGATTATCTCCCTGTTTCTAATATGAAGACGTGTTCTTCGAAGCTAAAGGTAATGGATGGTTGTTATCCTACACACCAAACCATTCTAAAATCAATGTTTTTTAAAGCAAGGCTTTCTAAGAATATAAAATAATTATCTTAACCATAGAATTCTATTTGACAACTTTATTCGACATTAAATACTCCATACATGGTTGATATGCCATAAAACAAAGCAAGTCAAATTATCATAATCGTTGTATGTACTATTTTTCTCATCTTTTTTTTGTTCAGTTGATATTACTGATCCTAATTATTCATCACAGGTTTCTGTTCTTCTTCTTCACCTCATTTGATTTTCTTCTTCTTCACCTACTATTATTCATTTCTCGTTCTTTTTCTTAAACATCTTCCTTTAATCTCGTTAGCGTCTATATTGCTTTTCTCTCTCTCTCTCTCTCTCTCTCTCTCTCTCTCTCTTTCTTCATCTCTCTTCTTCCATCTTTCCTATGGAGTTCCAATTCTTTGAATTCATTTAAATTCTAATTTCCTTTTCATAAAATGTCTTCCTTCCTTTTTGCTTCCCATAAAAAACTCCTGCCGACCGACAGCCTCCATTCTCGTTCTTATCCTTCTTTTGATGTTTCGTCATCATCCATGATCGCTGTACATCATCATAGAAGAGCAGTTTCCACGTCCCCCTCCTCCCCTCCTCCCCTCCTTCTCCCTCATTCTTTTTCAATCTATCTTTCTCACCTTCTTACTTTATCTCTCTCTGTTTCTAACTATTTTCAAATATCTTTCATATATTTCTCTCTCTTCTCACCCTTTCGTACCCTCTTCTTCTGTATGTCTCTCCCTTTTCCATCTCTCTCTCTCCCTCTCCCTCTCTCTCTCTCTCTCTCTCTCTCTCTCTCTCGTAGAAGTGTTAATTTATGTCATTCTTAGTTATTACGCCTGTTGTAAGGATTCAACCTTGAACAGCCAGAAAGCTGTCAATTAGTAATCTTTGTTATCCACTATCTGGGTGTATCCTTATCTCATATATGTCATGTATTTCATGTATATCATGTACGGAGTTTTAATATTTGAGAGTCCTTAATAAAGGTTCAGAAACGTATCTGTAATTTGATGTGCCCCACTCTTACTTGCTCTCTGCACACCCTCTCTCAGAGACATGATGTTGCTAGTCTCAGTCTTTTCTATAAGTATTATTATGGAATGTGTTCTTAAGAATGGTGTGAACTATTCCCTGCTTGTTTTGTCTCAGCTCGTTTTTACTTGTTGGTAAAGTGTTCTTCCATTAATTCGCTCTTTAGATATTCTCTTCCTTCTGACTGTTTTCCTCCTACCATATCTGAAGATATCCGCTTCCTGACAAAAAATGCACCAAACTTTCTTGTTTTATTGTTTTTTTCTCTTTGCAAAATCCAATTATGTTCTGAAAAACCCAATACAAAAAAAACATTTTTTTCTCTTCTTTTCCTTGCCCCTACTCATATTCCCTCTCTCTGTCACACTTTTCACATAGCCAAACACCATGAATTAATACTTAAACATATAAAAAAACTTGAAACATAAATCTTCCCTAAAAGTACCTGTTTCGGCACTAAATAATTCGAAAAGTGTTTATATGCCGTTAAAAAAACCCAACTAAAAACACTCCTACCTATAGTATTGGCCTTTTTAAGATTAAGGCTAATAAGCATCTTCTGTCTTGCGATAATCATATTTCGTTCTTTTAAGCTCCTTACACCAAGTAGCATGATGCCTTGTCCGGCGCACTTTTCATTAAAAAAATAAATGTAAGCATTGGTTTACATTATGTGCCGCTCGTCAGAAAAGCTCAGCTATAAAACAATGCTTATCTTCTTGTTTTCTCTCCCTTCCTTCAAATTGGACAGCTTCTCAACAACAATATGACAATAGCACTCCATACATAGACTGATAGTGGGTTTGTAGGTGCTTAGTGTCGCTAGCACATTGACGTCACATTGTTTTTTCAATGTGACGTTACAAGCAAAAGAATTAATACGAGCAAGAGGACAAATACCATCTTGGCGCTGATGCGAACCTCAACAATCACACTACCTTCTGTCCTACTAATAACTTTTCTCATTGATGAGCATCACGTCGGGTCGGGTCTGCAATAGAAGTAAACATGTAAAAACAAAATAAAAACGTATGTCAGGCAACGACACAGATATCCACAAAATCAGTGACGAATGAATAATGGACAAACAAATACAAAAACGAAAGTTATTAGAGAAAAGAAATACTCAATCATCATCACAATATTTATGTGTGGAAATGAGTCAAACATTTAATAATTGATGCGACTGAAAACTACTTTGTTAATTACTCAAAAAGGCAAATACAAATATGACACCTGTTAACTAGTCACACTTGAAGAAATAAGTACGTAATTTACTAATAACAAAGTTGTAGCTTATTGCCGCTTTGCTGATTATTGGTCTGTTTCATGGTTTGTCATTTACTGTTAATGCACACAGGACACACAAAGGAAACCACGTACAATATTGTTTTCGCCTCTGAAAGGTTTTATTTTATTTTACTAATGTTTACCAAACGTGAGATACATTTGTGAGTTTTTGAAGCTTTAGTTCATAGACTGTTACGCGAATATTTAAATCTATGTTAGCAAGCGTGTGTCTGTATGTGTGTGGCTACTTAACGTACATTCGTTCTGTCTTTCATCCGTGTTCTGTCTGTTCGTTGCCCCGGTTTCTCTATAGAGTTGGAGAAATAAATGTGGTTGAATAAGAAAATCCTGACTGATGACGATTAAAGCTGACCTGGAACCGAACCTGGGACCCCCGCATTTACGGAGTTCGCCGTTTGAACAGCGAGCGGGTAGAGATCACCCAATCGTTGACTGAAAATCGTCAGGTTTGGTTGGCTTTAGTCAGAAGCACAGTGGGCAAGAATAAATGGAGCCGGTTCAACACACTTAGGCTTAATGTTGTTTAAAATTCTAAATAGAATCTAGTGCTACATGATACGACTGTCTGAAAGTACTTCATTACTGACCTGAAATGCACCAAACATTGATGTTATTGTTTTTATCCTTTCCAGTTTGCAAAACTTAATCATGTTATGCAAAGCCTAAACCAAAAATAACAATGTTCCTCTACAAAAAACAAACCAATTACCATAAACACATATTAAAACATATACAAACAAATTTAAGCACAAAAAGCTTTTTACTAAAATGGCCGGATTTGGCATTAAATAAGCAAAAAAGGTTCATATGCTTTAAAACAAAATAACCAAACCAACACCATGAATAATTATTTAAAGATATAAAGAATTTGAAGCATAACACTTTTACCAAAATCACCGGATTAGGCATTAAATAATCCGAACAGCGTTGATATGCCGTAAAACAAAACAACCAAACCATACCAAACAAATAGAAGTATATTAGTATATGCCGACCTATAAAAGAAGCAGTTTTAGATAATACAACCAATGTGGACCTAAAAAGGATATCTTTAAATGAAGAATTTCTGATATGTAAAAAAAGATTCCGATGTCTGGTTTGTTCCATGGCCGACCATTTTCCCAAAACGATTACTAAGCAATTTCGGTATCCAAAACTGTTTTTCTCTTGTTCTTTTTATCCGATATTTTCGATGTTCATCGATATATTTATTGATATTATTTATTGAATACGTCAAGATAGCTTCAATAAGCGGTTCTAAAAAAATATATGTATTGGTATTCCAAAGATGTGTCCATTTGTTTTGTGCATTTAGCAATGACAATATTGTTTGAAGCTTCAGCGGGACAGACCCACGAACATATTATTTAGAAAATTTGGTCAGATATTGCCACGGAAATGCTAGTTTTAGCTTCAGCGTGACAGATCAACGACTATGCTATGAAAGATTATTTGAAATGCTATATGAAATGTAACGTTACATAAGAACAAACATTGAATGTTGTTCTAACGTAAGACAAACTCACCAAAATGCTAATTGAAACATAAGCGCGACAAGCTGAAAAGTGACAGACCACAAAAATGCTTATTCAACCTAAAGCGTGACAGACAAACAAAGATTCAATTTTAAACTTAAGCATGACACCGTAATTTATATTTACAACTTGAACGTCATAAAGCAGCGAAATGCTGTTTTAAACTTAAGCTGATATATATCAACCTTATTTATATTTCACACAAGCGTGACAGACTAACAATAATTCTATGCACACTCAATCTGATACAGACCAACATTATTGATATTGCAAACTTGAGCGTGACAGACTAACAATAATTCTATACACACTCAATCTAATACAGATCAAAATTATTTATATTGCAAACTTGAGCGTGACAGACTAACAATAATTCTATGCACACTCAATCTAATACAGATCAAAATTATTTATATTGCAAACTTGAGCGTGACAGACTAACGACAGTTTTATTCTAAACTCAAACTGAGATGTCAACATAATTTATATTTCAAAGCCACAATTCGCCCACGCATGCAATATTTGCACATCCGACCTCCAACCACTAGTCTTTACTTCTTAGATAGGGTATCAAATACAGCCTCTAATCTAATACGTCCCACACTATTTATCATGCTCTAGTCTCTGTCCCATCGCTGCAATGAGCTTGATTTGCACAAACTTTAATGACATTTCCTCCAATAAACCCGCTGCACTTTTGCCCCTCCCTGAACGTAAAAAAACCCGACCAACCCAACAATAAACAAAATCTCACACTTTCACTATAGTGGTCCACAAATTCCGGAAAGCTTCCCACTTTAATAGTTTTTATCCTCGAAATGGTTTCCTTTAGAATTTACTCCCTGCTCCCTTTTCCACATACTGCATCTTCACGAAACAATTTAAATATAACGTGAACGAACAATTCGCTGCATAATTCCTCAGTTAAGATGCCTCTATGAAATTGGGCCCTAATCCACAGAAAGTCCTTACATGTCCGTGGCAATGTGCCTTGTTAGGGTAAATATAAGTATAAGCCGTAGGACCAATTAATATAGAAATATTCGGAAAAAATAGTACCTATGACGACATGTTGATAACTACTGGGATTTCGACTCAACGTACCTTAAGAAAAAGATGCTGTTCAAATAAACATTGATTTATATTAAAAGTAATGTATGAGTATATGTGTATATAGTTATATGGACAAGATCAATTATTAAACTAATTAACGGATCATTATACATTTTGGAACACATCCGTTCGGAAAAAGAAAACGTAATGTGGGCTATATGTAGTTTAATTTTGTGTCATACAAAACGAGGCACGGAAGTGAAGTCCGTTAAAAATCTTCCGATTTAAAAAACGAATGTTAACAATAAGTATTAGACATCAATCAATACATATTTCCCAAATGGCAGGTTCTAATGACGAGAAATAATATAGCACCAACTTCCAATTTGGGAATTAAAATAAAAATCAACTACAACTTATTTCTGTGTATAGATACCAAGAGCAAACACGTACCCGACAATAAATAGTTTTCCAAACTTTCAAATAAAAATACCTTCGTTCTAGACTTTTCTCATAAAGTTGTTACGTTCCCGACTTTTTTGAAACAGAAAACACACAAATTCTTCTCACGAAGTTTTCTCATATATGTTTCATTTACATTCATGTTATCCCATATCAAATTGTGTTTAACTCTGATACGTAGATAAAGCAAGAAATGTTTTTGTTTAATTAACGTTAATAAACAAAAGAAATTGTTTTAGAATAAGTAAAGTAAGTTCCACTAGCTTTCATAATTTTTTTACAAATGGCTCACTTCGTAGAAAGAAACATTGAAAACCTCATGATTTCGGTTTCGATTCCCAGTCATGGCGTTAACTTTATTTTGTTTATCTCCTCTGCAGGAGGTTTGCCACAATGTCAGGTGTGGCTTTTAATGGATTTGAACCGACAAACCTCGGGCCTGTCTGTGTCGTTAACCACTTAGCCGCCGCCCCCATGGCATCCACTTTATTTTAGTAATTTATTTATTATTTACTTTTAACAAAAAAATTAAAATATCTTATATTCCCATATTAAACAGTTCTCGAAATGATTTTCTTACGTTTACAAAAATCCTGACGGAGAGACATACAGACAGACAGAGAAAGTACCCATTAAATTACAGTTGGATTATATTATGATTGCACCCTTCTTATGAACACATGAAAGTAATTCAATCGTGTACCGTACGAAGAATGAATTTTACTTTTCCTGTGATGTGTATTCTACTTGTAAATCTATGAAACAATATAACAAGCCAACTGAAGGATTTTAGACGTGTCCAAAATTAGTTACGTCTGATCAATCTAAGTGTTTCGATCTGAAAATGTTTTTTTTGTAAACCAAAGAACAACAGACATTTCAACTGACCGAGCTCCTCACGTGGATTATCCGAAAAGGTGGCGAAAAGAAGAAAGCGTTGCGGACGAATGAAAGTATCTCCAATATTCGATGAATATTTGATAATGCTGGAACATTGTTCGATGTAAAAGGATATCGCGTATTAAGTTAAAACTACTTTACAGCGAGGAGAATCGTTTTAGGGGAGCGGAAATGCCAAAGGGAAGATTCCTTGGGAATCAAGTTGAAGACATATTGCCGACATAAAAGAGAACACTTCCCCATCGAAAAGAAGCGTTCAGTGCACACACGGTATTTTCATCGTAATCGATCCGAAATCCACGTGATTAAATATATATATATATACATATTAAATATATATATATATATATATATATATATATATATATATATATATGCATATATATGTATATACATATATAGATGCATATATATGTATATATATATATATATATATATATATATATATATATATATATATATATATATATATATATATATATATATAGGGGAGGGACAGGTGAAAGAGGAAGTCAAAAGAAATGGCATCGTCGTATCGAGCTAAGTTCTGTTCAAATACAATGTGTTTTGGAATGACAATATCAATGTTAAAGAACCCGGGTCTCTGACCATATCCGTTCTTGTGCTGCTGGATAAAAAAGACTCAATAAGAAGACGGAGTTTAACATCGTGTATATATTTTAACGAACTGACAATACATGTGTTGAAATGATGGCTGTAGGAACACATACCTTAGTTTTCCCTTTCTTTCCTAGTATTTAAACATCCTGCGTCATTGCCTGTTTTTGACAGTTACGTCAAATGCTGATACACATATTTTATTTCTTTCTTTATGTTCTACTGTTCCAGACATGTGTGTTTACTTTTCTAGCACGTTTTGTACGATTTAAATTTCTCCTAAATAAATTTCTTACTTCCAACCAAGAATGGTTGCTTGCTAGCAACTGTAATATCTTGGTAGAGCTTTAATATGTGTTTGAATGTATATTTCTGATAGTTTGTTGATTCGCTTATCCCCAATTGCATTTTTTTTTATTTTGCATGTATATATATATATATATATCTATATATATATGTATTTATTTATGAATATGTATGTATATATTAATATGTATGTAGTTATATATGAATATGTATGCATGTATTTATATATGAATATATATGTATGTATTTATAAAAAAAATATGTACGTATGTCTGTATTGATATATGTATATGTAGGTATGTATGTATTTATATATGTATATGTATGTGTGTATAATATATGAATATGAGTGTATGTATGTATTTACATATGAATATGTATGTATGTATTTATATATAAATATGTATGTATCTATATATATATATATACATATTTATTTATATATGTATGTATGTATTTACATATGAATATATCATAGATTTATATACGTGTATGCATGTATTTATATATGAATATATATATAGGTATGCATTTATATATGAATATATATATATATATGTATGTATTTATATATAAATATATATATATGTATGTATTCATATATGAATATATATATATGTATGTATTTATATATGAATATATATATATGTATGTATTCATATATGAATATATATATAGTTATGTATTTATATATGAATATATATATATGTATGTATTTATATATGAATATATATATATATATATCTGTATTAACTTATGAATATATATATATATGTATTTATATTTGAATATATATGTATGTATGTACGTATTTATATATAAATATATATATATATACATGTATGTATTTATATATTAATATATATATATATATTTATGCATAAATGAATATAAGTATTTATATATGAATATATATATATATATGTACTTTTATATGCATATATCTATATATATATATGTATATATGTATTAATATATGAATATATATGTATATATGTATTTATATATGAATATATGTGTATATATGTATTTATATATGAATATATCTACATTATATATGAATATATATGTATATATGTATCTATATATGAATATATATACATTATATATGTAT
>OY744519.1:152461680-152494180 GCA_963556195.1 Sepiola atlantica
ATGAATATATACATCTAAATATATGTATATATATATACATGTATATGTATATGTATTGGTATATATTTTAATATATATATATATATTATATGTATATTTATATATATATGTGTATATGTATGTATATGTGTATATTATGTATGTATATATGATATATATACATATAAATATATGTATATATATACATGTATATGTATATGTATTGGTATATATATTAATATATATATATATATTATATGTATATTTATATATATGTGTATATGTATATATATATATATATATATACATATGTATAAATGTATGTATAAATGTATATATATATATATATATACATATATATATATATATATATATATACAGTCGCGTCCAAAACTAAGGGACAAAATTTTAAAACCTAATATTTGTTAGAAATAATAACCGTAAAAAGCTGAAATTTTGACAACCGGTAGTTGTTGTCATCCATAATAACATACTAAAATTTGAACCCTTTGTATAGAATAGAAAAATAATTATAACAATTATTAATTTATTTCCAAATTTGGAATGTCCAAAAGTAAGGGACATAATTGAGAAAAACGGTGTAAATAGCATGCTACATTCAACTTTTTTATTTTCTCTACTGAAGAACTCTTATTTAGTCATTTGTAAACGTTGCATCAGTCAACACCATGGCGAAACGTCAATAACTTGATTACTCTGTGAGACAAGCTATTGTGAAGCTACACAAGGAAAAGCACACCATTAGAGAGATTTCAGAGAAAGTGAAACTTTCCAAGAGTGTTGTAGGCAGGATTGTTAAATCCTACAATGATACTGGCAAAATAGCTAGTGCTTTTAAAACCGGCAGACCCCGCCAAACTTCAGCAAGAGAAGATTGAATAATGCAGCGTATGTCATTAAAGGACCGTTTTAAGTCTTGCACAGAAATTAAAAGGGTTATGAATAGTACCTCATGTGTTAATGTGTCAAGACAGACTGTTTCTAGACAACTGCAAGAAATAGGGCTGTTTAATAGAACGCCAAGGAAGAAACCACTTGTTAGTTCGAAGAATAAGAAGAAGAGATTAGAGTTTGCAAACAGGTATGTAATTTGGACATATGAAAATTGGGCAAAAGTATTTTTCAGTGATGAAAGCAAGTTTAATCTATTTGGAAATGACGGAAAAAACTTTGTAAAGAGACGTATTGGTGAAAAATTAAGTACAAAGTGTACTAAGAAAACTGTCAAATTTGGGGGCGGAAACGTCATGGTATTTGGAATGTTTTCTAGCCAAGGTACAACGCCTCTTGTCCGATTACAAACTCGTGTAAACGCGCAGATGTATAAAAACATTGTTCAAGATCATATTGTGCCAATCATACATAATTCAGGATTCGATAGGGCAATGTTTATGCAAGATAATGCTCCATGTCACAAGGCAAAGGTGGTAATGAGTTACCTTAGCGAGCAAGATTTCGAAATTATGGATTGGCCACCGCAAAGTCCTGACTTAAATCCAATAGAAAATCTTTGGAAGATCTTAGGAGTGAAAGTTAGGGAAAGAAATCCCACTAACACGGAGGATTTGTGGGTGAAGCTTCAAGAAGAATGGTCTAAAATTAGTATCAAGGATTGTCAAGAACTGATCCGTTCTTGTAGTCGGAGATGTGCAGCTGTCATTGAGAGCCAGGGCTCATTTACTAAATATTGATTACACATGTACTTTTATCGTTTTTTTTTTGGCTGTTTACATTGTTTTTCTCAATTTTGTCCCTTACTTTTGGACATTCCAAATTTGGAAATAAATGAATAATTGTTATAATTATTTTTCTATTCCATACAAAGGGTTCAAATTTTAGTATGTTATTATGGATGACAACAACTACCGGTTGTCAAAATTTTAGCTTTTTACGGTTATTATTTCTAACAAATATTAGGTTTTAAAATTTTGTCCCTTAGTTTTGGACGCGACTGTATATATATATATATATGTTTAGGCAAACACTATTAAATAACACGGAGTGGTTTTGTTGATGCGACTTTTTTTTATTTTTTCAATTTACCGAATTGTCCATCTAATGTTTCGGTCAAACTGATATAAATATGATCCATGGCTTTCTTTTTCCATTCTTTTTTCTTTTTTGCAAGTACTATCGATTTGAACAGTCAAATCATCTTCAGGCGGTATTAGTTTTAGTGTCTTTACTGTTGTGGTCATTTTTTAATTATAACGACAAGTAGTTTATATTTGAAAACGCGTTTGTAAAGTTGAAATGTACATGAGAGCGTGATGGCGTTCTACACATACGAGAGATTTAAAGGTTAACTGTTTAAACTGTTAAGAAATTGATGACGTTAAAGAAAGTGCATACAATTCAAACGCGTAACTATCTAATGGTTAAGAATTTGGTAATGTTAATTATTATGTTAGACACTTTAAAATGTTGCGACTAGTTTCATAATTGACATTATTAATTGTCGGATGTTTAGTTTTTATGTAGAGGGCTTCGAGCATTATTAATTTTTTGATATTGGTATCGTGGTGTATTATTTTGGTATTGTTTACAAGGATGTTTCTATATTGGGAGGGGGTACAATTATGTTTTTTTAGGTGTTGGCACATAGAGCTAGTGTCGGAGAGATGTAGAGTGAGTCTTCGGAATAGTGTTGTGGAAGTGAAACCTATGTAAGAATTAGTTTTTTTTATTGTTGTCGGAGATACATTCTCCCATAGGGCATTGGAACTGATATATTACATTGGTTCTTCCTAATGTATTTTGGGTTTGGGAAGTGTTATTTTTAACAACATAGTTTGATGTTTTCATTTTTTTATAATAAATAATGAATCGTATTTTATCATCAGAATTGGTGGTGGATATATAGCGATGTATTATATTTTTAAGAGCTTTTTCATCCAATTCAAAGTTTGGATGCATTTGGTTACAATAGAATAGATTTATGTAGTGGGAATTATTTAGCTTATTAGTAGGATTATCTAAATTTCTAATCATTAATTTTATTTGTTCATCAACCATATAATTGGGAAAATGATTATTAATTAGGACTTGTTTTATGTTTTTTAATTCATTAAAAAATATTTTTTTTGATGAGGAGATTAATTTTGCACGGTTTAATAGATTTTTGACCATAGCAATTGTATATCTATATGGGCATTCACTTTTAAAACTTAAAATACAGGTGTTAATAGATGTAGGTTTTT
Source organism: Sepiola atlantica (assembly GCA_963556195.1). Taxonomy (NCBI): domain Eukaryota; kingdom Metazoa; phylum Mollusca; class Cephalopoda; order Sepiida; family Sepiolidae; genus Sepiola; species Sepiola atlantica. Next base: position 152,464,881 of record OY744519.1, read on the forward strand.
CATAGGGAGAGGTTATGAATGCATCACTGTCGGAGTCAATGAGAACATCTAAAAACGGAATTGTATTGTTAACATTAAGCTCATGAGTGAATTTAAGAACTGAATTATTTTGAAAAGTATCTTGTAGTTTTTTTTATTTCATCTATACTAATAACTAAAATAAGAATATCATCAACGTAGCGGGCATAAATGGAAGGTTTAGTGATTATATTAAATATTTTATTTTCGAGGTCGGCCATGTAGAAATTACTAAAGGTCGGTCCAAGGACAGATCCCATAGAAACTCCGTCAATTTGGGTATATATGTTGCCCTTATGGTCATGGAAAGGAACTTCAATGGTGCAAATTAATAATAATTTTTTAAGTATTTCAAGATCAATTTTTAGAGGGGGGAGGGATGGGTTATTATATATGTTATTAATAATTATATCAATTGTTTTGTATACAGGGGCATTTGTAAACAGACTTTCAACGTCGAGTGATGCAGTAATTTTATTATCTGTTTTTGGGGTATGCAGTATGTGTAAGAGCTCATGTGTGGATTTTACACTATATTTACTAGGTAAATAAGGGGATATAAGATCATTAATAGTTTTAGTTAATTGATATATGGGGGTAGTGACTTGAGAAATTATTGGACGAAGAGGAGAGTTTGGTTTATGAATTTTTACAGTGCCGTACAAGTAACCGGGTTTATAATCTCTAATTATTTTGGGGAGTTTAACATTACAATTACGGCATTATTGGCTGTAATAAGTTTGTTTACTAGTGTCTTGAGTTTATCTATGTAATTGATAACGTTAAACTCCCCAAAATAATTGGAGATTATAAACCCGGTTACTTGTACGGCACTGTAAAAATATATCTGATAGGTTTGAACGCAACCTCTAAGATTGACAAATAAGGCATCACAGGATGGGGGGGGGTCTGCATTAGGTATTTAGGTACTAGGTTTATTCTTATTTCTCATTTTTTTTAATTTTTGATAACGAGTTACAAATTATTAAGTCTGAAAGGTTACTCGAGGACAAGGTGGATACTGGGACTAACACCATAAGAATTGCAGACGGTGGACAGAATTGTATTACTTAAGAGAACGGCTCAATAAAAACTTATTAACATTGGAAAACGACCATTCTCTAGTCAGCTGGGAAGCTGATCCAGGGTATTTCAGTCCACAGACCGACAAGTCTTGGGAATAAACTTAGCTCATAAAAGTTATGTCTAACTCCAGACACACAGAAGAAAGAAAGGAAAATTCTTGACAATTGGAAACTTTTTTATATTGGGGATATCTGAGAAGTTCGTCTTTCTCTCATCAAATATTTCTTGGAGTGCATACATTATATCCATTGCTCTTTCTGCTTTTCGTAAAATCGGTTATTTCTATGACTCCAAATACTTTTTCACACCTGAGGCTTTTCTCTATCTTTACAAATCTAATATCGTACCATGTATGAAGTACTGTTATCACATTTGGGCTGGTGAGTCTCTGTCCTATTTGAGGGTGTTTGATAAGGTGCAGAAACGTATCCGTAATTTAATTAAGCCGCTCTTTCTTCTTTTCTGCACTTTACCTCTCACAGACGGTATGTTGCTAGTCTCAGTCTTTTCTATAAATAATATTATGGCATGTGTTCTTCCTGATGGGGTGATCTATATTCCTGCTTCTTTCTTTCCAGCTCGTTTGACTCGTTGGTCGAATGGTGGCCATGAATTCGTTGTTTTGATACCTCATTCTAATAAAGGTATTCCAGTAGCTTATTTCTAAGAACTGCAGTCTTGTAGAACTCTCTTCTTGCTGACTGGTGTCCTCCTACTTATAGCCTTGGCCTTTAAAAACTAAGGATTTTCCTGTATTTGCGATACTCATCTTTCGTTCGTGTATGCCCTTTACATAAACTGGCTTCATACCTTGTCTGGAGCGATTTCCAATAAAAAAAACAGTTAATAGAGGCGTAAATGTGCTTTCAAACGGAAGTATGCTCGCTCGACCGACATACTGCTCCTTTTACGGAGATGTACCGACGCCTCTTCAAGCAAAAATAAATCAAGCAGAAATAGCTTCGTTCGTTTGGTTTTATCGTTTCGAAGACATTCATGAATATACTAATTTGTTTTTAACGATATGCTGGTCGTCTTCGTATTTTTACGACGGGAGAACTAAATTAATTTTAGCTGATAGACCGCCATTTAAAGAATTAGTCGCCAGTCGGATGTATTGATATGCGCATTCGCGAACCGTTTGTTCATCTGTCTGCGCAAATGCTGCGTCGATCGGTTATAATAAGGTCGGCAAGAAAGTCGAGGAAATAGGGGTTATTTCTTTTAATGAAAAATGAAAGTAGATAAAATAACTATACATCTCGTTCTTCATACAATTGTGTATGTGCATATTTCTATATATATAAAGTAAAGTTGTTCGTGTGTGCATGTGTGTCTCGGCAGCAAAGTTTAACGGTTGATCTAAGAGCTCAACTTACCTCGGGTTTAGAATTAGCACTTTTGATCCAGTGTCCTTATCGATGTAAAAACTCAATAATCAAACTTAACAGAACGTAAAAGTAACTATAAAAATAAATATTACGACATGTTTAGTTAACTATATTAAATTAATAGCCGACGACATGCTTATAATAATCTGAACGTTTCCACCTACCGTAAAGAAAATAAATAAATGTATATCATTTTTCAGTCAAATCGTCGTCTGTATTTGACATCGTTTTTTTTTATTCTTTAATCTTATTCTTTTACTCTAGTGGTGGGTTCTTCTTCTCTTCCCAAAAGTTAAAAATAACATTTTGATTTAACTACTTAAAGAAATGTGTTTGTTCACTTCTTTCAGTTTGCAATGAATGATCGTATACAAACTGGTTCTTCGAGATAGAGTGGGGCATCCGTTCGCATTTCTTCCACACACTCATTATCTAACAAAAGAGATGTTGCTACTGTTATTTTCATGGTAGGTGCTCGACTCAGTTCAAATGTACGGCCCCCTCTTGTAAAACGTTCAAAAATGAGAACACGCCTAGCCACTACCACTGTAAATGATTTCCCTTTTGCCCTCCACGTGCCCAAGTTGAATCGAAACTTCCATTAGATCTTCTTACCAAGAACTGCCCGTTTGTAGAACACAGTGCATCGAGCCTGCTTGCTTCCTTGCCGACTACAATATGGTCGTCATCAAGTCCAATTTAAACAAGTTCATGTTGAACCGTCCCGTAAATAGTCAATTTCTGCCCTGCTACAAGCATCGTGCCGGTGAAAACCCTTATCCTCGAGTGCCCTTTGGGTTTTGATAAGCGGACACCTTTAATGCATTTTTTTTATGATAAAAAATTGAAGTTTTCTTTCTGGCTTTTCATTTATTTTAGACAATCAAATTATTTTAGATCTATACAGAGGGTAAGACATTTTTTAAAAGTTTGTATATTTACGACGAATTTGTAATTAGTTAAAGAGACAAATTATTTTAACTTTATCGGTGTCCGTGTGGATGAAGCGTTTGCTTTCAGTTCCAATATTTAAAGCCAGCTCATAATCTTATCTTAGACATTTATTTTATTTAGCCAGTCTTCCACTCATTTATCATCATGATACAACTTGAATAATACACATATAAATGCGATTAAATGTAAACAAACAAACTTGTTTTCATCTGAACTTACCGGCAGAATAGAAAGGTATAGTATATATATATATATATATATATATATATATATATATATATATATATATATATATATATGATGGTATTAGTAGTGGTACCCGGCGTCCCCATATTTCTGTTAAACATCATATCTCTCTACCTGTCTGTACTTGTCCTACTAGTTTTCTCTCTCCCCTCCTCCGTATTTTCAACCCCCTTTCTTGTACGCCCATGTAGAGTGAAAACAACTGATGAAGCCTCTAGAGCGCTACTAAAACCATCCAAATAAAATTAAGAGGACCTTTAGAGCAGTACTTAAACAATATTTTCCTAGTTTCTTGCCAACCATTCCTCCTTTAAAAGGGAAATAACGTAATTTCCTTAAGGGTGTTTCTCAAGGCATCAGTCAGCACTTTCTTTCCAAATTAGTACATAATGAGATTGAAAATTCCTGAAAAACCGACGCCTCCTGACGAAACCAGTGTAGTCTCATAGAAAGAATATATATTTTTAGTAATTTACAATATTATTGGGCCGGGGCAATGCTGATCAAGAATATACCACTTTTGTGTGTACGCTTTTTGTCGTTTTTTTTTTACTTTTTGCTAGACACATAGACAGAATTTTAACTTCATGACGTTTGCTCAGTCGGTAGAGCCTCGGATAAATTCGTCCAAATGAAGTTAAGGGTGCGAGTTCAAATCACGACTTCGGCGTTGAAATTATTTATTGTTTATTTAGTTGTTCAGATGTGCCCTAATGTATTTCTTATGTTTCTGACTTAGAAATTTAGTAAATAATATTTACCTCCCAAATCTTACGTTTACAAAAATTATCCAGGACAGACAGACAGAATGACAGACAGAGAAGCTATTCGTGATATTATTAGTGGATTAGCAAATATATGCTCTTTCCGGTCGCATATTTTTGCTAGGTTATCGGGTCACACCCTTTTCTCCAGCTGTTTGCAGGTTCCTATTTACTTGTCTATAATCATATAATAGTGAAAAAACTACATAAAATACATAGTTGAAGTTAAACGTTAAAGAAAAATGAAAGATGATTATCGCAAAAAAAGAAAATACTAAGGAGGTAGGAGGAAAGAAATCAGAAGAAAGTGACTTCCACAAGCCTGCAGTTCTTTGAAAAAAGCTACTTGAATATGATTTCATAAAATCTACACCGGACTGATTTGCGCGCGTCCGAGAGTCAATAATATGCATGTGCTGAGTGTACTCTTAAGCTAATTAACTTATTCGTATAACTAGTTTAGGAGTTTACGCCGCAGATACATGATAATTAACACTAATGATCTTATGAATGCGGGGGCCGTGGTATAGTGGTTAGCGACACGGACTAGATATTTAATTCTTTCCCACCGCAGAAAGATTTCGCAGAAAGCTGGAAGGTGGGTAGAATCAAGCTACACCCTTCAAGAAGGGGCATACTGGCCTATGAAAAATTGTCCGAGCAGTCCCGTCGACATTCCTCCGTCGGGCACCTTAGTCAGTTTGCTATGAACTTATTTCTCCTCAAAGAGGGGAGGCAATGCCTAGGAAGGCGGACCTCTTAGGGGTACACAGGACTAATACATCTGCCCGACAGATAAAAAAACTGTCAAAATGGTCCAGTTTCTGATTGTCGAGAACGGATCCTGGACTGGTCAAGAGCCTCTGAGCAACATAAGCTGAGCTGACAATCTGGGTGTGCCGAGTTCGAATTGAATGTGTTCCAGAGTCCTACTTTCACTTAGGGTTGTTTGCAACCTCAACGTGGGCCCTCCTGTATGTACTCGATGTTTTACTAGAAATAATCTGGAAAAGCAATCCAGCAAGATAATCTGGCTGATTAACACGAATTTTCATTGCTATCTTTAGGAATTGTCGGATACGTATTCAAGGTAGCAAGGTGGGTAACGTGGGTACATTATTTTGTTGTAAACTTTACTATATTAGAGGTGTCCCCCAGACAATGCGCAATAGCCGAGCAACGACATTCTTCACTGTAAGAAATACAGCTGGAAGTTTTCTTCACTCTGACACTGTCAAGGCATACGCCAACCTACACCCAACGGTGTAGGTTACTTGAATACATACACACATGAGTACATGAACTTCAATCCACAATAGTAAATGAGAAAGCAGATCTGCTAGTAATAACTGAAACGTGTTTATCCTCATAAGACATAGAAACAGATTCACCTGCGAGCCTTCATTTCATTTCGGTCTGACCTCTTATGTTGGCTTACAATATCTTCAATAGTTATTACGATACACACTAAGACCTATTATTTACTGCTGTATCAGAAAGCGGTTGACGCGGACACCACAATAAACTATTTCACCGCCGATTTCAATTGAACTGGAGGAGGGCGGTTTTCTCAATCAGGACCCATGAACCTTAGAATAAACCTCCAAGATAGGTATACATGCGCAAACACCGCATCACTTCAAGGTGAATTTGACAGGTGCTGGGCTTCTGTATCCCCTTCTTTGAAACGTTCTTTTTATCGCTAGACGCGCGGTTCTAGTGGGCGCATGTCACAAATATATGCTCTTGTACAAATACAGCGACGAATTTAAACGAGTTAACAACAACGCGACTATCTGTGATGTAAGACAAAAAAGTAAGCAAGCGAATAAAGATGGCGGCTGTGGCTTAATATCATTTCGCTTCGATCAGGTTTCTATCTTTTTGCCGCGTAACAGAATCGACGCCATGTTGTCTCAGGTTTTCGCGGTTTTTCCTCGCGGAATGTGCGCTGTGAAGACGTAATCACGTTAGTCAACCGTGCAGGAAAGTAATTTTCTGAAAACTTCATTAGCAGAACAATACACGTTTAAGCAGATAGAAATGTATACACATATGCATATCAGGAAGTGAGCGACAGAGGAACTGTATCGCGACCATAAATTCATAAGAAACACTGACGAAGATGTAAAATAGATTTTTGTTAGGAGGTTATAATAAAACGAAGCGAGCTGCAATACAATGGAAGAATACAAAGAGGAAAGCGAAAAAACAAATTAATAAAAGACAAGAAGCGAAAACAAGGAATAACACCAATTCTTTCTTTACACATTACTATTATTTTTATTTTCTATCCTGTTCTTGTTTATCTTTCTTTCGTAGTCGATTCGTCTCCGAGAGATTGTAGTCCATTAAAGCAACCATTCGTGTCGATTTTCGCGTTGTTATTATTTTTTTTTTTTTTGCTCAATGCAATTCAGATGTTGGTTTTGAGAAGTCTGTTTACGCTGCACAATACAAACAATTTATGAAATAATGATTTCAGTCGGTTTTCTATTTATTTTACTATATATATTTACTTTATCTAATATATACGTATATATGTATACATATATTTATATATATATATATATATATATATATATATAGAGAGAGAGAGAGAGAGAGAGAGAGAGAGAGAGAGGCCAAAATAGTTTTACATAAGTCGAGTATAAATGTAGAATAGATTAACTCACGAATAATAAACATAAGTAAAGTGAACCACAGCTATGTATTTAAATACTCCAAATACTGCAGTAATTAATATCAGCTCAATGGTTGATTATTAAGATCTAACAGAGCTATCATAATTTATAGCAAAAGCAGGATATGGTAATCTGTATGCTGGCTTTCTAAATGATAACGAAACCTAATTAAGAAATTATATTATCAGAAATGAATAAAGACATGGTTACCTTCTGTTTTTATTTATACATGATCGTGAGTAAAAAATTAAACATTTATTGTGCTGGTATGCAGGAAGTCTGACTATGATTGAGACTGTTATATACTGTTGTATATATATATATATATATATATATATATATATATACATATATATATATATATATATATATATATATATATATATATATATATATATATAATGTATATATAAAGAAAGTTGTTTTAGTTTCCTTGAAACAACAATAAATTATTCCGTTTCTCCTAGTCGATTGCAAAAACATGCCATAACTTCTGGATTTCTTGCAAAATACACGCTCCAACTAAGTGGTTGTATATATATATATATTTTTCTGGAAATGTGTTTTACCTCGAAAATTCAAAAGATATAACACAACTCATAAGATAATAGTTCGACGCACGACGTTGCTAAATAAAAATTGATTATCGAAAATTATAAAAATCTTTTAATATTCTCATTTGTTCTGTTTACCTTGTATCGAATCCAACGGTGTTTTTCTACTAAACTGAATTGGCATCGTATTTAAATACAACTTCTCGCACACATACACGCAAACACCCCCCACACACACACATATATACATATATATATATATATATATCCTTTGCCACCCTTCCTCTGCGACTTTGAACTCTGCTATTGGCTAGTATTTGGTTTAAAATCCATGCGATGCCAGTAACGATGCGTCGGAACGTTTTGAGGTGCTGCATAGATGGAATTCAAAAACCCATGTATCTGTCTACATAAGCATTCTTTGTGCTGAAAGAAGGAGTTTGTAAAAGCGCTCAAGTTCTTTGGAGAATTTTGAACCCATCAAACGTTTCTTATCCTACGCTGTGTCCTTTTAAAACGATTATTGAATTAAATTCATTTTAATCGCTTATTCCTGGCACTTTAATTTTCCACTTAGCTTTTTTTATTTTTCGCTAAAGTCATTGATTGATTTATACTATCGGTTTCTCCTGACAAGATAATAGTCGAAAGAGCTCTAGAGCGTTTACCGCAAATGATTTTCAAAAGCATATATCAATTTTACACCGCCAAACATGTGTTTATATATATATATATATATATATATATATATATATATATATATATATATATATATATATAATTACTATTTTCTGTATCCAAATAACATTTTACAAAGGGATATCAGTTTTACGTGTCAATTTTCAGTATTTACTTCAACAGTGTTCGAGGCGTAAGTAGATCTAAGTAGTAAGTTATGAAAATATATTTATGACAATTAAGCTACACAGAGGCTCCCGTATTAAATCTCTGAGGGGAATTTTCAGGCTAAAATGCATGGAGTTATTATTGCTGGATTGTTTTATATATACGACTAGCTAGTTAACCAATCAGATTATTTATTGTTCTCTCAGCAAATCGTTGGGCTACTCACGAACAAATATATATATTCATAAACCCAACATTCCTTTACGGCCTATTCCATCAATTATGGGTTCTGCACAACATGCACTTGGTAAATAGTTAGTTGTTATTCTTAATCCCGTACTTACTTTTTATTCGGCCCATTGCATCTCTGATTCCTTTCAATTTGTGTCTTATATACACAAATTATATCTCTCAAAGAATACAGAGTTCTTGGATTCCTTTGACATTAGTAGTCTGTTTACCAATGTACCATTGGATGAAACCATTTGTATATGTGCAGATTATCTTTACCGTGTCCCCTTAAAATCTCCACAATTTCCTGAACCAATTTTTGTTGAACTGATGGAACTTGCTACTAAATCAGTTTCCTTCAGTTTCAATAACATAATGTATCGGAAAATGTATAGCATATCCATGGGCAGCCCCCTTGTTCCATCGTTAGCCAACATTTTCGTTGGATTTTTGGAAAACCAATTATTTTCCAAAGTGATCAGGCCGGCTTTTTACACACGTTACGTTGATGACACTTTTGCTTGTTTTCCCTCACGTTAAAACATATCTATATATATATATATATATATATATATATATATATATATATATATAACACATATATACATATACATACCTATATATATATATATATATATATATAAACACATATATACATATACATACCTATATATATATATATATATAAACACATATATACATATACATACCTATATATATATATATACATATATACATATACATACCTATATATATATATATATATATATACATATATATATATACATACCTATATATATATATATATATATATACATATATACATATATATATATATATATATATATATATATATATATATATATGGTTCAAATTAAACCAAAGTGAAAACTTTTAGTAGATGTAACCTATTGTGAAAAGGATTAGCTCAATATACGAGATAGAGCAATAGTAGAGATAGAAGAAAAAAGAGTGATAAATATGAGACGATTGTCCAGATTTATTTCAAATTTCAATTGTTCAATGCAAGGTGTATTCAGTAATAAACTAGTGTTTATTATTCTTTCCTTAAGCCAAGGCTTTTCAAATATCGAAATCTTATCATCAGAGGAGAAATACAGATGGATAAGTTGACTTTCGAAAAAAACAAACTTCAAATATTTGAAAAATATTAAAATTATTATTAAAAATTATTAAAATAATTTTTGTTAAAAAAACGTATTGAATGAAAAGAAAAGTCCCGTGAAAAAGATATGCAAATTGTCCGGTGGTAAATTTCCGTTGAAAAGGAGTCCGGTGAATTGTAGAGTGTGAAGAAAATCTCTTTGCGAGGGAGCAGATTGGAGAAAGTGCTCAAAATATAGGTAAGTCCAGACGCACTTAAAGGGGGTTGAGAAGAGGAAAACAGGCCATTTTTTTATGTACTTCAAGGACCAAATAAAACAGATGAAACTCATTCAAGGTTTAAATCCGAATGAAACAAAAAGGCAAAAATTGTTAAAGATTTGGGGTTGGGGGGGGGTTGAGGTACGGGATTGTTTAAAAAGCCGCTTTGTGAATTTGGGGGAAATAAAAAAGAAGGGAAAGGAAAAGGAGAAAGGGTTGGTATGGGCATGCAGTTAAAGTGACAGGTAGGTTAAGGGTGTGGGCGGGCGGGCGGTAGGATGTAGGTTTAGGGAGTTGGATTAATCTGAAGTGGGAAGTGGGTATAGAAATTGTTGATTCTAAAAATAGAAATCAAATGAGTGAGCTTCTAACATTTCAGGCAGCTAAAGGCAAATTAAATTGTAATTACCAGTTTTGGTTACTGGGAGTTTAAAAAGGGTTAAAGTAGAAATAGTTAAAAGACTGGTAAAATAAATAGAGGAATGTGTGAGAGTGAATGATTAAAATTAAAAAATTAAAAATTAAATTAAAAAGGAGCTAGGGAATAGTTAATTTTAAAAAAACAAATTAAGGGTTAGATGAATAATTAGGAGGGACGTTAAATGATCAAGGAGACAAGAGGGGGAAATAAATTGATGGGAAGAGAGTTAGTGAAATTAAAGATCAAGTCTATTCTACTCTGTTACATTGAAATTTAGGAGAGAGGAACAGTGTAAGGGATAAGAATAGATTGTTTGAAACAATTTGTTTACAAGTAATAGGGGGTAGAATTGGGTTGGTTCAATCAAAAACTTGAGTGCAGTGTCATTGTTATAATCTATGGTTTAAATGGTGAGTGAGTTGTAACAGGGTAACAATTAACAATTACAGTTTAAATTAAATTAGATATATAAGGGAAGCTTGCAAGGGGTTTCCAAGTAGTATGGAAATATGATTTGAGGGGATGGGGGTGAGATTGGTCAAAGATAAGCTAAGGTGAGCAATTGAAATTTGAAATAAATCTGGACAATCGTCTCATATTTATCACTCTTTTTTCTTCTATCTCTCTCTCTATATATATACATATATATATATATATATATATATATATATATATATATATATATATATATACATAGACATACATATATATATATATATATATATATATATATATATATATATATAAACACATATATACATATACATATATATAAACACATATAACAAACAACATTTTCAGAAGCAAAGCGTAGTATCGGTTCTGATGCTACATTTAGTCTATTTTATTCTCAGTCAGTGAAGAAGTCCTTCTGGACTGAGACAATTTTTATTTTTGTGCCAATCAACATTGCCCCTTTATAAGGAGCTGGATCTTCTTTACAAAATAGGGTCACCCTCCGCTTCTTTGCCTTTTACATAGGAGCAGAGTGTGGTATATGTTCTGATGCCGCGCTTGATCTTTTCCGTCCTTGGCCAGTGTATGAGAAGTCTTTCTAGGATGAGGCAATTTTTATTTTTGTTCCAAATCAGATTTCCCTTTTTGAGAGAGCTGGACCTTCACCGCATAAAAAACCTACCTTGTGTTTAACTTTGTTCTCGTGGGGAGGTAAGTAAATAGGGTTTGATATAGACTAGACATCCAGATGACTAGACGGTTCGGCTCACGGGTCGTCTACATACATAACATCGCATAAAGGATAGTCCACCATTTTTCTTGTTTTGATGGATGACTTCATCATTTTGTGACGTCATCTACTCCGCACGGTTATCTTTCATCTTTTTTAATAGATGATGCCATCATTTATTACTTCATTAGTTTGTGACGATATCCGGTGTGTTCGCAGTAAAATAAACAAACAAGCAAGCAATTAGAAAGAACATAATTCGAACCCAAAACTACGAGCCCACAGTCCGCGGCTGCAACTATTGCATCATGTCACTTCAATCGGAATATCTTTTTTTCGCATGATAACACGCGTAAACAAATAGAAGTTGAGATATATAATTATCGGAGTATTTTAATCACCTCCTCTCCAGGGAAGTTAAGACACAATGTCAGATGAGATTGTGAAATGGCAGCGCACTAGGATAAGCGCACTATGGACTTTAAAAATGCCTTAGCAGCCCTATCAGCATTCCCCAAGAAGTGTCTCCACCGATATGCACTAAACTAATCTCTTCTAAGAGTAAAGATAAACACCTGGGAAGGTGGACCTCCTGGGACTGAACAGAACCATACCCCAACCCGACGGCAACAAAGCTGATCTATTCCCTGTCTATTTTGTTCCAGCTAGATTGACTTGTTGGTCTCTATGAATTAACTGTTTTGATACCTTATACATCTCCCTATTCTAGCAGTTCTTTTCCAATAACTGCAGGCTTGTGGAACTCTCTTCCTGCTTACTGTTTTCCTCCTGCCTAAAACCTTGGTCTTTTCAAGACTAAGCCAACTAGGCATCTCCTATCTTTGCGATAATCATATTTTGTTCTTGTTAGTTAATGAGTTTCATGCCTTGTCTGAGGCAATGTCCATTAAAGAAAACACCCTGTAGAACTGATTGTCAAAGACGCATCCTCGACGGGTACAAATCTTCACTTATCAAGCCAGTTCCTTTATCTCATTCGCGACGCAATTCTTATGTGCCTCTTTATTAATTTACTTTATTTTCAATCACGACAAAATTGCGAAAATTCCTAAATATACAAATAGATCGCCGTCAGTTAAGAGAAGCGACACCTATCGAGAAAATCATGAACAAAAAGCAATTATGTTCATGGTAGGTGCTCAATGAGGTTCCAATCTCTGGCTCCCCTACCAGTATAATCTTCATAAAACGCGTTTATTTCCTAGAACAACCCGTCTGTTGAACTCAATATCGCGGGGCTGCTTCCCGGCTGAGTACAACATTGTCATTTTTAGGTCTAACATTCAAAGTGCATTTCGCTGAATAAATTAAATTAATTCGAGCTTTTCTCTCATATTTTTTTGCAAAATACAGAACTGGAATTTTACTTAAATATTAATGTATCTAATAACGGGAGGGAACCGCTTCCGCATTGGATTTTTTCCCCTAGAACTGTCCGTTTGTAGAACACATTGCCGCGAGCCTGCTTCCCTGTCGACTAAAATATGGTCGTCGTCAAGTCCAATGTAAACAATTCTTGTTGAACCGTCCCCGTAAATAATCAGTTGGTGCCCTACTACAACCATCGTGCCGGTTAACGCGATGTAGTCTCATCATCCACCAGTCAGACTCTTTAACTCTTATCCTCGAGTCAAGCTTTTTCAAACTTATCCTAAAAGGGCCTTTGGGCTTTGATAAACGGTGACCTTTTGATGTAAACAAAAAGTATTTCATTGGTCTGCACCTTGGGATCGGGGGGCTACAGCATGGTTCTCTTCAAATCTAATGACAATAAACAATTGTCATATATATATTCTACATAAGCCATTAACACCTATCCTCGAGTGGTTGTTTTCCTTGATAAGTTCTTATTAATCATTAAAAAACATCTTTAAAAACGATCATTCGCTACTCAACTGTAAACACCGCTAATCACCTCACATAACTTCAGTGTTTCCTACTTCCACCTTTTCTGTTCCCACATATGTGAAGCTTCACTAATTGTACTTTTAACATTTGAGTTCCAGTGCTCATCCACCTCTTTCGATAACCTTTGCAAATGACTCTGCGTTATCGCAACAACCGCCTACCATTGATGTCTCGTTGGCCACGGCCATTGATTTTTTTATTAGAATTTGGGGGCAATAAGCCTCTCCATTGTCTCATTTTCAATCATTATTGACCTTTCACAGCTTTTTTGTGCGGTAGCAGCCGAGACTGCTGCCTTGTTTGTTTGTTTGTTTTTTTGTTGTTTTTTTGGAAGGGTTTTAATATGTTTTGCAGTTTCAGTTCTATTGGGTTCATCATGTTCCTTTATTCTTTTTGTTTGACTTCTGTTGCTGTTTCCATGAGCCTGATAAGTGTTGGTTACATTTCAGCGGTTTGGATATTTGTCGTCCGTCTTCCCCTTGATACAACTTTCTTCTAGTCTGTTTTCCATATTGACTTTCTTCATGTTTTATATTATTATTATTATTGTTATTATTGTTATCATGATCATTATTATTATTATTATTATTATTATTATTATTATTATTATTATTATTATTATTAATATTATTATTATTATTGTTATTATTATTGTTATTATTATTATTTAATAGTAGTCTCACCTTTTAGTAGTTTTTACTTGGATGTTTTTTTGGAACATCAAATCAATTCACTTGACTTTCAACATTTCAGCTGTACCTTAACACTTTTGCCGTTCGTAACAGGCCAGCCTTTTGCAGAATGAGAAAATAAATTATTTCGTCAATCTGTTTAAGCCATTTATGGTGGTTTTTTGTTATAGCTCTAAGCGTTCCAATTACTACGGAAATCACCTTGACTTCTTTACATTTCCATAGGCTAACTAATTCCCATTTTAGCTCTTGATATTTATTGATTTTTTTCGTGTTCTTTCTCCTACCCTCTGGTATTGAAGGGGCAGGCTATGTCTATGATTAAGCAAGTTCTCTTGTTTTTGTTTAGACAGATTAAGTTGGGTTTGAAATGTTCAAGAACCTTATCAGTCTGTATGCGCATGCCCCAAAGAAGTTTGGCATTATCGTTCGCCTGTACTACTTCTAGTTTATGCTCATACCACTTCTGATTGTGGTATACTTCATTAATTTTACATATATCCAGTGTAGTACATGAGCGACTTTGTTGTGTCTCCATTTTTTATACTGGTGTTGTGCTAGCATGAGGCATTCAGATACAATATGCACTAAGGTTTCTTTCCATTAATTAGACAATTATTATTATTATTATTATTATTATTATTATTATTATTATTATTATTATTATTATTCCTTTTTTTAGTTATTCCCCGTTTACTTCATTAAACCTTTCTTTTAAATAACACATCCATTTAAAAAAGTCTTTGTTTTTACAATTTTTACCATTGTTTAAACAATTTCAATCCCTAACGTCGTCTCTCCTGATCGCTTCATTTTGTATTAATGTCACATTTAATTTACTTCCTCCTCCTCCTCCTTATTTCTTCCGATTGATGCGTTCTCTAAAAATCTAATTCCAGATCCAAATTCGTTTTTTTCTTCTTTTTATTGCGATATTTGTTTAATATTGTGGACGATTCTGGAATTTTGACTTGCAGACGAAATGAAGCGTACGCTGATGCATTCAAAGTGAATCCCATTAGAAGAACACCTTGGGATTTCGATTACGTTCTCCCATTTTAAAATATTCAACGAGAATAAACGTTCCTTAGAAATCTCCTCCGTTATCATGGGAACGAAATAAAATGGAGATTTTTTTAAAAGCCCGTATTTAACCATTGTTGTACAAGAATATTAAGAATCAACAAAAAGAACATGAATTCTTCTAGAAAAATGGATATTCTTGATATGAATCCGTTTATTTTTAACTTAAGCGTGACAGACCGACAGAATTGTATTTTTTAAATTAAAGTGTGACTGACCGACGAAATTCTATTATAAAAATGTAAGCGTGACAGACTAACGAAATGACTGACAACATTGTGTTTTAAGCGTAAGTCTGACAGACCAACGAAATTGCATGTTTTAAATTTTAGCGTGACAGACTGACTAAATTACGTTTTAAACGTCCGACAGACCGACAAAATGGCATTTTCTTTAAATTTAAGCGTGGGAGACCGACGAAATTGCATTTTGTTTTATTTTAGCGTGACAGACCGACGAAATTGTGTTTAAAATTTAAGCATGACAGACTAACGAAAATGCGTTTTAAACGTGAGTAGACCGACGAAATTGCATTTTAAAAATTTAAGCGTGACAGACGAAATTGTTGAAAATTAAAGCGTGACAGACAAACAAAATTACGTTTTAAACGTGTGACCGAACGACAAAATTACATCTTTTTAATTTAAGCGTTACAGACTAACGTAATTTCGTTTTTAAACGTCAATGTTACAGACCAACGAAAATGCCGTTTTAAACATAAGCTGACCGACAGACGAAACTGAATATACAAAATGAAGCCTGACAGACCAACGAAAATGTGGGTTCAGATCTAAGTGTTACTAACAGACAGAAAATGCCATTCCAACTTACGGATTCCAGACCGACGAAACTCCGTTTATAGACTTAAGCTGTTATTTCAAACTTTAGCTTGACCGATCGTCGAAATTTGTTTTTCAAACTTAAGCATATTAGAAAGGCGTATTTATAACTTAAGTTTAAGATGAAAATGCGTGTTTTAACGTAAGCATTACAGCCCGACGAAATTACATTTTCAAATTTATCTGTGACATTCCGAACGAAATTGCGTATACAAACTTAAATAGTTCAGAACCAAAAACATGCAATTTTCACATTTTCGCGTTACAGGCATACAAAATTGCGTTTAAGACTTACATATAGTGCAGCAAAGAAAATGCTATTTGAAATGTAATTGTAACTGTTTGACTTACACGCGTTTTAATAGGTAAACATGACAGGCGGGTGATATTTCTGTTTTAAACTTAAGCGGAACGGACAGACGAAAATGATGTTTGTAAACATAAGCATAACAGAAGAAGTAACATTCTATATTAAACTTAGCGATGAAAATGCTATTTCAAACTAAAACGTGACAATCCGACGAAAATGCTTGTTTAAAGATAGACAAGACAGGTCAAGGAAATTATGTTTTTAACTTAAGCGTGACGGATCTACAGAACTGTGTTTTCTAATTAAAACGTAACAGACGGGTGAAAAGAAAGTGTTCATGTTTAAGCGTGACAGATCTACAAAATAACGTTTTTAAGTTTAAGCGTGACAGACCAAATAAAACTTTATCTAAAACGAAAGCGTGATAGACGACCGGAAATCTGTTTTGTAAACAAGCGTGTCAGAACAAAGAAAAGACTATTTCAAACTTATGATTGAAAGACCGTTAAAAATACGGTTTCAAAATTAAATATGACAGACCGACCAATATGTTATTACAAACTTAAGTCTGACAGACCGACAACTGGACAAACAACTCTTATAGAAGTTAATGGAGCAATGCACAAGGAGCTAGGTGTCAGTGGTAAGATAATTGATATTATTAGGTATACATAACGATTTGCTGTATCTCTCTCATTCCCCCCTCTCTCTCTCTCTCTCTCTCTCTCTATATATATATATATATATATATATATATTATTATTAATAAATAAATAATTTATATCCATAGTCATATATGTTTCGCGTTTTTTTATGTTTACGCTCATCAGTATGGAATTACGTAACCGTATCGCCGGTTGAACCCTGAACCCACGTATTATGGAACTACTTTTCATAACCACACAACATCGGACGTCACTTCTAAGAGACCAGGAAGAATTATTACGAAAACAAAAATGGTTAATACCTTTTATTTGTCTCCAGCTCTGTCGAGGCTTGTTATAAAAAGCGAAATATTAGATTCAAAAGTCAACATGGTTTTTGAAGGAATTTTTCCGTCTTTCTTTAAGTTTAAAATTCTAAAGATGCTTAAAAAATAATGAACTTTCCCTATTTTATATATATAAATATATATATATATATATTTAAATAACGATAATTGAATTATCGTTTAATAATAATAATCTATCGTGATAGTGTAAAGCTCAATATATTTGATAGAGCAATTAATTTTAGTGGTGAAAGATGAGAATAAAGCATTGTAAAGATACAATATTTATTAAAACATCAACACTCCTTGCTCTGAATTTTGATGATTTAATAAATATTGTATCTTTACAATTCTTTATTCTCATCTTTCACCTCTTATATATATATATATATATATATATATATATATATATATATATATATATATATATATATATATATATATATATATATATTTAAATAAACATATATAGTTTTATTTTTATGTTAGCTTTTCTTACGGTTTACTCTGTGGCTTAAAGTCACCATTTTATCATTTAAATTTGAATCAATAATGAAATTTATTTTATTTAAAACTCTTTGTCTATAACTACTGCTGAATAGATATTGTATTTTGTACAATGTTTATTGTAATTCTTTACTTGTTATATATATATATATATATATATATATATACATATATATATGTATGTATATATATATGTATATATATATACATATATATAGCTTTCAAGTAACTTTAGATGGTTTTACACCATTCTCTTTCCCTACTAACGTGCGTGTTCTTTAGTCTCTATTCTGTTTTTGCTCTACAGCAATGATCTTCAAGAGATAAACTTCCAGAAGCTTAACATCTATGCTGAAGACACCACTCTCATTTCTGGTGTTTTTCTCGCCTATCTCCTAGGGATCAGGCAACCTTTGCAGCTTATCTAGAAGTTAACTTGGGTTAGGTTGTGGATTGGGGTATGAAATGGTTTGTTTCGTTTAATCCTGTTATGGTCAGCCCAGATCTTTCAATCGTCGGCGTGTCCTGTTTCTTCCTAAGATTCTCATGGAAGGCTCTATTCTTTAAAAAAATGAACATAACACTTTTTGCTATTAATTTCTCATCAAATCTTTTTTGAGGTGCATAGATTATATCAATTGTTATTTCTCCTCGTAAAGTCGGTTCTCTTTTTCGCCCCAAACACTTTCTCACACCTGAGATAATTCTCTATCTCTACAAATCTACCATCGAATGGTTATATGGAGTACTGTTTTTATATACTGGCTGGTTAATCAATGTCCTGCTTGAGGGATCTTGATAAGGTTCAGAAGCGTATATGTAATAAAGTTGGTTCCGCTCTTTCTTCTTCTCTGCACTCTCTCTCTCTCTCTCTCTCTCTCTCTCTCTCTCTCTCTCTCAGACGTGATGTTGCTAGTCTTTATTAAGAATACTATTATGTCATTTATCTTCAGAATTGTCTGACTTATGCTCTGTTCCAGCTCGTTAAACTCGTTGGTTTAGTGGTCCTTAGAAATTCACTGTGTTAGTACCTCGATATAATACAGCTTCCTATCCCAGCATCTTATTTCCAATAACTGCAGGCATGTTGAAATCTCTTCATGCTGACAGTTTTTTTCCTACCTATAGTCTCGGCCTTTTCAAGATGAAAGCAAATACTGGATTTGCGTTAATCATCTTTCATTTTTTTAGTACCTTACAAGCGACTTCATGCGTTGTCTGCATCGATTTCCATGAAAAAAAAGCAGCACCTATTATATCGCGGTTATAAAGGATATGGAACGCATATCAATAATATACTTTCCACAAGTCCTCGTAAATACGTCTGATCTGTACAGCTGTAAAAACAGAAGAGCAACATCAGCGATAAACATGTTAAGCCGCTTTTTAGAAATTATTGGCCTCATCGATTATAAGATGTTTGAATATTTATTATCTTGATAAAGTTGCGTTAATAAACGTTTGTTTACCTAGATCTTTTCCTTATACACTTTAATTAGACAAAATACATGTTAAAATGTACCTTACTTATGGGATTAAGTTATGTTTGCGAAGTAATTCGTTTTCTAATTGATCTAATAAGCTGCCATTTTTAATTAACTGAATAAGTTACACATCTCTCTATAAATTCAAATGACCCCCTCAGTCTTTGTCGATTCAACCACTCTTTAATATTTATTTGTGATCATTTCGAAATAAAACTGACACTCTCTACATTAAGCGTAGCCATCTAATTCACACACCTGTGTCTGTACATACTACACATAGGTATGTAAATTAGATGACAATTGAATTAGTTCCTTAACTTCTATACAAGAATGATAATGAATAAACAATATTTCTGCAGAATGATATTACCTATATTATTATAATAATAACACTGCCAAAAGCATACCCATATTGTGGCTGTAATTGTAAAGGGTTGAAGAGAATGGAAGAGCAGAGGTGATAAAGCACCAGTGGACCTCCACTGTGACAGTTCGAAGAATTCTGGAAGCTTTCCACTCAAACTTCAGAGAAGACCAACGTTCATTGCCAGCGATTAAATAAATGGTAAACGCCTGGTGCAATAACATAAAATGATTCGCAATGGTAACCGAAACAAGCAGAGAGTGCTGAAAATATGAGGGGATTCTAGGAACATCACTCGTTATTATCAGTGATAATAGCCTGTGTGAAACCTATATGGTAAATAATAATAATAATAATAATAATAATAATAATAATAATAATAATAATAATAATAATAATAATAATATCCATCCTTTCCTTAGCAATCCATGTATTTCTCGCCTTTTCACTATGTTAGTTTTGCCAATCTATAGTATTTTTAAATATCTCTTTGAACATTTTGAAAAAGAGTGATTCTTTTTTCTGTTCTGTCATCTAATTTGCATACGTGTGTCGTCAGACACCACGAACGCGTATGTTAATTAGATGGCAAAATAGTAGGTTTTTGTACTTTTATATAAAAATACAAGATAATAATTATAATACTTCGATATACTACTAATAATCGTACGTCTATATAATAATCGTTATACAGCTACCTATTCTAATGGCTTCTTTTCACGGAACTAAAGCTCTCTTTCTGATATAGTGATAGGGTATAATAAATTGCAATCTATGTCGAGAGTGGGAATACACACACACACACACACATATATATATATATATATATATATATATATATATATATATAGTAATACACGTAAGGTACACATAAACAGGATCAAAATCTCCAGAATTTCAACCGGGCTTATGAAAAAGTGGTCTATAGTAAAGAGAGCTATTTATATAATTATTGTTATTCATGCAGACATGTACAAACAGCCGCTACACAATATCTTATCATTTTTTCCGTCTGATGAGATTATAGTTTCTAATAACTATTGATCGATAACATCGACATGTCAATGTTGCAGCTTTTTGCACATGTCTGTATAAATAAAAATAATTATATATATATATATATATATATATATATATATATTAAAAAAACATATATGCATATATATGTACTTGATATATATTCCCCAAATAAACATAAACATATTTAAATTCATTATATTCTATAACTATATATATTCTCCGAAATTACAGATTTTCTCGTTTTTTTTTTTTTTGCTACTTTTTGCTTTTTCGCTCTTGATAAAGCCCACACAACAGCTGGACGAAACGTTGAGTTTTATATTTTTCGCTTTGTCTTTTTAATTCGCACCGTTGGATTTGTGTTATTCTTTTATTTGTCATCACTAGTACACACATTAAACGTATTCATGCAGATATTACAGGTCGATCGCTAGAAAAGCAGGACATTTGAGGTTGTAAATTGTATTGTTTAAATGTATTTTTTTTTAATTTTGTAGCGTCTTGCTTATTCACATCTTTTATTTGCATGGACGACATTTAGTGCATCTGTGAATGTATTATTATATCAGTGTTTAAAAAACTTGATAAAAGTTATTCTTTGTAAAATTAAACTACCGTTTGACAAGGTTCCCGGCTTTCTAGCGACCATGTAGCAACCATGTAGTTCACTGCTGCAATTAAGGAGGCGGACACGTTCTCAGTTCCGTTCCTTTGAACTTTTAAATCGCATTCACATTGACCAGTCACGCCAAATTCCTCAATAGCATTTTCATCATTAAACGGACATGTTGAATGCATCCATCATTTTAATTTGTCTAAAATATATATAAAGTCATTTTTATGTCGATTGTCCTGGATGCTCACGAATAAATTTGAAATACTATTTTCCTGCGTCTGACGTGTTTCATGTTACAAGAACAAACAGTTGATACCCGCTCCTTCAGCGGTGTTGGTGAGGTATCTGAGTATATAAATTCTCATTTTATTTTCTTTAAAAGTTATTGTGTGGCTTATACACTTCTTTTATTTGCACCAACGACATTTTGAGCATGTGTGAGTGTATTATAATATTAGTCTTTGAAAAAACTTCATAAGAATTATTCTTTATAAAATAAATTAGCGTTTGACAAATGTCCCGCTTTTCTAGCGACCATCTTGTATTTCAAAACGAATCGTCAGAGACGAAACGATTCGAGCGACCATCCGACCGACGGACGGAGCCGATATTCGAGGTCCGATGGCGTGCCTCAGAATACAAGATGGCGAATTTGAAAGGCGATGGTTCACTTTTGTTGTGAAGCAATGAATATGTTTAACAACAGAACAGCTATTCTCAACAGATATAACATTAAACAGTGACAAGCTCGAAGGCCACTTAATATTGTTAGTGTCTTTTACAGCTGCCATTTCCCAAATGTGAAGCTGATTGGAAGAAAAAAATAAACCTTCAATGGAAAATGTATGATTTAAGAAAATTCAATAAATACAAATGGAACATCTCAACGTGTTTCTGTTTTCGTTTTATGTATTCTTTCATCCGTTGCTTTTAATTTAACGAAACTATTTTCATAAATAAATATCGCAAAAAAGCGTATAGTTTAAACAGTAATATATACTAGCAGATCGACTCGTCCTCAGCAGGTCTCTACATTAAAAACATTATGAAATAACTTGTTTACGATTTTTTCGTGCCAACACACCTTTGATAATTGCACATATCTCTTTTATATAACGCTAGTAAGGCTCCCCGACGTTGCCGGGGACAACTTATATCTATTTACCTCCTTCTATTCGTCTATCTATCTATCTATCTTTCTATCTTCCCCGTCTCTCCCGATCTTCCTTTTCCCTCTTTCTCTTCCGCCCAGCCGATTCCTTTCTATGAACATACACACACAGACAATTCTCTGTTCTATAGATTTCTCGAGGAATTAGTGAAAATAAGAGAAATAACTCATTGATAAAAATCAGTCCCTTCCTTTTAATTAGTACATGAAATATCTGGAAACCGACACTTCCTTACAAGTTCTGCGCCTGTTTATCGTCAAAAAATTAATATTTTTTCGATATTTTAGATATTATTCACCCGCGGCAACTACGATCAAGCATATACACACTTTTCGGCTTTTTGTTATATAGTTTTTTACTTTTAGCTGGACATACACACACATACATACATACACGCAGACAACTGTCCTTTATATAATAGAAGGTAATATTGTTTCCTGGTACAGCTTGAGTATGGTTTCGTACCAATCGGGGATACATATTTGACAATCAGTGGTGATCTCCATTTGGTGGGTGGGTGTACTATCTGTTCTGTTGATAGATGGATGGCATCCATTTTGGTAGATTCTCTGCACAGACGGAGTTTTCCTTTGGTGTTTATTATTTTTGACAAAGGGAATTTCCTTTTTTCTCGAAATATTAAATAAATGATTTTTAATAATCATCCGGACGACACACAAACAGCTAACACCACACTTGCTGTTATGTAAGATTTTAACAAAAACTAAATAGTAAGTCCCATTTCGATTCCGATTTATTATTTTTGTTTTCCTCAATTTGCCTTTTTAAAAACATACTACTAATATTCACAGCAATGCTTCAAGAAAACTAGCATTTTCTATTGTATATATATGTGTGTATATATGTATATATATGCATATATATGCATATATGCATGTATATAGTATATATATGCATATATATGAATATATATATGTATGTATATATGTGTATATATATATGCATATATATATATATATGCATATGTGTATATATATGCATATATATATGCATATGTGTATATATATGCATATATATGCATATATATATGCATATATGTATATATATGCATATATATATATATATGTGTATATATATATGTATATATGTGTATATATATGTGTGTATATATATATATGTGTGTATATATATATATGTATGTATATATATATATGTATGTATGTATATATATATGTATATATATATATATATATATATATATATATATGTATGTATGTATATATATATATATATATATATATATATATATATATATATATATATATATATATATATAAACTAGCAAGCCTTATTCGCCCCGTGGGCAGCAATTAATTGGGGTAGGGTATAGTTGACTAATATATTTGTAACACTAACCTTAAGTTCGACTGGCACGTAATCGCCTAAAAGATTGGTCCTCCCTCTGAAAAAGCAACGCACAGAATAACACACAATTTACGTTAAATATGTATGAAATTGATCCATCATTCTAAATTCTAAAATATGTTTCCCTTTTTTTCCATTTTCTACGGTGTTAACACGTAATCGCCTAAAAAAGAAGTATATATTTATAAAGGGTAGCGGAGTGTGTTAGTTAGCAAATTTACCCAAATTTTATTTTTTAAATCTCATATTTGTAACTGTACGTCCTTTTATATATTTATTTTAAGCAATTTAGTTTAGTTTTGTTATTTTTACGCGTGAACATTAAATAAATAGCTTTTCAAAAAATATCTAAATAATTAAATACCTTATGTTCATGTATAAATGAAAAATATTAAAAGTCCGGGCATTATTGTGGATTAACACCCTGAGCTACCCCACAAATACGATTCTACTTTTTTAGGCGATTACGTGTGGATACCCAAAATATCTTAAAATTTAAATGTTCCTCAATATTTGGGCCATTTTAGGGTTTTATGGCAGTTTAGCGGTTTTTTTAGCTATTGGAGATAAATTCTGTGCGTTATTAGGGGGGGGGGCAGGGGTCCACTGTTTTCGGCTATTACGTGTGGTGTTACGATGTTGCCAATCGGACCCAGGGTTAGTGTTAAAAATATATTAGTTTTCTGTCCTAATAAGTAAGAATGACGCTAAGAAGTTGAATCACATTGTTAAAACTTAGCTGAAGGTGTTAAAATTATGGAAACTTTGTAGTAAAAATATTGTTTTAACTATAACTGGTGTTTTGATATAAATATAGTTTGGATCAATGAAAAAAAAACAACTTTTGCATGTATTCATTTAGAAGACAGAAACAAATATTTTTTTTTAAAATACGAATCTATTTTTTTATTATTTAAAAGGTTGAGAGGGGTAGTGAAGTTTTCTTTTTTCTTTATTATAGCAAATATAATCACATTTAATTGTCGTCGCTGTCGTCGTCGTCGAAAACAACAACAGATTTAGTTTTAAAGATAAAGTATATTTCTAAAATAAAAACTTAGTTATTGCGTTCAATGGGGAGTGTATTTTAAAAATAAATTATTTTAGGTAATCTAAGTTGTTGGTTCGTGTAAACATACACATTCTTAAACCTGACCGGAAGTTATTCGAATTTCAAAATAATCATTTTCAACGTTAAATGTTTTTTTCATGAAATCGTTGGAATTAATATTACTACTACTAATAATAATAATAATAACATTAATATTAACAAAACATTGAATATATATAAGACCACTGAAAAACGAAAATTGAAATGAATTGTCGAGAATATTAATTTATTAGAAGGTGTTTATTAAATCATTATGATAACAAAGCATCGGGATAAATGTGTTTACGCAGTGTTCTGTTGGCTATATATATTGTATTTGAAACTACTTAAATATATAATTGAATTAAATAAGCGTAACTTGATATAAACATAGTTAGGATAAATGGAAAAATATTTCGCATTTATTCATTTAGATAGATAGAGAGAGTATATATATAAATTGAGAGAGGGAGATATTATATATATGTATATATATATATATATATATATATATATATATATATATATATATATATATATATTGTGCTTGAGGATGGTCTTTCATTTTTTTCCTAAATTTAAGTAACGGTTTGGAAATGTCAAAAATATAATGATTTGCTAATAATGGTAATTATTCTGAGACATTCGAAGAAGTACCGTAAAAACAAAAAAACGGCGCTAAGGCATAATTCCGAAGTGATTCTCTTTCTGTAAAACAAGTGGTTATTATCTCGAGTGTTGATTTGATGACGTCTTGTAAAGCCTTACTGACGATTAACTTCTCAAAGACGCCTTAGTCTAAACGCTTAAAGAGGCAGATCCAATGAAATGTTACTTTTCTTATCTTGGCGAAGTGTTCGTCAACGGTTGACTTTATCCGTATTGAACAAAATATTTTAATAAAGACACACACATATAGGGGGAGTTTGAATTACCTACTGGGGAGGTTGAATTACTTACTAGACACACTCCTCGAGTGTCTTCGGTCTCTCTTTAAAAGGGTGTGTCAGGATAACATTACATGGGGATATTTTACCCTACAAGTAGACCCCTACCAAAAATTCTAAATAACATAGTATTCGCAGCACAAATAAGATCCCCTCAGCACGACTATACACTTACTGATAGGAGGAATAGTGTAGATTCTCCTAGTGATGTTAACTCAAGTAATAACACTTAGTATGATACTCAACCAGACTAGATGAATTCTTGTCCTGGAATTCTGGAATCTCAAGAGAGCACAAGAAAGATATGCCACAACATTGTTAACTGGTCAATATGGGGATTGAAAACATTAAGGTGCTTAACTCTTTACAAACTCAACGTTCGCGAAATAATGTGAAGATTAATAGAATATTCGAATATATATATATGTATTTTATATATAGAGTAAGTGTTTACCCCAGGTAGAGGCCCTTTTGATTTCTGAGAACTTCGACTGAGATAAACGAAACAAAGGTACACATATATATATATATATATATATATATATATATATATATATATATATATATATATATATATAAAAATATGGTGTTAGAGGGAAATAACTTCCCGAAATAAATCTGAGTACGAGAGCTCAATATAATAAACAGAGCAAAAATAAAGTAAAGTAACACGGAATCAAATAATCACCGGTTCCATAATTTATTTCGACCCTCCGGCCTTTTCAAGCACCCAAAACGAGGCGATTACATGTTTGAAACATATAATCACCTAATTTTCTGGGTGATTGGAAAGACCTGAGGGCCGAAATAAATAATCGTACCGGTGATTATTTGATTCCGTGTTACTATATATATATATATATATATATATATATATATATATGACAAAAGATCAGAACACTATCGATACCGTTAGTTTCAAATCCCAACAAAGCGGACGTACAACACTGGTTTACAAAACAAAATTGGTCTGAGGCAAGAATAGGGATAGGATTGTTTGCTAATTTGGGGGTGTTTAATTCAAATTTATAAATAGTTTTGCTCTATCATCTCTAGTTTTCTGTCTTTTAAAAAGTCTCATTTTAGTAAAAACAGAGAATAAATCTGATATTTCAAGAGTTGCAGCAGCTAATAACAGATAAAACAGGATAGATAAAGAACACTGATTGAATAAATATACTTGAATGACACAAGTACACAATTCATAGTACCACAGACAATCTAAAGTCTGTTTTCCTAGAAGATCTGGTGTATTTTGCCTCCGGGGTGTCACGCAAGAGCATCCAACAGAAGTCTCCCATCATGCCGGGGGTCCATTTGCCTTGATAGTTGCTCTCCATCTTCGTGATCTATTATTAGAAATATTTCTCCATGCTCAATATTCAGAGCTTCAAGGTTTGGCAGAAAGAGGTTGAGGTGGGAATGGAGAAAATGATGAATATTGAGTGACATTCGGCACCCCATATCCTCGTATGACTTTAGCAACTTCTCAATACAGGCTTGGAATTTGGTACGCCTGTATTACCAAGGAAGCCACTATCAACTGATTTGAATGATTCCCATGCTCTCAGTTCCTTTAAGTTAAAAAGCTCCTCAAAATCAGTATCCTTCAGCACTTCTCGGATCTGAAGTCCGACAAAGACGCCCTCTTTAAGCTTAGCAGCACTAAGACCTGGGAACACAGTAGACAAGTGTTGGAAGATAGCACTATTTTTTGTCAAACGCCTTCACGAAATTCTTCATCAAACCAAACTTGATGTTAAGAGGAGAAATAAGTACCTTATTCATGTCCACCAGAGGATTCCCTTTGACGCTGTTCGCCAAGACCAAAAGTTCTTCTAGACCCCCAGTCTTTCCGCTTATAATGCTGGGATACAGCTCAACTATCCCATAGACAGAGACAACAACAGTATTTTTTGAACCCGCTTGCATACCCATAAGACGACTAATGATCTTCAGGTCCCCACAGACTCGACTGGTACTCATTGTACTTCATAGCTTCTAAAAGAAGCTCCATATTGTCATAGGACTCCTTTATGGATGGGCAGAGTGTGCAATAAGAATGCTGTGATATTTATTCCCGTTGTACAGAAGCACAACCTTGAGACTTAGATTGGGAGAGTCTATGAAAAAAACGTCAGTCTGAAGGATTATGTGGAAAAACAGAGGACGTGAACAAGCCAGGTATATTTGTGCAGTAGCACAACTTGCTTTCCATGTCGAAAAAGGAAGCAAGGTCTTTGTTTCGATTCCTGAAATTGGTGATCATTATATCTTCCTGGACTATATTCCACTGTTTCAGCCGAAAAGCCAAGAGCTCTGACTGCTGTTTTGCCAGATACAAACTACGAGCAAAATCATTCAGGTCTTCTTTCATGATCCAGTGTGGCTCGTTGCCATTTGTTCCTGAATATGTAGACTTAATATCTTCCAAAGCATTTGACTCGGCAAATCCTCCCTGGAAGGCATTTCTTTATCTGATGAGGAAAGAATACCCTTATTTACTGGAGATGTGGGTACAAGAAGATAATCTGAATGGGGAACGGGTCTCATAGCAGATTGAAGGTTGTGATATTTGATAATTTTCCTAGAATATGCATTGAAATCAGTTATATTTATTAGATTAAAATAACAATCATCTGCGTGGCTTTGTAGCTTTCTCCAAATCATCGGGACCGTAAAGTTAAAAGCCGCTTTCTTGCCATTAAACCATGCAGTTAGTCTGTTATAGCATGGTTTACAACAAATGGGTGGAGCCCAAGACATGTCCTGACCATCAATTGTACAGTCAAAATAGTGAAAGTAGGCGGTTCTGAGGAGGAACTGATGGTTCAACGCTGTTCAACTGTTGTGAAGTTCCCACGCACGTAGAAGAAAGAATTGGTCTTGTTGAGGTATCCTCGATGTTTTTACGTGCTTGAAGCCATTGGATAATCAGAAAATATAACAAAGTAAAACTACATCATATGCAAGGCAATAAAATGTGCATTGGAAGCATGCAATACTAATATTTAGCTACCGAAAAGATGTGTAACACGATAGTTGAAGGACACCAACCTCCTGCGACGCCTGCAATACAACGTCTTCCAATGACTGCCAG
>OY744519.1:152501680-152509180 GCA_963556195.1 Sepiola atlantica
TTACCCTATTTTATTAAATCACTTTAATTGATTATATTCAGCAGTCTTTCGAGGTCGGTATTTCATACCATAATCAGACCGACAGAGTCTTAGGAATTATATGGCTAGCATGGATTTGTACTCTTTCAGTCTGAGGTATGGACGTGTGCAGTTTTAGAGTCCCATCTCCCCAGGCTTTACCTTCTCGTCCTTTAAGAAAGTTGTTAATTTATTGCTAATCACGTAGGGCACTCCTACTGGGGAATTCCGATGGAGCTGCCCAGAAAATGTGTGTTCGGCAAGTGGGCCCTTTCTTCTGGGTCGCTGGCTGTACAACACCAAATTTCCTGACATTGTATCGAATCTTCCAACTTTAATTGGGTACTGTTAATATCAACAAAAAATGTTATATATATATATATATATATATATATATATATATATATATATTATTTGGATAATATTAAGATGAATGTTATATATTAGATCCTCTCGCGATAAGGAGATGCTCGATATTGTGGTTAGAGCTTTATTATAGAAAATACTTAAATGATGAAAGATGTAAAGTTAGATACTTTACAACTGTATTTAAGTATCAGGTGTTTCAACGAAGAATATAATACAATATTTAATCTATGGATTTTCAAAGAATTACTCTTCTCCTCAGAATATATATTCAAGCTTACACAATTAGAAAATTAAAAGGATAACATTTCACTATACTAAAATCGTCAAACACTATTCTATAAAATACATCTATTTAATATGTTGGGAACCTAAACTCGTGTTTGCAGTTAATCTGTCTATGTACATTTATCATAGAATAATATATAAATCTGGTGACGCGGGTTTCTATATTAACTTATTCTATCCTAAGGCGAGTTTATTTTATGCTTGTAATTAATTGCGGTTTTATTTCTTCAATTTAGTGAATCCATCATGTCCTAAAATTTGATAATAGCTTCTGCTTCGAGGGAGATAGAGAGAGAGAGAGAGAGAGAGAGGGGGGAGAGAGAGAGAGAGAGAACAAATAAGACGATAAAATGAAGAAAAAATAAACCTAAACATTAATTTATTGTGACATTTTAAAAATCATTATGCAAATGAGGCATACAAATAGCCGTCTTTGGGCGTTTGTCTCTACGTTATATACAGTATATTGAAATATGTGTGGTATTAGTGATTTAAATAGCAGTAACCCATTGCAAGATTCATTTATAAATAAAGTAGACTGGGAAGGACGAGATATCAATATAAACGGATACTACCTTTCTCATCCAGCATTTTCCGACGATACAACTGTCACAAGTAACACACCTCAAGAATTAGAAGATATTCTTAACGACATTTTCAATGCTAGCCATATAGTTGGCCTTAAAATGCACACACGAAAAAGACAAAGTCATGTTCAACAAATATATCACAACAGCACAAGTCATTGTGAATGGTTAAAAAGTGGAGGAAGTTGACAACTATATCTATTTCGGGATGATGGTTAGAAGCAACGCTGACATCATACCTAAAATCAAACGGCGAATTTCGCTAGGAATTATAGCCGTTTTCAAAGTAAACATCATGAAATATAGAAAATCCATGATGAAAAGTAAAAAAAGAAAAGGCTTAATGTGTTCATTAAGCATTTTCCTTTTAACATCATGCCTGTTATGACGTATGTTAGAGAACCATTGGCAATTAATAATGAAGACACAAGGCTAAGAATGGCACAATACAAAACGGAACGCATAATGATCGGCATCAGTCTACAAGAAAGAAAAATAAATACCTAGATTAGACAGCAAACTGGGATAAATAATATCATCACCACTATGTCATCACCAAAAACGCGTTGGGGAGACGACCTCGACAGCCAACTAGGCCCTTCATTGGCACGCCTAGAAACGGACAGCTCCATAACTCTTAGGTAGCGCTAAGAACGGCTGCATCATCAACAGCTGTATAACATTGTAAGTAACTGTGCGTGCCATGTCGAGCATGGAAAAGGACCCTACAGTTATCCCTGGTGGTTTCCCCGAGGCAACAACGCCCATGGATCAAGTCTCGACTAATAGTCTGGTTGTGTGAGCTTATTGGAACTAAACAAGCACCCACTTTTGCCTCCCTACTCTATCTAAAACCAAAATGGAAATACAAAGAAAAAGAAACAAACCTAAAATAGACACTAACCTAAAAACGACACAGGTGTATACTACTGTAAGTAACTGTGCGTGCCATGCTCAGCATGGAAAAGGACCCCCAAACCCTCAGTAGCGCCTTACGTGTACAGTGGCAACTTGCCTTTTTGGGTGTAAACTTAGTTTTTAAAGAAAAAGCCCCCAAAAAAGAAAACCAGGGAGGGGTTATTCCTGCAGTAGTGATCAACATCCTGGCGGCGGCGGCGGCGGCGGCGGCGGCGGCAATGGTTTAATTTGATTTGATATGCACTCATAAATGGAACAGACTTTCGCATGTATTAATTTCGAAGAAATTTTACGAACATATGCTTCCTCGATAGTGATTTGCGTATCAGTAAACCTCCGATAATAAACACGGAATATACATATACCGTGTAAAAATTTAAGCTTCGTCAGCTTTTTAAGTCTAAATGAACTCCTTGGAAAAACAGATTGATTAGGTTGGAAAAGTCGGTCGAGTGTGTGTGCCTTTCTCTGGATCCACCCGATTCAGGAGTGATCAAGCAAATGTTATCTAATCTCGCTCGGCTTTGGGATTCCAGCTGCGCAACGAACGTTTCTTGTCGGATTCGGCGGATCTAACGATGTGTGGCGTGGAGGGCGATGTTATCAATTGCGGGTCGAAGCACCAGTGGCAGATGTTTCCAAAGAAATAATGGCCTCCTTTAACGTTGAAGAATCTAAAAAAACAGGACGGTCGACCTTGGACATCTTTGAATATCGGCAATTGAATTGAGAGTTTGAAGGGCCGTAGTCTGTTTTAACGGCATATCACACTTTTTTTGTTTATTCAATCCTGATGTTTAATTCATTTTATATGTGACGGATTGTGCAGAACTAATTGGACGCTATTCTCCATTTTACGAATAACTGGTATTTAATTCATTCTATCGTTCTGTTTGACGCCATATCTACCTTTTTTGAATAGCTTTTACAAAAGACAGTTGTTAGTGTGTGCCAACCTAAAAGTCAGAAATTACACAGAACCCTCACCAAAATATGTCGGTGTGTACGTGTGTTCCAAAGAATACGTATAAATGCATATATACATTTATAGATATATATATATATATATATATATATATATATATATATATATATATATATATATATATATATATAGACTGGATATTTAAAATATACATTTTATAACGAAAAGCCATTGTAATAGCTCAATAGTTTGAGACTATAGCTATAGTATTGAATGTATTTATTCAATTTAAACCCTGTCAAATGTTAGGAAGGACATATTGACATCATTTCACAAAAAAAAACTGTTTTTATTTCTAGCATATATTTATTTCGGCTTACTACCAATATATTTGTAAGATTATCCTATGTCCTATCAATTTATTTCATAATATGGCTATTTTCAGTGCACAAAAACAAGGCGAGGAAAGTGTAAAATACAATCTGAACTCATCATTACCATTATTCACTTTTTTTCCTAGTTAAACTGTTAACTCCTACATGTCCTAGTCGCAACGTACACACTCCATGTGCATTTCGTTATGATTTTTTTTAATCGTTCATCATCACCTTGGATATTCACTCAAAAATATATGAATCAAAATATATGGTTTAACTGACCGTCGTTTGTTAATCCGACCCATATCTTTCAAGATTTCTATGTTCAAGATTTGTTTATTAATTTATTTGTTTATTTATCATCATTTATTTATAATTTATATTTATAATTTTTTTATAACAATATTTTTTTAATAATTCATTTTTAATCACTCTTTATTTTTCAGTTTTGATATTTTAATTTTTTAATTTTAATTTTTTTAATTTTAATTTTATAATTTTAATTTTTTAATTTATAATTTTTAATTTATAATTTTTAATTTTTTTATTAATAATTCTCTAATAATAATAATAATAATAATAATAATAATAACAATGATAATATTTTTTAATAATAATAATTTATATTTATAGTTGATTGATAATATCTTTATTTATTTGTTTATTGTTATCAACATTTGTGTATTATTGTTTCAAGATTTATCTTGTTCATCAGACCCATATCTTTCCCTTTAATTCCGGTTTTAAACCATCTATTTTATCTTATTTTATATGCCTTTCTTACATTATACTTTTGTATGTTCGTGGGGTGGGCAACTTCCGTTTATACTATACAAAGACAGACACACACACATATGTATGTATGTATATATATATATATATATATATATATATATATATATATATATATATATATATATATATATAAACTATAAATATTTGTTTTTATCTACATACGTATACGTGTACTGTTAATGGAATCGCCACTGTAGAGAAGATTATTCACAGCGGTCGCCAGACTCAAACCCTGGAATACGAGTTATATTTCAAATGCAAATTCCAATATCTTTGCTCACACAGCCGTTGTCAACAACTCGGTAAATCAGCGAGAGATGTATCTTATCTAAAAACCAACTGCCGTAGAGAGATTTTCTTTTGAAATGAACATTGAATATATATATATATATGTATATATATATATATATATATATGTATATATATATGTATATATATATATATATATATGTATATATATATATATATATATATATATATATATATATATATATATATATATATGAGAGAGAAAGAGACTCATACAGAAGTGCAATGCCTCGAGTGTCTACAGTTACGTTGCACAGGTGTTTGTCAGGACAACCTGACATCAGGATACTTCAGCCTACAAGTAAACCCTGACCAAATATTCAAAATAACATAGTATTCGAAGTCTAAATAAGATCCACAGGCTCATAGGAGGCATGGTACACCTTCTCCATACCAGATGAATTCTTGTCCTGAAATCCGGTAAGACTAACACATAAAATATATACTATGACGTAGTTAACTGACGAATTTAGGAGAAGACAAGTAATGTTGTCTACGTCTTTACAAGCTAAATGTTTGAGAGGTAAAGGAACAGTTTTGTTAAACTCTTGGATATCTATGTATCTCATATAGAGGTTAGACGTTATCTCATTAAAGGATTTCTTTGATTTATGAAACCTTCGATTTAAGTAAAATGAAACAAAAAGAAATAGGTATGTGTTATTTTTTCTTCGGGCTTTATATAACAAAATATAACTAAATGAACTGTTATAAAAGTAAGTTTTTTTTTAAATCACCGATAACAACTCCTGAAGATGATTTCTGATGAATCCGAAGGTACTAGCGATAAAAGCGAATACGGCATATGCATCGGTCAGTTCCCGCTCGAAACTAGAAAAAACATACGGAGATTAAAAAAAAACAAGCCAAAAATATGCAGGGATTAATTGTCCATTGTGTTTCACGAAATATGATTAAAAGAAAAATGCTGCGTAAGTACACACCTACCCACACCCACTCACTTATATATAAATATATTCTACTAGACACCATATTCGACTGTTTTCTGTCTCTCCATAATAGGGTTCATCAAGGAAACAGGACATGTCGATAATTCACTGTACAAGCATATCCTTACCATATATTCAAAATAACATTGTATTCGAAGCCCAAATAAGATACCCTCGACACGGCTATACACTGGCTCATACAAAGAATGGTCCACCTCCTCTAAGTTATGTTACCTCAAGTAACAGCACGTAGCTGGATACTCAACCAGACTAGATGATTTTTTATCCTAGAATCCGGTAACACCCAGAGATTAAAAGAAATATTTGCTATAACATGGTTAATTGGGGGGGGTCCTGTACTAACTCAACGTTTAAGAGGTGGCGGATAATCTTGATTAAACATTGGGATATCTATGTCTCGTATATAGAAATAAAGTGTTATTCCCAGAAAGAACCCTTTCTTTCTGAGAATTTCGATTGAAGTAACATTAAACAAAAAATATATATGTGTTGTTTTTCCTCCGTGTGTGTGTTGTGTATGTGGACGTGTTTTTATTTAACTGTTTTCACATATCTACAATATGTTTGAAACTTTATATTTATTTTGTTTTGTGTAACCCGCCGGTTAGTAGAGATAGGTTGTTCCTCTGTACATTTTAATGTTCGTGTTAAAAAGATATATATGTTTTTTTAATTATAGCAATTGCGTATGTACGTTCACATGCGAAGGATAATGGTGTATAATAATAAAGCCTGTGTGACGACTCTCTGTGTATTAAGTGTGTTATATTACACCTACCGTGGGTATATAACTCCTTTATACACCCGCGTTTCTCTGTGAAACTCAGCTTTTCTTTCGGCTCCTCATAAAAACCGCATGACACGCCAATACTCATATTTGTAAGAGGATTTATTTTAAACAGAAAAACATATTGACTTCTTATGCGTGAGAAAGTGAAGAAAGATCGCTAGTCTTGTTACACCCCGTTATAGTATACCCGACCGGCTCTACATTCATAGGGATCTGCTTGCTAAAGTTGTTAGCCAAAAAAAGGCGGAACCACGTGGTTTAATCGACTTCCGCTTTTATGTAAGCTCTGACCTTTAGGATGTAACTAAAACTCTTCCATCCAAGAAACTCCTTCGCTGTCTAACATCAGTGTGTATTCGGGCTGCTTGGTATGCGTGTGTAATCGTTCGAACTTTGTCTGCGTTTGTGTGTGTACATTCTGAGGTTCGGCTTTTTGGTTTTATCATTTTGCGCTCGATGTGCCCGCGTTGGTCGTTCATATTTTCCTGTCTAGACCGGCTTGAGTTCTTAAAGGATTTCGTAACACGTTGAGACGCGAGATCGATCGATTTTCCCTTTGGCGATCTGAATGAAAATCAATTCAAACAAATTACATATGAAGCCAGTAACTAGCTTTTAACATGCTTAATACAGTTTAATCCCGTGATGCTAATTTTGACGTTCCTCGAATTTAAATTGTACATGTATTTCCTGTAAAATAACTAGTCCGTTCTCTTGACTTCATATGGGCGTTCTTGCTACTTTTTGAAATTCTCTTTTTTTCACCAGCTTTTTTTTTCATTTTGTTTGTCACCTGAAGATGATTCGATGAATAATCTAATACGTTCGTGATACATATGGAGCATACTGTAATTTGTTTGATTTTGAAAAATAAGATAATGAGAAAATGAGAAAAAATAAATAACAGGTATAATTAAGCTGAAGAATTCTGTTATTTTTAACTATGTTTGCTAATATATATATATATATATATATATATATATATATATATATATATATATATATAATGTATATATGCATATGTGTATATATATATATATATATATATATATATATATATAGTGTGTATATATGCATTTATATATAAGCAACGATTAATACGTCGTTTGTTTTTGTATGTGGTGCTATAAACTCATACATCCTCTCATATTGTAGA
>OY744519.1:152514180-152531680 GCA_963556195.1 Sepiola atlantica
CTAAATGATAAATTCAGAGCAGAAAAAAAAATTCTGGAGCAAAATCAGAAATGTTCCCGGCAGATAAGCGTACTAGATAACCTTGCACACAAACAAAATCTTATTTGACAGCGTCAGAAACATAATATCCACTCATAATATACCAAGCATTTTCTCTGCGTGTCTGTCTGTCTGTCCGTCTGTCACAAGTTTTAAAACAAATATATTAACTTCTTTTATAAATAGACAAATATTGCATTAATACTAAATGATAAATTCCCAACAAATAAAGCGGGCGCCATGACAGGAAATCGAAATCTTGAGATCTTAAGTCTGCTGTTTTACCAACTGAGCTATTCAGACTTTCTTATGAATAAGTCTTAAAACAATACATCAACAAAATAATTATAGCTTTGACGTTACGTTATATATTTATGAGATACGTCATGTTTCAAAACATGAATTAAAACATAACCGATAATAAAAATAAATGAATTAATTAAGTGTTTAACATTATCAAGCGCGTTAGAAATTATTTTAATAGTCCAGAAAAATCTGTTTTTCTTAACTACGTATTAGCGTTAAACAACATTTACTATATAATAGAATGTTGGTCAATATATATATATATATATATATATATATATATATATATATATATATATATATATATATATATATATAAATGCGAAAGTTTGACCAATTTCTCACACTAACGATAAAGTCAATAGGTTTAATTCGAGTTCATTCCATAAGTTTGGCTCAGGGATGGTAGGCATAGCACCCGGACCCAAAGGAGCGGGGCACAGTCGATGTCAGGGATATGGCAAGCATCTCTTCCCCTATTTAACTTCACTCTCATAGTGCAAAAACGGCGTGGACGTTATCATTGTTTTTCAGTAAACAAACAGCCAACTATTAGATCGTATCTGACGAATATCGGTTCCGTCCGAGGGGAAATAAATTATAATTAAAATGGGTGAAATGTAGGTTTCAGTTTTTTAAAAAAAAAACTCTATT
Organism: Sepiola atlantica; assembly: GCA_963556195.1. NCBI lineage: Eukaryota > Metazoa > Mollusca > Cephalopoda > Sepiida > Sepiolidae > Sepiola > Sepiola atlantica. The sequence continues at coordinate 152,515,180 of OY744519.1, forward strand.
TCTGCTCTGTATTGCATTGGGCTCTATTCTCAAGATGTTGTACCGAAGAAGAAGATTAAATCTGGACAGTACAGAGAAGTGTGTACATAACAGGAGACTTTGTTGACATGGTTACATTGGAAAACAATAGATCAGAACCATTAGGTTAGTAGACGTAAAACAGTTGAGGTTGCAAGGTCAGTTGACAGGAAACACGCCATAGAAGGTAGTAATAAGGATAGATTTAAGATAAAGTAATAAGTGTCTACCAGGCATGTGCACACAGTGTGATGTATGAAAGTGAAACCTGACACGTGAGGGGTCAGGATATGTGTTACAGAGAGAAATGATGCGCGACTAATGTGAGCTTAAAAGACAGACTTCGATCTGATGACCTCAGAGGAAGATGACATCTGGGCAGTCTAGGGAGATGTGTTCAGCACAGAATGAACAAAAGTTATTGGGTTAGTAGATGTAAAACGGTTGAGGTAGATTATTAGTTAGCAGTGAATCGTTGATGGGTTGGCTGTTTCGACAATAACTAAATTATCCAAAAGAACATTTCAGATTCAGACTCTAGAATTATAGATATACACATTTAAGACTTTTTTTTATTTCATATATAGAAATTTCAGACTGATACTTAAGATACAGAAATGTTAGACTTAGAAATTTCTGATATTGGGACTAGACTTAGAATCTTTGGACCAAGACTAGAATAAGGACCCCAGATCATTAACACAAGACGTGGGACATATTTTGGAAATCACCGGTTGCCCTCGCAATACACGTGGTCTCTATTTACAAAACACTTGTAAATAAATCTTTTATTTATTTTAATAAATGTAGAATATTTCGGAATTTTTTTTTCTTTTAACATGTTAATATTTATTATAAGGCAGAGAGTCCATAAATAAAACAAATAAAATATTAACATGTTTTCTTTTAAAACATGTTTTTGTGTCACTATTTACTTGCCTCACCACGAGGGCAGAAATGGGGGGGGGGTATGAAATATTTATCATCGTACTTAAGTAATCTTTCGTTTTGTAGGGAAAAATACAGGCTTCCCAAAAAGGGGCATTCTGGATCTTACCTCAGTTTAGAAGGATTTTCCATACTACACTTTGCTCCTAGCCCGAGGAGGCAAAACGGAAGATTACGCAAGTTATTTTAATAAATAAACGAAATATATACGCTTTTTAAAAATTCGGCTGACTTGTAATCTTTCGTTTTGCCTCCCCACAAGGGCGGAGTTAGATTTCAAAAATCAGTTTATGAAGTTTTTGTCCTATTTTTTCTGTAAGCAACAATTATAAACAAATAAATAAAACTTCGTATTTGTTAAATCTTATTTCATTTGTTGCTTAGAGAAAAAAAGGACAAAAACTTCATAAACTTTAAATTGCTTCCGTTTAGAAACTGATTTTTGAAGTCTAACTCCGCCTCATGGGGAGGCAAAACAAAATAAAAAAATAAATTAATTAATTACTAAAACACTGAATTAGTTAAAATTTAAAACCTAAAATAGAAATACAAGAAACCACGTGTTAAAATAAACTCGCCCACTGTATTGACAAAACAAAGGAAAAAGGATATAGGAAAATCCATTGTTAACAAAAATAGGAGCGTCACCAACAATGCCTTTGTTCGAGGGAAGCCCAACGATTGGCTGAGGGAACAACAGAGAATCTTATTGGTTAACTAGCAAGCCACGTATATAAAAACACCTGACAAAAATAACTCCATGCATTTAGCATTACGATTCCCCCCTGGGGATGAAACACGGGAGCATCTGTGTAGCTTGATTGCCATATATATTTTCATTGCTTACTATATTTGTATATATATATATATATATATATATATATATATATATATATATATATATATATATATATATATATTTGTACATATATTTATATATATATATATATTTTATATTTATATTTATATATATATATATATATATATATATATATATATATATATATATATATATATATATATAGAACGGGAATATTAGTCAGATTTCGATCATCCAGTAATTATAGGAGAACCGAGCTGATAAAAAAGAATTTTAAAAACAACCTGGCGAATATTCATCGTGAACCAATTACTAGTGTGATACAAACAAGAAATAAGAAAATTGGAAAAAAATATATATACACACACACACACACACACACACACACACACACATATATATATATATATATATATATATATATATATATATATATATATATATATATATATATATATATATATTAAAAGCTTTAAGTGTTGCATGTCCTCCTGTAAAGATTAACCGTTCTTTTAGAGGTTTCCTGTCAACCCTCTGCTCGAGATAAAACGGTCATTCTCAGATCTAAATATATCCTAATCATCTTTGCGTTTTTGGTAGGTTTCTTTGAATGGAAGTCTGGGATTATGCAAACTATTCCGCATGTTATCTTTATAGGCGAAGAGTGATTCGACAATAAACGACTGCGTCTTGGCTCTGAAGGAAGCCTCAGTGTCGGCTTTGTTTCTTCCGTTTTTGCACCTTTCCTCTTCGATGGCCTTTCTCTTTCAATGAACAACGGAAGGCGAAGCAGGCATTTTTACGACGTGCAACCGAAGGTTTTACGACCTTTCAACGGTCGTCGTTGTAACGTCGTTGTTTTTTTAATCATCTGGGGTCACTTAGAACATTTTATCTTTGAGTCTCTCGCCCTTCACCCTCTATCTCTCTTTATCTCCAAATCTGTACTTCTTTGTCTCTCTTTCACTTCCTCAAATCTCCCTCAATATATACTACCTCGAAATCTCTCACTCCTCGCTGATTGACACTCTCTCCATCTCCCCTTTCTCTCTCATATTCTCTCTTTATATCTCTCTCTTTCATTCAACCTCCCATTCCCCGTCCTTCTATGACTATTTCTCTCTCTCTCTCACTCACTCACTCTATCTATCTATCTATCTATCTATCTATCTATCTATCTATCTATCTATCTATCTATCTATCTATCTCAATCTCTCCATGCCTATCACTAAAACTTCCCCACTCTCAATCTCTCACTCCCTATCTCTCTTTCTCCCCCCCCTCTCTCTCTCTCTCTCTCGTTTTAATTTCTACAAGCAGGAGGACCGGGCTATGCTGGGGATAAATGAGAAACACATTTTTACGTTTTTTATTCTTATTCTTTAGATTTTATAATATTAAAATTTAAGTGTGGGACCCAAAGTGATAATGATTTTATGTAAAATGATATTTATTGAAATAAATTTCGATAAATGTATTATCTTTATGCACGATCAAGTATTTTTTAGCGTTGCCCGGGAATCAATACATATTTCATTTTTGATTGACTAAGACGAAGGATCGCCGAAAATATTTAATACCACAGTAAGTTACACATTTTGTATTCTTTTTTAGTTTTGATTTATGTGGAGGCCAGTTTAACACACACACGTATATTGAAATAATACATGTGAAAAGTACAAAAATAATATATATATATATATATATATATATATATATATATATATATATATATATATATATATATATATATATATATATATATATATATATATATATTAACTTTTACCAATTAAAATCTAGCCGTGACGACGGCTGAGTGGTAAAAAGCTTGAATTCGAATTGTTTTGGTTTGGGTTCGAATTGTCTACCAGTGGTACAGTTATGTCATGCGCACTTATTATTGTAGGAAACACGAACTGTATATGTATGTTGATATTAATATATTCAAAAATAATAATTCATATATATAAAGAGATACTCCAGGTTAAGTATATATATTTACAGAATAAAAAATCCAGAGAATGTCAAACAAATTTATATTATAGTGATCAATAGTAAATAGATGTATTTATATTAATATATTTTATTGATATAAACACGTACAAAAACTAGACTTGACGATGTTTCGATCTGTAGCCATTAAAAGTACGATCTCCTCAGGCAGAGAAAGTTGTTAATTTCTGTAGTTGTTCATATTCATTAATCAATAAGAACCAATAAAGAAAGTACCACCATTTTTTTCCTGATGGGATCGAAGTTTTTATGACTACCGATCGAAACATCGTCATGTCAATGTAACTTGTGTACGTGATTGTATAAATATAGCTATTAATATATAACGAGATAGATGGCTCGTAGCTAGAAAATATAAAGTCAAATAATATTCCTTAGATTGTAAACATAACGTATAACCTCAAATACCTTATCTATATTGCGTGCATGTGTTGTTTTTTCATTTTCTGTTTCAGTTATCTCTCATAGTTCAAGTGGCCCCTTTCTGGGTTCTCACACTTGATTTCCTTGCGATACATTGATATTTAAGTGTTCATTTAAGTTTCCCCCTAATTTTCAAACCTTGAGTTAGTAAAGCAGTGAAACATTAATTATTCTCTCCTCAATTTAGCTCTTAGCTACGTTATTGTTTATCTTTCTCGTGGTCTTTTCTTCGCCGTGTCTGATTCCAGGACAGGAATTCATCTGGTCTAATGGAGTGCCCAGCTTAATGCTGTTAATTGAAGTGGCTTGACTCGGGGAATTGAACTATCCCTCACATGAGCCAGTTTGTAACCACTCCGATGGGATCTGATTTAGGCTTCAAATACGATGTTATTAAATATGATATGATTATCCAATACGATTTTGCTTACCTGACGATTCATTTTACTTACCTAGCACGTGTGTTCGTAGCAGTTTAAGAGACGTCTTCGCCGATCCCTCTAACACAGGATGGACCGTTGTGGTTTCTACTGGCTCTGCTCTGTCGGGTCGAGGTATGATTCTGCTTACCCTCAGGGTGTCCACACTTCCAAGCTTTACATTCTTATTGAAAATGGGCTACTTTATTACGAATCGCCTGTGGCGCTCCTACCGGAAAATGCAAACGGTGCTGTTCAGATATTTTTTGTAGGCAAGATTGCATTAATTCTATTGTCCTTGCTTTTAAAAACCACATCTGACATTGTGTCTAACCACCACTGAAGAGAAGGTAAATATATTCAAATACGATGTGTTTAATTGTTCGTTAGGGTTTACTTGTAGGGTGAAGTATCCTCATGTCATTCTATCTCGGTAAGCCCTTGTACAAATAGACAGAAGACTCTCGAGGATAGTGTCTAGTAGGTAATTTAATTTCTTTTTTTCATTTTACTTTAGTGTAAAGTCTCAAAAATCAAGCTCCCCCATCCTGGGGCCAATACTTGATCTCTATATGAGATACATAGATATGTCAAACGTTTAATAAGTAAAGAAGTTAAGAACATTCATTTTCCTCTCCCCAATTGATCAGTTGATTATGTTGTAGTATATATTTCTTGTTGACTCTTGGTCTTACCGGATTCCAGGATAAGAATTCCTCTAGTTCGGTGGAGTATTAGCTACGTGCTGTTACTTGAAGTGACACCACGATTAGAAGGGGCACTATTCCTCAAATGAGTCAGTGTATAGCCGTGTTGAGGTGATCTAATTTGGGCTTAGAATACTATGTTACTTTGAATATTTGGTCATTGTTTACTTGCAGGGTAAAGTATCCTCATGGCATGGTGTCCTGATAAACCCTTGTACAAAGAGGCCGAAGAAACTCAAAGAATGTGTGTGTACAATAAAACAAAAATCACTTATAGAGAGACCGAAGACACTTCATATTGGTATCTAGTATGCGTTCAAACTATCTCCTTGTGTGTGTCTGTTGTGATTTTTACGTTTTATTTACTTAAATAAAATGTATTCCCGAAATAACTTGGCGTAATTCCTAAAAGTTATTTCGACGATGGAAAAACAATCTTCGCGGCAATGCACCATGGCGGTTAAACAGCGTTTAATGAGCCGTGACTGGCAGTTAAACACAGCGCACTTACGATCCTCTCTCAATAGGAAGTTGGCATGAAACGAACGACTTTAGATTGCTCCACTACGAATAATGATAATAATTAATTGAGACTAACAATAGAATAATATGTGGCGGGAAACGGAGTGCGACGCATTGTTATTGCGCGCCCGAAATTGGCTCAGCGTGAACACAAAAGTCGGCATGACAATGTGCCAGAACGATTCATTGAGAACCGGTGGGGGACGCTATACCCTGGAATGTTAACATATGTGCTAGTGCCGTACCCTGAGGAGCATATTACAAATGAGAATTCTAGAATCTGATGTTATTCAATTATTGATTATGATCATCAGAATACACATCGACACCTGTCAATGTCTCGTTGACGCAGATCAGAGAGAACGCCGAGTGAATGTCTATATGTAAGTTATCTAACTAACATATGGACATTCACTCGGCATTCGATTATTTGAGCTTGTTGGGGCTATTCTGAATTCATAACCGTCAGCCGCCATCAATAGACATTTTCTCTTTTACCAAACGGCCATAAACTACGTTTTAAGTTTAATTTGGACGGTTTCAAACCGATATCAATATAAATATGTCAGTGCCCTTCGACGCAGATCACAATGAATGGCGAATAAATTTCTGTATGTTCGTTGGGTAAAATTGAAGTATTCAACCTTGTGGCGGCTATTCCGAATTCATAACAATAAACTGTCATCAAGTTCACTTTCTCTTTTACTAAACGGCTATAAACAACGTTTTAAGATGAATTTAGACAGTTTCAAACCGATATAACTGAGTGCATACTAAAATATTAAATAAACAAAAAATCGATCTATTTTAATTTTAATTATTTTATAGTATTTTAGTAAAAAATACTATATTAATTAAAAAATTTCAAAAAATAATTTTTAATTGGTATTTAATTTTAATAAAAAAATATCAGAAAATTGTAATACATTTTTATTATAAAAGTTCACCTGTAAAATATTTTATGTGACTTTTAAAAAATGATGACCGTTTGGTACAAGAGAAACAGTCTGTTAATAGCAGCGACGGTGATGAATAAGGAATAGCCGCCACAGGCTGAACTACTTCAATTATACCGTTCGTTTAATTTGCATATTAGTACCGGTCCTTCGCTTGCAAAGCTACTAGAACCGCGTTTTTCAGGTTACCCCTGGTATTGCTATTCTCCCTCCATGCGCCTAGCATTAGGCGACATTTCCATCCACAAAGGTTATTTGCATGATACTGCGGTAGTACTTCTCTGCTGATTATAAGTAGGTTGTCTTTAAATGCAAAGTCTAAAAATCCTTTTCATGGGGCGCCCCATAAGCAATTAAACGCAGCTCATAACATTGAGCAATGCTATTACTTCCATAGTGTTCCTCATCTTTCGACTGGCAATCATTTCTGTCTCATTAACTATTATCCTCGAATGGCTTTCATAAGTGGTGACTCAAAAAGTAAAAAGCATCGAAGTAAATTGTTACCATAAGAGGTTAAGGGTAAAAGAGATTTTCAATTCTATGATTAACAATACTACGAGAGGATTGAAAAAGAAGGAGTTGAAAAGGCAGAATTGTATTACGTGAGACGACTCAGCAAGTATTTTCTTACATTTTACTTGAAGACAACTATACTGTAGTAAGAATGGAAGCAGCCCCGTGGTGTGTGTCTCACAGATAGCTCCTTCTTAGAAAGAAACTGTTCGTGCAAATTTCGATTGGTTTAAGGAACACAAAAGATTTTTAAAAGTGGTGGTAAAAAGACGAGTTCTTATAGTGAATTCTTTACAGAGGGAACCAGATCTTGGAGCCCAGTCGATCACCTATCATCCAAATAACGATAGAGTAAACATAAGTATAGTAACATCTATCCTGTAGTTATGGTGATATAATCCTGCTCTGAGCAGAACTTTCCCAGATCTTTTTAAAATGCTTTTGACATAATTGACCAGAAACAAGGCAGGTCGCTACTGTATGTCAGTACAGTCGGGAGAACAGGGAACAGAGCAGGGGTTCCAGCGGCCGGCAGTACGAGAGAAGGAGGTTTTGGAGTAGAAGGCTCTTCGGCATCTAGGGATATCCACAGTGAATGGACGAGATTCGGCTGATTGTTGGGTCGGTCTACTGAATTTACGTCGAGTAAGCACTAGTGAAGCACAATCCATTGACGTACTTGTAAAACAGGCACAAGGATGAACCATTGCAGCGATGGGACAGGGGCTGGAGCGTGGAGGATAGTGATAGACATAACAAGCTGGCAACTCTGTTTTGGATCTTGTCTAAAAGAGAGACACTAATAGATGATGCACAAGCTCAGATATGGCAACAATACTTCATTCATGGGCAGATAACTTGTAATGTTAGATGTCCTCAATGTATTTATTCCAATTAATCTTACCTGTGATGTTAGCCTGAGGAGTTTAAATGTTGAACTCTCTAATATGCTGTTATTTACCATTGCAATCGGTGGTTGAAGAGGTTTCTTGTAGTTATTGAACGTACGGAGCTTTGTCTTTGCGACATTAAAAGTTTCCATCTATTTATGACTTCAATCCACTACAGCCTGGAGGTCATTCAAAGGATTCAGCCATTGCCTCGGATATTTGCGCACTCGTTTTGCCTACATGATGATAGTAGACTGTTGTGTCGTCAGCACAAATAGTTATCTCAGTATCAATGACATCAAGAAGAGTAGAGGTCCAGGGATTGATCCCTAGGGTACACCAGCATTTATTTCATATTGCTTAGATGAACGACCATCGAGGACAACCTGGATCTTTCTTTTGCTTAGGAAGGATCTAATTATATAAAATATTTGTCCAGTAATATCATATGCGTAAATTTTGTTTTCATTTCATGCCAGACCTTGTAAAAGGCTTTGGATATATCAAGCGCTACTGAACAAGCTTCACCTGCCTAGTCCAGAGTAAGATATATGCGTTCAGAGATGGCCGTTAGGATATCCTCAGTAGATCGTGCTTGTCTAAATCCGTACTGATGATCAGAAAAAAGTTTAGCATTAACTAAGTTCCTGACAATCGCTAGATTTATTAAGGATTCAAAAATATTAGCAAAGATCGGGAGTAGACTAATTAAGCGGTAGTTTTAAGGATCAGTTCTGTTTCCTAATTTTTTGAAAACTTGTCCCACAGAGGTAGATCTCCAGATATCATGGAAGCAATATTCAGCAAGGCATGTGTTGTAGTGTTTGGAGAGAGCAGGGATCAATTCAGTAGAGCATTTCTTTATTAATATGACTAGTATAAGATAAGACCAACAAGCTTTGGATGTGGCAAGGTTTTTATGATGCCCCTTACCTGAGATGGGGTGATGATCAGATGTTCAACTGTGGCTTCAGTCTGCAATGGGAATTTACGGAGGGATAGTTAGCTGAGTCGAAACTGGAGTTGTAAGCGAAACTCATGTCAAGTAGTTCAGGTTTATCAGTTGCCGTGCAAACGATATCGTTGTAGTTTGATTGCGGGGGGGGGGGCTGTTGATTGCCCATTGTTCACCCCACTATTGTAGATTTTCAAGAAATCGCGAGTACCTAGTTTCTGTGACTGAATCCGTTTTTTTTTGTTTTTTTTAAATCTCTGTATGTGTTTTATTTGCTTCCCCTATCACTACTTAACAATCATTTATTGACTTTAATAATTTCTGTCGATTCGCCGTTTACTTATAACGGTTGAATGTTCGGAATGCTTTTTGCCTCTTAGCAATAGCAGCTGCGCATTCCGAGTTGTACTTTTGAGGAGAGTAGGGTTTGCTGAAGAATATTTACATGGAGAGATAAGCTTCAATGTATGCTTTGACTCATTCGGTTAGCTAATTTACACATTGATATGAAGGAAGTGAGAAGGTTTACATCCATAGGGGGTCGCTAATGTTATCTCTGAGGGGGGCAAAATCAACCTGCGTGTAGTTACTTGTCGTTTTGAGCAGCAGCTGGTCAGCTTTTGGACGAGTTTAAAGTGATATAAATCAATACCACTAGGAGATCAGAGTTTCCGAGTGGGCTATGGGAATTCGCCACACAAGCCTCCGGGAATGAAGGGATTAAATAGTCGAAAAGTGAAGTTTGCTGGTCCGCACTATGAGGGAGGCGGGTTGGTAAACTGACAGTCTGTGAGAGGGAGTGAGCTAAGGAGAAATAAAACGTAGAGTTACTGGCTTCGCCAGTAAAGCTGGAGAATCGCAGGTTGTCACAGAGGTGTGCATTAAAATCCCCCAATACATGTAGTTGGGCATCCGAGTCGAGTTATAGTGGTCTGTCTTTTCTTTAAGAGACAGCGTGAAGCAGGGGACAGCCATGGATCGAAGGTTAACGTTATAAGAAATATAAGTAACTAACGCTGTGATTAAATGTCAATCTAATTCACATTTAAGCTTGGTCATCTGATTCTAACCTAGTTTCTCTAGTCAAGTGTATCTAACATAAACTTCTAGCCTGTGCATATGTTTGTCAGAGTCTTTACGGTAGAGTGGGGGGTAATCTGTCATGTCAAAATGGTGAGTAGAGGATTGAGGATTGAAAGTTTGTTTTACTTAATGCTAGGATATCCGGTGAATTTGCCAGGTGTATACGTCGTTAATGTTTTTTGTAAGTACCCGGATATTTGTGAATGCGTGCCTCAAAGGCGGAAGCGAAGATGTTTTTAGTTGGCTGTCTGGTTTAGGTTGATTTTTTTCATGTTTGATTTAAGATAGAGTGGGGTGGGCTATGTGGGTGCTTGTTTGGTGTCAATAAGCTATCACAGCCAGTCCATTAGTCGTGACTTGGCCATGGAGATTGTGACCTCTGGAAATCCCATCAGGGATAACGGTAGGGCCAATTTCCAAGAGCGAGATCGTACGTACAGTAACTCACTATATTATGCAACTGTTTATGTAGCATCTGTGTCGGAAACAGCAGCCAGACAAGCTGTCTAACCTGTAACCTCAATGTGTTGGAACAAGAGTGACCCAGACTAGTCATGTAGGACTTAGCGAAACAAAAACTTTCCCCTAGTAGCCCAGATAGAAAGAAAGATAGACGGCGTTCATTGCCCTAGTCAGGAAACAAGGCCAAACAATAAGCAGAGCCAATCTACTCTTTATGCAATTACAGGTTTGCAAACCGGATACTTTGTTCGAGTTTCCAGCTCTAGGAAAGTTGCCGATCAGGACTATGAGGCTCCCCTCCCCAACGGTTTGCTGCCAAGACGTTAGTCGTTAGTAGCGACGTTTTATTATCAGAGTTGTCCTTCTCTTAGAGAGATGACCTGACAAGGTCTACGAGTCCAACACACTGAAGGAGGGAGAATGCACCCGTGTGCTAGTCGGATATTTCCAAAACTCTTTCATATATATATATATATATATATATATATATATATATATATATATATATATATATAATGTAGATAAAATAAGTCTAAACGATTCCTTCTAGATATAGTAAGAGACCGAAGATGGGTTCCACTCTCGTTCTCTCATAGACAATTGATAAAAGTACCAGTCATATTTAAAGCATGCAATAAAAAAAACTTAGCTGCACTTCGGTGAATATATTCAATTATTACTGGCATGTGGTGGAAGCATTATTTGAAAGCCGGCCACTTTGCAACAGTTCTCTATTTTGGAACGTATCTGACCCTTCAACAGGTAGAGGATTTAATCAGGTGACACTTAGTGTTTGGAGTTGTTCAATATAATGACCGCTGTACAAGAAATAGCAGTAGGTCTGAAGAAACACATACACGCGCCCTGCCGAAAAAAAAATGCAGTTAATTAATACAGGAGTATTTGAACGAAAACAACTATGCAGACAATCAAATATCTAAGAATCTGATGAAAAAACACCTAGAATGATTAACTTAAAAGGCCATCTGCGGATGCGAATAAAACAAAATCAGAACTTAAGTTTAAATTAACTAAAAATGGAATTCTTGATGTATTTCGATTAATTCTGAAATAATGCTGCCATTTACATAACCATATATAGAGATGTTTATTTATATAAAAAAAAGTAACAGCGTTTTATTTTCAGGGGTTACTACCGCAATGAGAATTCGTAGCCCGACACAATCAAAACACAAGTCTAACCGAACACAGTCGTTCAGCTTAGGGCGCAAAGGTCCATCTGTCTGTGAGATCCACATAAACTTAACTGACCACTCTATATTTATACTCAACTTAAGTCAAACTATTTTGACTATATATATATATATATATATATATATATATATATATATATATATATATATATATATATATATATATATATATATATATATATATATAACGTGTGTGTGTGTGCATATGTATATTTAGGCAGCATTTCTACGTGTATGCATGTTTGATTAAACGACAGTGACAATTACTGTTTGTCTCTTTTTTATCCATCTTTTCAAGTTGGCAGCCTAACGATCTAATGTTCTGTTCAAGTGTGAACAGGAACTCGCCAAAACTGCCAACGGGTTCGACTCCCATGAGTGTTCATCAGACACGTGAGGAGTTACGCAAATTAAAATTGGTGAATTTATTAAGAAAGTCGATTCAAAAATGTTTTTTTTAATCGACTTTCTTAATAAATTTACCATTTTTTATGAAAACATTTAATATACTTTCTTAACCCTCATATCAAGCTTGGTCGATAGTAGTTATTTTTGTCTCGAATAAGTAAGGCTTCAAATATGGGGAGGCGCAGGTTGCACTCGTTTAATTATATATATATATATATATATATATATATATATATATATATATAGTCTAAAGAAGCTTTGAGCCATTGAAAAAAAAAGAAAAAAAATGTAAAATGCAGTTGAAATTCCCAGACAAACCAACCAAATCCAAGATATTGCAGACCTAACATTCGTTGGAAAATTAATAAATGAAAAAATATAAGTAAAAAAAAAAAAAAGAAAAAAAGGGGCGTTAATTATCTAAGAGTGAAACAAAAAAAGGACACCTTAAGCGTTTAATATTAACACGGGGATTATCAGCTGTTTACCATGTAACTGTTTCGGAGATTTAAAAACAGGACAGTTATTATATTCATGGCTCTCCAATGGTACTGATTATACGACCATTTTCCCAATAATCAAGTGTCGAAATAATTCAGCTAAAAATATCACTAATATATACATAAATATAATAATAATGATAAAAAAAAATAATAATAATAATATATTACCTTTAAGACTACCGTATGATATAGTAATTTGCATATCAAATAACATTAATTATAACAATAAAAAAATAATAATACTATCTAAACACTACATCCAAGAACCATTCTGCAATATGGTAGCTAGCAATAAAATTATATAGGAATTAAAGTTGCATTAAAAAATAAATTTAAAAAAAAGCTTAAGTACCTTAGGTACCAGAAAAGTAATTAGATAAGAGGAAGGAAACCTAGCCATACAGATCTAAATACCCAATATATAGTCTAAAGAAGCTTTGAGTCATTAAAAAAAAAATGTAAAATGCAGTTTAAATTCCCAGACAAACCAACCAAATCCAAGATATTGCAGACCTAACATTCGTTGGAAAATTAATAAATGAAAAATATAAGTAAAATAAAAAAAAAAGGAGAGAGATAGAGATACTGCAGTCATTTAGGACCACTAATCTGAAAATGGTTATCTGTTTTATTACTGAACATAAACACCTACCGGCCAGGTGAGGAACCATCTCGGATGATCGTATTTTTTAAAAGTCTCATATGAAACTAAAAAAAAACGGGCAACGCCGGGAATGTACAGCACGTAATAATAACTGAGCTACGCGTTGAGAACCTCCTATCGGAATCGGTAATCGGAAAAATCGCAACCTTTTTGGGTATCGGAATCGGACAAATTGGCTTCTAATTTTTGTTTCCCAAAACGATTCTTGTTTTTCTTGTTTATGTTTTGTTTAAAACGTAATTTGTCATTGCTGGTATTAATGGTAAAATGATAAATATTTATTAATTTAAACTACTAATAACACTAACATTTATAAATCATAATAACGAACTTAGGTAAAAAATGCACCAGAAAAAATTCCCTGGTAAAAATAGGACAATAAAAATGTCATAAGTGAAATATATTGATGAACATCTCACAATGAGTTTATCAAAATCTTAGAAATAATATATAAAGGAAAAATATTAAAGAGGTTGTAAAATTAAAAAGAAAATAATATCTAAATTTAAAAATAGCACCAATAAATAATGGGACGAGTGGATTGTGGGGAAAAATGCACACGTGAAAAATATTGATGAAAATCTCAAAATGAGATTATCAAAGTCTTCACTACAATATAAAAAGAGAAGACATTATACCTTTTAAGGCAATTTTGAAATCGGAAACTAGATCGGAATCGTGAATCATAACAGTAACTACGTCAATACAATACATGAATAGGAATACAAATTAAAGTTGGTAAAATGAAAATTAAAATATATCTACGTATAAAATTAAATGAAAACTCACAGCAAAATCTCCCCGCCCTCATCAAATGGCATTCTACCCTGTTACGCGAGTTTAGAATCGGAATCGGTAATTGTATCGGAATCAAGAATTCAGAACAACATCGGTAATTTTATCAGAGTTGGAAAAATATTGGAACTGTGCCATCACTTGTCGGTATAAAGATCAGTCAGATACAATAGGAGCTATAAGAACAGAAACGATTTGATGCCACTTGAGTGTAGAAACAAACAGAACAATCAAACTAATCGGCCAGACAATCAAGCTAATCTGCCAGACAATCAAACTAATCTGCCAGACATAGAGATCAACGACCATAAAATTCAATGTGATATCTAACTGAAAAGTTTCTGCGGACGCCAATGTATCGAGACAATGTCGAAATATAGCAATCCTGAAATAGACACTTGTAAAAATACGAGCATCTGAAAAACCCCAATAAGTCCAGTGCCAGGTTATCTAGTATCTAAATGGCAGTTGTCTGTGTGTGGGTGGGGGGGGGGGGCATATGATGCAACACTGTCTTGCCATCATCCTACTACCCAACCGCTGCAGCTTGAAAGATCTTGCAGAATACAACAATAATGCAAAGGACTGCTTAAAAAGTAGGGAAACTGTCGTATGACACGCAAAGAGTAATAATTCCAAGTCACACAGACAAAATATTTTACGTTTTTCCTTGCAGTGGCCTTCAGAGTACTGATCATACCTGAGGCCAATTCATTGATTGGGTGCCCACAAAAAAACTCAAGTATAAGGCCTAGTACTCAGAAATATTATCAGAAAAAGATATAGTTTGAATATTATTTGATGACCCCTCGAATTTAGATGTCCGGGACCATCTCTCCATCGCCCCACCTCTTCACTACACTGCTCGCTAGCTTAGTATTGAAATAGACATGAAAATTACCCCCGATCTGTAATCGAATGAGAGCTTATATGGATAATAACATTTAATGTTACTTAAACAAAGCTCCTAAACTTCAGAGGTTACAAGATTAAGAATAAAGACATAGAAAATACTGCCGAGGCTTTTGCAAATAAATTGGACTTCATCTAACGGGCTAGGAAATTCTCAAACCTGTCAGTATTCTATGTATCTACAAAACCACCATTCGACTATACATGGAGCATTATTGACACATCTTAGCTGGTGCTTCAACCACGAGTCTCTCACTTTTGGACAGAATCAAAACAAGAGCCTCTAATCTAATAGATACCGCACTGTATACGAAGCTGCAGCTCCTGTCACATCGCCGTGATGTGTTCTAACCCGGTAGAGAGAACCACACTTATTTGCAGCATATTTGGCAGTATCTTCATCGATTTGTACAAATGTATGTTAGCTGTGAACATATACATGTAATATACCCCATCGTCGCTATTTTAAGAACAGTTTGTGTCTTTGTGATGAATACCGTTTTCAATGCTTAATCAAAGGCAAAAGATATTAATCAAGAATTGGCAACAACTGATTGTCTAAAATGAAACAAAGAATACGGGAGAAGAATGAAGCGCTTCCGATTAAGCAAATGATTCGTTTTCTTTACCAGTGAATGACAGTTTTGACTTGATAAAAGCGAGCGCATTTCGCCTATTGATTCACTTAGTATTGAACTTTCACCATTCGCGGGAAGTTGTGAAACAAGGTCGGAAAGTGGGGATTGAAAAGCATACACCTAAAAGGCAGAACACTGGGGCCTACAAAAAGGCATAAGCATCCCCGTCGACATTTCCCGGTAGGGGGGGGGCTCAAGCGATTAGAAATAAACTAATCTCTTCTAAAAATAGGGGAAGGTAAAGCCTGGAAAGGTGGACTTCCTAGAACTGCACAGAACCATAATTCAGCCCGACAGAAAACAGGTCACCTAACTCAAATGGCCTAGACTTTGTCAGACTGATTGCTGAGGACGTATCCACGACTTAGTATGAAAAATAACACCACCTTTAAGGCCAGGTGAACCTACCAGCTTTAAATTAACTTAAACTTTTACGGAAAAAACGGATCAAGGGCCACAAGTGTGAAAGGAACACCATCTTTAACAAACACCGGTTACTGCAACGAAAGTTGCTTTTCAAAAGATAGTGAATATAACTGCGCAGCAATCTCGTCTATTCATTAATTTCGTTCGACAACGAGACTGCTGTTGTTGTAACTCGCTTCCCAGTGCAATAGTCGTGTTTGTTGAAG
>OY744519.1:152539180-152546680 GCA_963556195.1 Sepiola atlantica
TATTTTAAAAAAACATAAATAATTTGCGTTTTCCAGGTTTTCAAAATATTTTTTAAAATGTATTCTCCTTATTATTGCCATTTCAGCTACGTTTTCAATGTGTGACTTTTCAAACTACCATACATACATATATATATATATATATATATATATATATATATATATATATATATATATATATATGAAGGAGAGAGCGAGTGAGAGAGAATAAAATATGAAACTAACAGTATACTTTTAGTAGATATAACCTATAGTGAAATGGTTCAAGCTCAATATACGATATAGAGCAATTGTAAAGATGGATGAAAGAAGAGTGATAAACATGTACGAATGACAAATTTATTTCAACTTCGATTATTACATGCACGCTATACTCGGTAATAAAAATATGTTCATTATTATTTCCTTAAGCCATATATATATATATATATATATATATATATATATATATATATATATATATATATATATATATATATATATATATAAAGATCAGGAATTATATTAGATCATATCGAGATACGGTGAAGGTCAATATAGTTAATAGAGCATTTATATGTTGGACGATGAAGTAGATAACATATTTATAGTTTACAGATTAATTAATTCATCAAGTGTTCAAACTAGGAATACAATTACAAAATGACCTTTAAACCATGGCTTTTCAAAGATAACACTCTCATCATCAGAAGGTCTGACCAATAATAATTGAATATTAATTATTAGAAGTGAATATCTTTAAAATGCATGAGTAAATTATTTTGAAACATATTAAAGGGTAACATGTATCGATTTAAGTCCTGAACAAATATATATACAGAGAAGTGATTATAAGTAAAGAAAAGAAAACTATTTATAATGAAACACGAATTACGAAATAGGTAATAAGTATCTTCGATGATAACACTGTTTTTCAAACTAATATAAAAAATAAAACATTTAAGCGTTTAGAACTCTGATTGTTTTGAAATTAGACACTTTCAGTAATTTATTTATTACGTGTCCAAAGATTGTAACCGGCGGACGGACGAACAAAATCTTTCTTTATATAACATACATTTTAAAAAGTAACATTCGTTTTATTGATCTGAAGAATGTTTAGCCGACATTTATTCATACGGTAAGAAGACAGAGGGATATTTATTGTTTTAAAAATAATTAAATTTTAAATAAATGAAAGGTAGTCCACATTGGTTTTATTTATTTAAAGAATATTTAGCTGACAATGACAATTATATTTTAACTAAGGTGTTATATAATAATATTTAAAGAGAATAAACATTTTCCATT
Source organism: Sepiola atlantica (assembly GCA_963556195.1). Classification (NCBI taxonomy): domain Eukaryota; kingdom Metazoa; phylum Mollusca; class Cephalopoda; order Sepiida; family Sepiolidae; genus Sepiola; species Sepiola atlantica. The sequence goes on from OY744519.1 coordinate 152,540,471, forward strand.
CAGGTTTAATCAAGCTTCCCTCATTTTCTCGTTTGGTCCTCATATTCTATGAGCGATGTTTTAGACAAAGGATGAATAATTGCTGTTTTCTGGGTCGGGATCTATCTATCTATCTATCTATCTATCTATCTATCTATCTATCTATCTATCTATCTATCTATCTATCTATCTATCTATCTAACACTTACTGTTTTCTAGTTTTTTACATTGAAGTAGTATGTTTAGCTCCTTACATCAAATGTCTTCATGCCTTGTCTGGAGCGATTTTCATGGAGAAATATATAAAGAAAAGATAACAGTTTATTTGAAACGCTAATTAGCAACACTGAAAAAATCTACATTCAATAGAATCTTACCATCTACGCAATCTTCGCAAGCTGGTAAACACTCGTGTCTATCCTGGTACCAAACGCAACTTAATCCGATAATGGCATGAAAAAAAAAATATTTGGAGACATGCGATACAATATCAACTCTTCAGCCACATGACACCATAGAGAATGCGTTAGACGCGCGGAAAATGAGAGGGTAGATGCAAGTCGACGAAAGAACGAATGGCTGATAATCAAGGAGAAGAGACTTCTCATATTTACCTGAATGAATGAAGGAAGATTTAAAAATATCTGTATAATAATCCGCTAAGATACGTTATAATTGTACCTACAGTATAACTTTTCTAAAGCATTTGTTTAAATTGAGATCGTCCGATTAGCAAATAATGTGACTGTTGATTAATCTGATGTCGCTATGGTAAAACATTCCGGCTTTAACCATATAAAAATGAATTATTCAAAAATCAGATGATATCAATATCGATTAAAACAGTACTGAGGTGATGCTGAGTGGTGTTTAAATTTCAATTTGTGAATTTGAGTTAATAAACATGAGAATTAATTTGAATGAGAAAACTTAATATGGTCAAGAGTAAACTATTTATTTACTTTTTTTCAATTGGAAGAAGAGGATTTACTAATTAGTTCGAAAATGTGTGTTGGAGCTTGATACGACAACGTCTTTCTAGAATGGGTGTCTCTGTTGGAAGCCAAAATGGGAGTTACTCTGCAATTGAATACAAGAGAAGTAACTCTGACAAGTTATCTGCCTTTAATATGTCTGTTTTGAATGTCTCCTTATTTTTCTATGTAGAAATGCTTCTACCTAACAGGTGCAATTTAAAATAAGATACATTTAAAAAAATTGACATTCGTTTTATTGATTGCAAGAATATTTATCTTAGGATTATTTTTACGGTATTCTTTGCAGCAGCCTTGGCAATGTCTTCTATGTATTTGTTCCATTAGCGTTAAAACAAAAAAGAATTAAATTCCAGCAATTTAAATCATTTTAACACAATAAATATCGGAATATTAATTATTTAAAAAAATATTGCTGATATTTAATTATTGTTTTGTTTTTAACGCCAACACCTTTACAGGTAGCATGGATTAGAACAAATACATAGAAGACATCTCCAAGGCTGCTGAGAAGAAGGTGCAACATACATAGTGAAAGCATGATAAATTGTTTTTTATTACTAAAATAACTTCCAACGCTATTGATAATGTTTACCTATTTATATTTTCGCTTATGTTGAAACTCATGTTTTTAATTATCAGGTAAATCATAAATATATGGGGTCACGCAAAAAATATCATTATTTTTTTAGGTTATGTTGTTTTAGCTCTATTTACAAATATACGTCAAATTCTAGAGTCTGAGACGGAAGATCCGAACGTTTCTGTTCTGATTACCGGTCATGTCATCCGTTTTATTTCTTAGTAATTTATTATTTAATGCAATATTCTCTATTTCTAAAAGTAGTTAACCCTTAAATGCTTTTTGTTTCACATGTGAGCGATTCCAACAAAATACCTATTTATATTAAATAGGTATTTTATTATATTATATTAATATTGAATATAAACAATTGAATATATATCTGCAAGATCTTTCAAGCTGCACCAGTTGGACAGTAGAGGGCAGACAAATCAGTGTTTCATCGTATGCTCCTCCTCTCCACATTCGCACATGGTTGGGTCAGTTTCGCAACTTTTGATGGCCCCATTCCTGTTAGCAGGGGGTTGAGTGTTTCCACTGAAACCAGGATCCTTCAAAACCGGGAAATAGTGCTTCAGAAGTAGGCATTCCCAAGTCAGTAAGAGGGCAGTTATTCTTTAACAGCCTGGTCCACAGCTGTAGCATAGTCTCTTCCTGAGATGTTGTTAGGTGTGCCACATGGCTGAGGGAGCTTCTGCTTGACTTCAGTCATTGGACTGTTGGTTCACGTCTATGAAAGATAATTTTTGTGATCTTTACTCGACTGGCAACTTCCCATCTTACATCTGCAAAAGCAATGCCAGTGAGGAGTTGAGTGTCGTTAAGGTTGGTAGGATTCAGACAGCCAGTGATCAGCAACAAATGTTGTTCAATGTGACTCAACATTGTTTAGCAAGGTGTTTAGCAAATAAAGCATATTCCGCAGAGGAATGGTACAGGGCTAAGGCAGTCCATTTTAGTGAGTGTTGTGTGGCTCCCAAGTTTCCGTAGAATGTTGTTCCGGGAGATCACTTTACTTTTTGGTGTCTTCACAGTTTCATGAATGAGCGAGTGCAGGGCTACAGCAACCTAGACAGGATTGGTGAGATTCTCAAGTTGTATTCCAGGCCATGTGATATAAGTGGTCAGTCGGCCTCCCGGTTGCTGACAATGATAATTATTTTTATGGAGTCATTTTTTCATAATAGTATTGCACTTGACAGACATTTATTGTTTCAAATGAATATCAGTGTCAACAATAAATTATGTACAAAACACTATGGAGTTAAACCAGCATCCTGCTAGTAATAGTACATTATATATATATATATATATATATATATATATATATATATATATATAGTCATCCATATACATACTGTTTTGCTGTATTTCAGCTCTTCAGTATGGTTAGAACCGTAGTGCATCAAGCCGGGATCGAAACTTAACCGACATGCTTACAGTCAGCGCTTCTACCCTTACGCTATCAAGCGACACGAACTGAAATCATAATGTAAACATTGTCAAATGCTAATATCTCGATTTCGTTTTACCCAATGAACTATGCCTATATGCATTAATTTATACGAACATAAAAGTAATCGATGGACACGTATTTCTGGTAATCAGCTGTCATCAGCATGGCTTTACTTAGACAAGGATCGATTAAATTGTCTGTAAAATGAAGCTTTATCTCCGGACCATGACGCCTAGCGCGGAATATGTACAGTTTGTATTGCCTAAATATAAAGTTATTGTATTTTACAAGCAAACATATATGTATATTTATATATATATATATATATATATATATATATATATATATATATATATATACTTATGTGTATATATATATGTGTGTGTGTGTATATATATATATATATATATATATATGTGTGTGTATATATATATGTGTATATATATATATGAATATATATAGGTATATATATGTGTATATATATGTGTATATATATATGTAGATGTATATATATGCATATGTGTAGAAGTATATATATGTATATGTATATGTAGATGTATATATATGTATATATATGTAAATATATATATGTATATATATGTATATATATGTATATGTATATATATATATGTATATGTATATATGTATATGTATATGAATAGGTATATATATATGTATAGGTATATATATGTATATGTATATATATGTATATATATATATGTGTATATATATATATATATGTATATATATATGTATATATATATGTATATATATGTATATATGTATATGTATATGTATAAATATATGTATAAATATATATGTATATGTATATGTATATATATATGTATATGTATATATATATGTATATGTATATGTATAAATATATGTATAAATATATATGTATATGTATATGTATATATATATGTATATGTATATATATATGTATATATATATGTATATGTATATGTATAAATATATGTATATGTATATATATACATATGTATATGTATATGTATAAATATATATGTATATGTATATGTATAAATATATATGTATATGTATATATATATATGTATATGTATATGCATAAATATATATATGTGTATATGTATATGTATATATATATGTATATGTATAAATATATATATGTATATGTATATATATGTATATATATGTATATGTATATATTTATTAATTTGTACATACATAAAAGCCGTCATCAGACTTGCTAACTTTGACAAGGATAGCACCCTCGATTAAATTGTCTGTAGTCTGAAGCGTTGCCTCTGCACCATGACGCCTTGCAAATGCATACTAATAACTAGTTATACAGTGAAACAATCGGTGTGTGGATTACTATGTGTGTGCGTGGGTGTATGTGTGTGCATGAGTTAATGAATGAAGACTCGACTGATAAGCATTCTGGAAACCCATTAGATTCGTAAATTGTTGCCAATCCCCTTCCGGCAAGACGGTTAACCATGTCTGCTGGGATTTGATCAAATATTCATTAGACTTTAAACGTCCGAATTTTAACAACTTCATGTGTCAGTAATATTTACCATTACAAGAAAATGCACGTATCCATTCAAGATTTGAAACGGTATTATAAACTTCTTATTATCATTATATACAAGTTTGAAGCACGTCTGCGCGATGAGGTGTTAATACTGAAACAAAAGTTGCGCTATCCTTAACACGAATTTCTGTTGATCGTGAGCTCATTAATTATAACTTCAAAAGATTAAATCAACGATTATTGGAAAATAGTGAGATAATAAGGATGTTTGAATTTAATCTACGACCCCAACTTTAATTTATTTTCTAATAAAAATTATACTAGATCTAAATCATTGGCTTAAATTAGACGGTGTCTTAAGCGCAGGCACATACCTTAACGCAGTGATTTCAAATGTATTAGATCCAACAGGAATTAATCTGTGAGATTTACAAGTCGTCCTGTTGTACAAGAAATTAAATATTAGAAGCTAATTCAAGATCTTGCATGAGCACTTGGCAACAAAATCTTAAGTGCATACATGTTTCGGTTGCACTTTTCCCAGAAAGTCAACCTCATCAGACCAAGAATTTTCGAGAAATGGATGGATTTGAAGAATTTTCTCTCCTAAATAACTCTTTTTGTGATTTCGTATTTTCTATTTCTTATGAATTAGTATCGGATTACCTATTCCACTTGCTGACCTTTTCTGCTAGTGGTTGTCCCTTTTATTACCCTTTATGGCGTCTCCGTCACCTTTTCCTGTCCTTATTTTATTGCTCCCTACTTTCTGGCCTACCCAGTTTTACAAACTCACTCCAGTATAAATATCTTATCTATATATCAAGAATCACACATATATAAACACACTCTAATAGATACCCAAACACACCTAAATAAAAAAATAAATAAACAGACATTGATATACATACACATCTAAACATGGACACACACACAGATCCACTATCAATCAAGCATATATTCAAAATACATACGTGTTTATAAATATATTCTAGATGTATATTCAATACAAAAATAAAAATATTCTAGATATATATTCAATACACACATCCATACGTCTACACAGACTCACACATATACAGCTATATACACCTACACACGCATATCTATACACACACATATACATATACCCATATATACAGATACATATATATATACACGCACACACATATACATGCACATATATACAGACACACATATGTATATACATATATATACATATATATATATATATACACATACATAAACAATACATGAGCATATTCGTAATATAGATATACACGCATACACACACACACATACACTTTTAGTATAAATAGTTCCTAAAAATAGTTCCTAAAAATACGTGCATATATACACATATATACATACACACACACTGACATATATATATATATACAAAAATATACACATACACATGTATATATACATACATATACACACACACCCATATACACATACATACATACACACGCATACACACACATATACACAGGCACCGACAGTTCACACCTATACATATATACGAATACAAATCCATACATGTACACCTATACTTATACAAAGTACACACAAATTAATATATACAAGCACATAACTAGAATATACATAAAAGAACTAGACTATGCAAATATAAACTACCGACAAATGTATACGTGTATATTCATAGTCAGATATA
>OY744519.1:152554180-152559180 GCA_963556195.1 Sepiola atlantica
TCGAGACAAAATGAAAGATCTCAATCTTGATTTCCATAGGTTGATAGCTGAATCGGTAGCTTTGTGACCTCATGTCAAACAAGGTCAACCTACCCTCAACCTTATGGCTCGTGCGATCGTGAAATAGATATATCTATGTGATTAAAGAGCATTCTATGTGTGCGTGCGTGCGAGTGTGTGTGTGTGTGTGTGTGTATGTGTATGTGTATGTGTATGTGTGTGTATCGCTTATTTTTGGTCGACAAAATCGCACAGAATTTAAATGAAGAAAAAAAAAACACTTGATATACCGGGTATGTAATAAATAAACAGCAATACTGCAAATACTACAAATAATAATAATAATAATAATAATAATAATAATAATAATAATAATAATAATAATCATTATTATTATTATTATTATTATTATAATGAATGATGATTATTATTATTATAATGCATGATGATAATAATAAAAAAAATAATGATAATAATGCATGATAATAATAAACTAGTCACATGGAAAGTGCCAATAGAAAAAAAATAAAACATTGAACGAACACTACCACATGAATCCAAGAAAACTGAAACTATAAGAATTTTAATAAATGGTCCGCCTCAAAATGATAGCACTAGCCTCGGCTGATACCACACACAGTAGTCGTAAATGGTCAAGAAGGATATAAAGAACCAGGAGAGAGAGAGAGAGAGAGCACGAACCAGACCTCCACTGGAATAGTGCATAGAGTGCTATGCATTAGAGAGGCTTATTGCCACCAAAATTCCAGGGTTGACCAATTGTTCGTTGCCAGTGAAAAATCAGTGGTAAGCGGATCAAGTGATAACGTAAACTAATTTGAAATGGTTATCGAAAAGGTTGGAGAGTACTTGAAAATCTGAGGAGACGGGGTTTCCCTCAGACTCCAAGGAATACCACTGTTTATTATCAGTGAGCAATCACTGATTATGTTCTACGTGAGTACTACAAGTTATTAACAATAATAATGATTATAAAAAAATAATAATAAAAATAACAATAATAATAATAATATAATGATAAAGAAGTACATATATTATTAATATACCATTGCACTTCGATTACTAATCGAGAGTTGGTATCTGCATGTCTGAAGCCGAAACTGTGGAATTACTTTCATTAATGTACTGTTGCACTATCTTTCAATTCTAAAGTATGGGTGGGGAGTAGTGCAGTATGTTTTCTGTTGACATGAGACCATCTTACTAGACAGTACCTCCTTCTTTAGGGGTAGTGTAGTATATGTTCGTCACCATCTTCCCACGTATTACTAATACTATTATTACAACAACATATGAAGCTACAAATAATAATAATGATAATTATAATAATAATTCTAATAATAATAATGATAATAATAAGTATAATGCTATAATAATAATAATAATGCTAAAAATAATAATAATAATGCTAAAAACATAATAATAATAATAATAATAATAATAATAATAATAATAATAATAATAATAATAATAATAGAGATTTAAAGGGGGAAATTGAAAACCACATCTGTAATTCCTATTTGTCTCACAGACATAACCCTTTTTTAATATGTTTGTATTTGTATTTTACTTCATTTATTATTGCTATGTTTTTCAAATTCAATGCTTTAAGATGAAAAAAATGGTTTAATCTGAAAAAAATAAACCTATCAAAGACTTTGTTTTGTTTGTGAGACTCATACGAATTACAGGTATTCACTGATATAGTACAGTAAAGACATTGAACGAGCAGAAAAAAAGTGTAATTGTGGTCGTTCGACGATATATGAACATTAGAGTAATTGAAAGAGCAGATTAAAGCTATGATTATTACTTGATTGTTGGTTTGGGCATTGGAATGCAACTATACACACACACATATATATACATACATATATATATATATATATATATATATATATATATATATATATATATGATAATTTTATTTACACAGACATGTACAAAATCTGCGACACTGGCATGTCGATGTTATCGATCAACAGTTACTATAAACTAAGATCTCATCAGGCAGAGTTAGAATCCGATCTTAACCTCAGATCATATTGTGAGAGAATGAAATGGGGGGATAGAGAAAGAGAAGAAGAAGAAAATAAATTTAACATTTCAAAAATTGAGGCCGTTAAAAAATGAAAATTAGAAATCTAAAAAATCTAAAAACAAAAAACAGAGAGAGATTGTGCAAAGAAGAAGAAAGGGTATGACCAACCAAATTACAGATACTTTTCTGCAACTTGTCAAGACCCTCGAATGAGACAGAGATTCACCAGCCCAAATATGGCAACAGCACTCCATTTGCTCACATTGGACTTGAAGGCGACTATGCTGTAGTCAGTTTGCAAACAGGCTCGTGGTATGTTCTTCTACATGCGCAATGTTATAGGAAAGTACGTTTATCCGTTGCGCTACGGGTCATTGCGTTGTAAAAACCACACCCAAAACGAGTCCAGTAGTCCGATCAATGGAAAAAAAAGGTTCGGTTCAAAATTCTGTCAAGCATTCTGAGTTTGGTATAAACATTCCCAGGTTCAATTGTTAATCAAAACATGCACCTGGTGGTTACATCGGCCGAAACGTTGTGAGAATAAACCTAAGATGAAAAGAATACAAATAAAACATGATATCATCCACTATCGGCAAGCACGTATAATACTAATTTTCCCAGGTAATGCAAAGTTACCTTGCTAGTTATTTGTTTTGGTCATTTGCCTGGCAAGCTGGTACGTCTATAGATCGGTCAGAAAAACGATGTTTACCGTTAGTTACGAAACTCGCCGACGCGTTCCTATAAGTCTGTGAGCTTATTTTTATTGGCTGGAACCGCCTTGGTTAACATGTTTTCGTCTGGTAGGCATTCGTTTGAACAGTTCTCGTCCTCTCTCATATTGATTGTCTTCCCGGCGAAAAACGAACGTTCCAAGAGCGAGGAATACGAAGGCGGAATTGTCAGCGACTGAAGATTGTTAATAACATCGAAGTACGCGATAAAAAGTCTGTTTCGGTATTTACCGAGAGTGGCGGCAGTGATTTGCAGGTCACTTCAAAACATGCGTCGCCCGCCATCAATCACATCTGGCAGGTCAATTTTGAAATACAGACTGAAGAGACGACGTTGGCTCTTAAACGTGATTTATATTGAACACTCATATATATATATATATATATATATATATATATATATATATATATATATATATATATGAAGTACGTTTAGAGACTATATACAACTCATAAACATCAAATATTTTTTTAATTAGTTTTTTAAATTGTTTCTGTTACTGTTCATATCTATTCTATATGAGATGTTTAATTTACATTTAAAGTGATAGAGTATTGCTATTGTTGTAATTTCAAAAAGCGTATGTATTTGATAAATACAAATTCTACCGCCAATATTTATTAGCAAGTACAATAATACATTTGTATAATAACTTTTACTTATTTGTTGATTTTGTAAGAATATCTAGATATCAAATAATATAAATAACAAACTTCACAGTGTCATACAACAAGAATAGAACAAAATTGACATTCAACAAAAACAAAATGCAAATTATCAGAAGTAAAAAGAAAAGTGTTGCATCATTCACTGCAATGATGCTACTTTTTTGCTCCCTGATTTATAAAATTGAGGGACCTATGTTTTGAGGCATTTCCGTCCGTCCCTCCGTCGGTCCGTCCGGATTTTTCTCCGCAACCATCCATTGAATTTCTCTGAAATTTTGCATGAAGTTGTAACTTTGGTCAGGTTAGAAAGTGACATTCTCCGATTTTTGAAAAAAAATCTGGTTAGCCCCCCAGGGGGTGAAAAGACACCGAAATGACAAAAAATGAAATTTTTTTCTCCAATAACTTTTCATCCATCTATTCAATTTCTCTGAAACTTGGCCAAAATGTGGAGGCAGTTGTTCCTAACAGAAAATAAGTATCGCTGACCTTGGAAAAAATCTGGTTCGCCTCCCCCCCCCCGGGGGTAAAAAGCTCCCAAAATGGCAAAAAATGACCCTTTTCTCCCATAACGTTTGATCCATCCATTCAATTTTTTTAAGACTTGCCCAAAATGTAGAGGCAATTATTCTGGATATAAAATGAGCATCCTTGACCTCAGAAAAATTCTGGTTCGCGCCCTCAGGAGGTCAAATAGGGGGGGGGTCAAAAATGCCCCAAATTGCCCAAATTTATTGCATTTTACACTCTCCACATCGAGTCACATACAGAGGGGGACCACGCACGCGCGGCTTGTTTTCAATAACTTTTAACAGTCTGTTTTCGACAGTTGATGTTAAATGTACTATTGTAACAACTGATCAGTTACCTGCGGCAATTTTTACTGCTTGTTTAGTGTTCATACTTGCTGTTAAACTGTCTACCATTGGAATAAATATCTCTCTTAAGGTTCTCAATTGAATTTAAGTCACAGTCACTGGGGGGTCATTCAATGTACGAAGCCTTTAGAAATCCCTTCTCTGTAAACCATAAGCATTATTTGGTGCATTGTCTGGCATACATATGAACGATTTAAGTTTGGTTATCCAACCATTCAAAGAGATTTTTCTCTGGGAAACCCCATGTATTTTTAGAGCTCATTTTCTCTCCGTCGTCGACAAGCGCTCTGCTACCATATCATCCTATATCATAATTCCACTTTAACATTTTTGCTGTTTAACAAATTGCCTTGAATAGTGTTGCTTACGGACACAAACTCGCGCCCATCCATCAGGCAGATCAAGGGTGAACCTGGACTCGGCTGTGAACAAGTCTTTCCTTAAATTGGCTTTCATGTATTTCTTAGCACACTAAACTCAATTCTCCTTATGTTTCTTAGTTAATATATCTTGATTCGATTCTTTACACCAGCAAACTTTCTTAATGTTTTGCAATTTGTTTCTCTTGAAATCATAAAAATTCCAGCAGCCCGAAACATGAATGAATTACTTGCATGTGGATTTCTAATCATTTCTTTTCAGATACATGACTTA
>OY744519.1:152566680-152616680 GCA_963556195.1 Sepiola atlantica
TGTCTCCTTCGGCTATCGAGTACGACGGAGGCTACAAACTACCGAATGAATTCGTCCACAGGACATCGAAAAAAGTGACCAACCAGCGTAGAGTCTCTGAGATGCTAGTGATACTGCATCTTGCACGGATGGTACGGTTACGGATTTGGTCGGAGAGACGGGTGCATATAATGCGTCGTGGGTAGTACATGTCGAATACTTAGAGTGCGTGAACATTTTTTTGTGCATAGGGGCCAGGTATCGCAGCCCTACAACAGTATTGCACGTACCAGCGCTTGAGATATCCTTAATCTTGTTTAAAGGTTTATCTGTTGTGAAGAAAACACTCTACTTTAGAAACGGCAGAATCTATTGCATACAAAACATACATTTAGAGCATGCTGAAATAAATAAATATGCAAGAAATAGAAATTGAAAAGGAAGACAACTACAAATGATGTTTTCATAGTAAATCTTACTTGATTAGCCCAAACTTCAAAACAGTGATCTAATGTGTGTCACTGTGTTCCATAACATACTTCGAGGAAATACCGCTTTATCAAATGATAGGTGTTTCAAATCTCTTGACATCTATGTTGACTTGAAGCATAACAACTATTACTGGAATGACCGTATTCCGCAGTAAATAACCCGAAAAGTGTTTATATGCCGTAAAACAAAACAACCAAACCTAAAAACTTAATACAGAGGAATGCAAAAGTAGGTATACAGTCTATAAGTAAGTATACCCCCTATTTGTCTGCACCATCTACGAAACCGTGTAAATAGTACAATAATGCCACTTCTACTTTCAGCACCTCACATTGCACTCACAGTACGTGCACTACTTTACGAAGAATTTCCCAGAAGACGGATCAAATGCCGAAAAGCCGTCAACTAGCTAACGCGCTCACATGATCTAACCCCCAATGAACTTCTTTTGAGGAGGTTTTGTAAAAGATAGGGTTTTCGCATGAAAACTTTGCACTATTTCCGACATGTTCAAATTCTTGTCCAGAAATGGATGCTGATAATGACATTTGAGTCCAAACTGTGCATGAATATCCGTTCTCAATTTCAAGAGTTTGCCAATACCGATTGCAAACAGTTTAATAGACATGAGATAAAGTCTGGTCAATTTATTACATATACAAGCTGGTCAAGATGTAACAGAGGGATCACTGAGGGATTTTGAACTTGAATAGATACTTTAATTTTTATGGTACCTTAATGGAATGTGTGACCAATATCTGAGTTTCGAGGAATGTTTGATGTAATAATAGTTTGAAACATTTAAAAAACAACAACACTATTTTTCAAATTTGAACAGAGATTTCTGTAATTTACAATTCCAGTGGAGAAGTGCATATCTTTATTCCGGAAATGTCAGAATAACAATTAATTTTTCTTCAGAGGAGAATTTTTTCTTGTAGATTACTAAAATGTCAGTCAATATTTAGTGAAATAATTTTCTAATTACTATTTTTAATTTGTATATATATATATATATATATATATATATATATATATATATATATATATATATATATATATGCAAACATATACAAAAAGCAATCAGACAATGTTCAACTTGCCAGGGAAATACAGGTTGACATTTGGTGTGTTGATATATATATATATATATATTTGTGTTATAGTGGAATAATTCCAGGAGGAAATCCGGGTATGAGAGCTCAATGTAGTAAACAGAGCATTCGTGGATATATCCGATGAGCAGGTAAGATTAATTATGGCCTGTCGCAAATCCATCCTTATAAACAATCGAGAAACATGGATTAAATTGAACAACAACAAATTTGATGTCCCGATGGGTGCTTTTGACTCAGCCCAGATTGCCGATCTGGTGGGCATTTTTATAATGTACACTATTAGCAGAATTGTAGAGCCTAATTTAGTGGGGTTATATAGGGATGATGGACTAATTGTTATCCCCAATAGTGACGGCCCCCTGGTATCCAAAATACATAAAAAATTAATAAGAGCATTCAAATACCTTGGATTTAAAATAGATATAACCCCAAATTGTAAAGAAGTAAACTATCTAGATATTACCTTAGACTTAGGAAAGGGGACATACAAACCCTTCAATAAAGATAATCACACACCATCTTATATCAACACTAGATCTAACCACCCGAACTGCATAATTAAACAAATACCTAAAACAATTAATACTAGAATAAATAAGCTTTCGGCTAACAGAGACATTTTTGAAGCAAATAAGCATTTATACAATGGAGCGCTAGAGAAAAGCGGATATAATGAAAAACTCAAATATACCAAGAAAGAAAATAAAAATAAATCCAGGAATAGAGGCCGAAAAATAATATGGTTCAATCCTCCCTACTGCCAACTATCTAACATCAACATCGGGAGAGTATTCTTGAACCTGGTAGATAAACATTTTAGCATAAATAATCCACTTAGGAAGATATTTAATAGAAAAACCATTAAAATCAGCTACTCTTGCACCAAGAACATGGACAGAATTATCAGCACCCATAATCGTAAATTACTTAACAATCCTAGTAAGAATAAGGTCACAGTAAATAAATGTAATTGTCATGTGAAAAATAACTGCCCACTGGACGGTAACTGTAAAGTTGAGTGTGTGGTTTATAAGGCCACTATTCATCCGGAAGATAACAACAGGGATAAAAAGGTTTACATCGGCATCTCCGCGGGAAACTGGAAACAACGTTTTATGACCACAAACACTCTTTCAATAACCCAGAACTCAAGAGCAAAACAGAGTTAGCTAAACAATGGTGGCATCTGAAAAATGAGAACAGGTCCCCGGTGGTTTCGTGGTCAATCTTATGTTTTTCGAATATTCCAGATGGATTTAGACAAAGATGCAACTTATGTCTAGAAGAAAAAATAAGAATCCTAAAATATGATCGAAATAACCTCTTAAATAAACGAGATGAACTTATGGCTAAGTGCAGACATAAATATAAATTTAAAATAATCAACGACTAGTAATCCGATGGACCTCTAGACTTATAACGGTGAAGATACCAAATTAAATAACATTATTTAAGGTAACCCCCCCCCCACCACCAACATAATAGTTATAATAATATCTGCTATAGACACAGAATTGCCGACTTGGTGATATATAGTATTTGTGTGTATGCGTATATAATGGTATTTTGAAATATTTATTTATTCAGATTATTTACTTAAAATAAGATAGTGTTTTTAAAAAAATTCTGCGGTTATTGAATTAATATAAGTATAAATGCCAAATATTACCACTAGACATTATTAGACTTGAATTAGTAATCCGATGGACCTCTAGACTTATAACGGTGAAGATACCAAATTGAATAACATTACTTACGGTACACCCCCCCCCATAATATTTATAATAATATCTGTGATAGACACAGATTTACTGACTTGGTGATATATAGTATTTGTGTGTACGCGGATATTTATTATTTACTTAAAATAAGATAGTGGTATGAAAATTTTTTCTGCAGGTAATACACTAGTTTTTGAATTAATATAAGTATAAATGTCAAATATTACCAATAGACATTATTAGACTTGAATTAGTAATCCGATGGGCCTCTAGAATTACAACGGTGAAGATACCAAATTGAATAACATTAGGTACGATAACACCCCCCCCCCGCATGATATTTATAATAATAGATTATCAAATTAATCTAAAATATAAATAAGGTAAGACTAATTTTTAGAACTCATATTACATCAGTAAGAATATAGAGTGTTATGTAAATATTGTGTGTAGGTGTGTGGATATATATGTATGTGTGCGTATGTATATGTGTGTATATGTGCGTATATGTATATATGTGTGTGTGTATGTATGTGTATGTATGTTTACATGTGTGAACAACTACATGCGTATGCATTTAGTCAATATTTCAAATAGATTCAGAGATATATATGGGTGTATTCATGTATATATATATATATATATATATATATATATATATATATATATATATATATATGTATATATGTGTGTATATGTATATGTGTATAGATATGTATATGTGTGGGTGTGTATGTGTATATATGTGTGTGTATGTGCGTATGGATTTGTATGTATACATATATGTATGTGCGTGTAATCTTATTTCAATTAGATTCTCTTTCTTGGAACCCAGACGGACTGAGAATTTATGACACGCGGTCTGTCTATATCTTCTCTGTGCCTGTTAATTGTTTCTTTCTTTCTTTTCTCTAACCGAATTTGAGAACACGAGTTTCGCCGGACGCATTCTGGCTAGAGATGAATAAAAGTTGCGTATGTGATTATGTTTAGTTATGATAATGTGCGAGTGAGATTATGTATGTGAGTGCGCATATGATGTGTGCGTATTTAGTTTTGTGTATGCGCGTGAGTAAAATTGCCTATATGGTTGATATCGCCAAGTCGTATGTGTCATAATTTTGACATGGCAGTTTTTAGTTGATTAACTTAAAGATCCCTCCCCTTCGCCCGCCATAGTTAAATATAAGTTTTAAATTTCCCCCCTCTCTATAAAAGATGTATCAAATTGGTTGCTACTACCACCATCTATGATTGTATTGGAACTGTGGTAGGGAAATTCAATTTTCTATCAGTCTCAAAAATGTAATTGTCTGAGTGATGCTTGAAAAAACCGAACGGTTGAAATAAATTATTGCATCGACAATTATGTGATTTCGTGTTATTATATTTTATATATATATATATATATATATATATATATATATATATACACACACACACACACACACACATATATATATATATATATATATATATATATATATATATATATATAGCAACACACACAACTGTCAACGTTCTTTGCCCCGGAAAGCTGAACACTCTCTGACTCTTTGCTGTACGTGTATGCAGATTTGACATTTATAGACTTTACATTCACTTCTTTCTTTTCAGATGTAACTTTGTCATAAGATTCGAATCCTTACGCCGGAAGTGACTTACATTCTTACACTGATGATTGAATTAAACATAAAACACTAGTGTGTGTAGATAAAGGCAATTAATATTTATAAAAATAATTATATAGGATGGTCAAGAATTAACCGAGGGATTTTTAACTTAAATAGCTTCTTTATTTTTGATATGATGAGGACAATGGAGATTTGTTTCCCAAAAAGAACAAACATGAACAACAATTCATTTCAATAAAATAATATCGATTAAATAGTTTCCGCGTTTAGCTTCACAGATCCGTGCACTTTCCAAAATATTATCTATGACGGATTGCAGGATCACTCGATTACGATTTAATTCCGCAACTCTATTCCTGATGTTCTCTTTCAATTCCTGTAGAGTTTCAGGTTTGTTGATGGACACTTTTTCTTTGAGATTCCTAACAAGAAAAAATCAGGACTAGTCAAGTCTGTGGAACGTGAAGGATAGTTGTCTTCGTCATATTATGTTAAAATTACATTAAGGTATAAATAAATAAATAGTAAATATAGTAACTGCATCGAAGATTGCACGGTTTTTGTTTTGTCATAATCGCATACCTATATTTCAAATCCTCACAGTTATACTATTCCGCAAACCATCAGAATTGCATGTCTAACTATTACTTACTTATCACTACGAAAAACATCTGTCTTCTTGACCCAGTTGAAAGGCACTCGTCTCCTTACCATATTGTTTGCTGTTTTGATTTTTGATTTTTGTAAAAAATGTTTTTTTTTTTTTTTACATTACCTCTCCTCGTATGGTAGGTCTAAATGTCTCACACGGGCTCGAAAAAAAAAACGTTCAAACGTATACATCGTATCTCCCACGTTCAACTGCAACACCCCTCTGTTGCTGAGGCAGTCGGTCAATGAGCGTTTTAGTTGTTAATTCTCGATGGAATTAAAGTTGGATGTATAAATCGCCGACAAAAGTCGGTTTGTTCATAACCAACGATTTATTAATCGGTCAATGATTGGCTTATTGGTTAATTCTCGATACAGTCGGATATTTCATAAACAACGATTTATTTAAAAACAGCAAATAACTTGCGTGAGTGGGAGGTAGGGTAATAGGAAGAGCAACAGAGAGAGAGAGAAAGAGAGGGAGATACGAGATGTTTATACTTAGATTTCGCTATACGACAATACGTTTAATAAGCAATTAAATGATACTTGTCTGTCTGTAACCTAAACTATGTCATATTTGTCAAATATACGACAACAGATTTTTAAACGTGTTTTCGTTGAAACTTTATCCCACTTTAACATTAATACTACCGTTACTATACATCTAACATTTCTAGTCAGATTTCATGAAAACATACTCTGCCATTCGCATGGGATATATAAACATGTACTCATCTAAGTAACATAATGATTAAACAATTTGTTTTTTGCTTTTAATTATTGATTTCTTATTTCAATTTTCATTTTATGAACATAAATTACAGCGTTGTGTATGGATTTTTAGAAAAGCGATTTTGAAAAGGGAACGGAATTATTAACTATGTTATCTAGGGTGCTGAGCACTATTGAATTCAGCATATACCACTGCTCACCTGTTCTACTGTATTATTAATTTATTGCTTCTGGGGAACACCGAGTGCATTGTCTAGTATACGACTCTATAACCAAACACATTGAGTTTATTGCTCCCGGGTAAGGCGGCCTTTAAATAGTTAATGCTATCGTCACAATCCAAATGTCTAGCATATATTTATTAAATTACATTTAGACCTCTCCATACAAGGATGTGTGTAAATGTCTCACACAGTGTTCCAAGATAAAATGCGCTGACGTGGCTCCCACGTTCTACTCTTCAATCCTCCGTGACTGAGGCAATCAGTCCACGATCCTCTTAGGGTCGAATTCTCACTGGAATTAAACTAGGATATACAACACGCACAAAACTTCGATTATGAACAACGATTTATGCAAAGGCAACACATAACTTGACCGAGAGAAAGGGAAAGAGAAAAGGCGATTAGATTCTTATAAATAGTGTTCAGTTAATCGTGCCATGTGCCCCGCCTAGAGATACGTCTTCTCTCATTGAAATGTGTTTTTTTTTTTAATGTTCATGGAAATCACTTCAGACAAGGCATTAAGGTACTTGTGTTTAATATCTAGGCCGTGGTAAAAGATTATTTGAATAAAAAAAATAATCTTAGCAAAAATAATACCAGCACTGGAAAACGGCATAAATCGAGTCATCGAAAGAAAAATAATATGAAATAACAAAAAAATTATTTGAATAAAAATAATCCTAACACCAAAAAACGCCTGCACGGCAGGCGACATAACATGATCGATTGTCGTAAGGGATGAAAAAGATTGTTGACCAAAAGTGATGCACCTGATGATTGTCGAACGATATGATAATTATCGGATGACCAATATTCAAATTAGAATAAAAATAATGAACCTAAAACGGGAAGAAGCAACATAAAATCAATGTCAAAAGAAAGAGAAAAGTTGGAAGGTTAAAAGTCATTTGACAAGGAGTACACGCCAGGTGCAATCGTGTCATAAATAAGAAGAGATAGATAGATCTGTTTCATTGTCCAATGACTGAAACCCCGTCGCCAGATAAAACGGCCGGGGGGAGGGGGCGAAGCTACAATGAAAATGCCGTCTAGTAGGAGTGTTTGAAGTGATAACAAATTGCTATATAACCCGAAACTGATATCCGCAGTTAGTTGACGCTTGGGCCGAGAAGAATATGACCGTCGAATTCCTATGTGTGCATCTCGCTCTTACAAAACCCGCTATTGTCACTGTCACTAACAATTAAGATACATCCTTATGTGTTTATAGATATAAGTCAGCCGTAATACAACATTTGATGTAAAAAGCTTAATAAAATACTACTTCAAGGTCAAAAACTACCCGACAATAAGTGTTAGATTTCAGAACAAGAACCCAGCAATTATTCCCCCTTTGTCAGAAACACCGCTCATGGAATGTAAGCACATCAGGACCACATAAGGGAAGCAATAGTTACGAGGATGGCGTAAGTATTACCAAGGTTCACTTTCTACTTTCTATCTCTAAATATCGCAAGCTAAAAGCGAGGAAACAGAAGAAAGAGGGGGATGGTTTCGCCCGGAAATCACGTGGTTTAGTCCCATTTCCGCCCCCAGCAACACGTCTGCTACTATTCAACAACTGTCGTAAATCGTTTAAATATAATTATATAGTTTTGTTAACTTTTTTTTGTATTCTTCTCCCCTCAATGTTTGTATTTTTCAAAACTCCTTAATTTTTTTATCCTTTTTATATTTTGTAACACGCAATTCTATATTAATACGTGTGTACATCAGTTCTTGTCTTCATGCATTGTTTTTATTCTTAATAGAATTCTGAAAATATAAAGAATGTTAAGCTTAACATCTTTTAGCAAAATAACTGAATTAGTCATTAGATAAACCAAAAAAGAGTTGATATTAATGAAGGGACGATTCAGATGTATTCCCGATTTCGATACAATTAGCGATTCTCATCTAAATCTCTGATTCCGATATAATTACCAATTTTGATCCGATTCTAAAGTCACCTGAAAACTAGAATTTATCGGGGCCATTTAGCGTACAGTCCTAATCTATTTTTAAAATGTAGAAATTGTTTTCTTTTTAATTTGACGAACTTCTTAATGTTTTCCCTTCAAAGATGTTGATAAACTCATTGTGAGACTTCCATCTATATTTTTCTATCTATTCCCTCGTTGAATTTTTAACATTGTTATTTTTAGCGGGCTATTTTTCCGGTACCATTCTAACCTAAATTCGTTATTACGATCCATTAAATTTTAGGTTTACTGGTAGTTTAAAATAAATAAATATTTATAATTTTAGCATTAGTACCAGCAATTGAAAATTAAGTTTAAAAAAAAAAAAATTGATATAATTGTTTTCGGAATCGAAAATTAAGCTCAATTATTTCAGATTCCGATACCCCCAAAAGTTCCGAATATTCCGATTTCGATAATCACCCCATCACTAGTTTATATGCTGTAAAACAAAACAACAAAACAACCCAACATTGCACAACTGTTGACAATGAATATATAAATAAATTAGTGTCATTAAAATGAATGTCGTGTCGTATTCATGGATAATGACCGGCAGGACATCTGTTTTTTATATATTTTCCACATTAAAAAACAATAGACGACATTTGTAAAGTCGTGCGATATATTAGCGGTAAATATCCGCCCTGTCAACGGGCGGGAACATAACATATGTCCTACGAGTCAACGGGCGGGAATATGAATATCCTGTGACATTTATGCCCTCTTCTGTGGGCGAAGACCGAATATCATTAGAAGTCATGCGTAAAATCTGCCGCCCAAGAGTCTGTAGACATATACAACGCGTGTACGGATGAGTTTATGCATACACAATAATAGTTCTGATAAACAGATAATAATATCCTTTGACTGATAAACGATTTTAAGGATAACAATAAATAGAGTGTTTTATATTTGTGATTTATATATATATATATATATATATATATATACATATATATATACATATATATATATATATATATATATATATATACATATAATTTATATATATACACATATATATATATACATATATATACATATATATATACATATATATATATACATATATATATATATATACATATATATATATACATATATATATATATATACATATACATACATACATATATATATATATATATATATATATATATATATATATATATATATATATATATATATATATATATGTATATATATATACTAGCAGGACTCGCCAACGGGCGTTGCCCGAGAAAATCGAACGACCCAAGAAAATCATTTTCCTACCTAAGAATCACATAAAACTATTTATATTCAGATTTTTACTTAGTTATGAATATTAATATAAGTGTTATGTAAGTGTACAATTTATAAATAATTAGAACTGAGAAGAAATTATTAAATGACTGAAAGTGGGCCACGTGTAACGAAACTACATTCTATTCTAGGCACGTAAGATAAATATATATTGTGTAAAAGTTAAGAGAAAACACAAAGCAATTATTGTATAGTTTTTAAGTAGTAAGGAAGAAACACATACTATTTGTGACGTGTATTAATTGAGCAAATAACGGTGGTCTGTAAGAACTACTTTAGTCACGTAAATTTTCTTTTTTTCGATACTGCTTACATTTAAAAAAATACTCTGTACTGAAAGAGGTTAGTGCCAATAACATGGTACAACAATAACAAATTAAAAGTGGCTAGTCAGCGTCAAAGTTTATATGTAAGCTTAAATTTTTATTTAGATCCAACTTTGAAATAACTTTAAATGTTTGAAAATATGTTAGATGAGTATTGATAATTTGTATTGTTTGAATTATTCGGACTACTGTTCTCATCTTGGATGATATTCTCACAACGTTTCGGCCGATGTAATCTCCGACTGTTGTCAGGTGAATATTTCCGAACACTAGAATCTTTCTGTCGAACTCAAGAATCTGTAGAGAATGTCGAACGAAACCATTTCTTTAATTCAGGATGTAGCGTGTTCTAGTTTCCTCCTCCAGGTTAAGATCTCAAATAATTCTTACTTATATTCTTACCATCGCCTCTATTGATGATTAAACATTTCACCTCTATGAAACTATCACTAAAAAAGAGTATATCTTTGCACTTTATCCGTTGTATCACGGGTCTATGTGGGTGACAAACAGGACAATACATAAAGGGTTCCGCACAGATTCCTGAGTTCGACGAAAATATTCCCGATTTAAACAGTTCTAGTAGGGGAAGCAGTTCAAATGAAAGGTATTAAATGGACGGGAATCTCTGTTCATAGAAATTTCGTCCTGTGTTAGGCACACGACGGAAGAAAGATTTTCGTTGTGGTAGAAAAATAGTTCTTGCTGTAGATGTTTAGCAGGCGGGAACCTGAGATTGAAACTCAGTCAAGCATCTTCCAGAAAATAATCGATAGAGTAGAGAGAGAATAGCAACATCCCTTATATGAGAAATGAGTTGGCATAACGGAAGAGATGATCCCCCCCCCAGATGTGGCAGCAGTACTCCATCTAAGAACGTATCTGAGTCTTATACAGTTAGAGGATTGCATCAGGAGTCAGGTACTTTCTGGAGCGGTAGAATGATGCAACCATTCTGCAGCGACCTATTTGTAGCACACCCTGATTCGTCACCGCTGAACTAAGCACAGGCCCAGTTAATGATAACTGTTTAAAAGGTCGTAAGTTGGACTATAATCGTCTCTTTTCGCCTCTATGATTGGATCGAAAATAAATAGGTAGATGGGCAGAAGATTACTTAAGAAGAATTATTTTTTTCAAAGAAGACGGTTCAACAAGTATTTTCTAATGGAAATTGCTCCAGACAAGGCATGACGCCACTTGATGTAAGGTACTAACAAGAACGAACGAGGATTATCGCAAAAACCGAACATGCCTATTGGATTGTCTTGAAGGGCCAAAGGCTATAGGTAAGAGGAAAACATTCAGCAAGAAATCGGTCTTCAAGACTGCAGTTCTTGGAAAGAAGCTACTGGAATAAGTAGCTGTATTACAATGAAGTATCAAAATAGCAACTAGATGGAGACCACTAGGCGAACAAGTCAAACGATCTGGTATAAACGAAACAGAGAATGGAGAATAGTATTTATAGAAAAAACTGAGAGGAGAAAAACCATGTCTGTGAGAGGGTGTGAAGAGAGTTTCATATAATGTATCTTTTGTTTCATAAAGAATGTATAACTATGTATATATATATATATATATATATATATATATATATATATATATATATTCACTTTCATTCAACTATATATGTATATAAGACAAAGCATGTTGTCACTACTAAGAACGAAATATGATCATCGTAAAGACAATATATGCCTATTGGCCTTAGTCTTGAAAAGACCAAGGAGGAAAACAGTCAGCATGAAGAAAGTCCATCAGCCCGCAGTTCATGGAAAGAAGCTAATTGAACGCTATATTAAAATGAGGTATCGAAACAGCGAATTGATGGACACCACAAGACCAACGAGTCAAACTAGCTGGAACAAAGAAAACAGGAAATCGATCAGACAATTATGAAGAACTTATACTATGAAGGTACTTATACAACAGACTGAAACTAGCAACACCACGTCTGTGATATAGAGTTTGCCGAGAAGAAAAAACAGGTGAAGCTAATTTGACAACAAATACTTTCTACACCTTATCAAGAACCCTGAAATGGGGCAGACATTCACCAATCCAAATATCATAACAGAACTCGATACAAGGTTTGATAGTAGATTTGTAGATATATAGAATAGTCTTAAATGTGAGTAAGTGTTTGGAGCGAAAGAGATCGCCGACTTTACGAGAAGTAGAAAGAGCAGTTGATCTAATGTATGAAATCAAAGAAAAATTTGCTGAGAAAGAAATACCAAGAAGATTCAGAGTCGATTTCTTCTCAAGAGTAGAGCCATCCATGAGAATCTCAGTACTTAATCTTAGAACGCATGTCGCTATCATGTAAGTAGAAGATCTCGACAGGGGTGAGGTACCTTCTAGAGCGGTAGAATGATTTAACCATTTTTCGAGCAACCATTGTTTGTCGACGTAATCACGTTGATAGTTGTATCGCTAGACGTGTGAGCGGTAACATAATAGCTTACAGGTACACGATGGTTGCAATCATGATTCACGCGTAAATGGATTAATTACCTGGAGCCAACCTTACAAGGTGTGCTAAGTGTGGGTGGTGGTAGTCGGGGGTTCTTTTCGAAGACTGCTTCAACGCTGACACTAAAGAAAAAAATCAATGCTGTGAAAAAGTCGTATAGACGAGAGACAAAGGAATGACAGAATAAAATAATATACAATGACATCAAATAAGAAAAGGAACGTTACACAAAAGCGGTAAATGATGAGTTCGAAGGGGCAAACATAATGTCATAAAAAATTGAATTTAACTCCAAAAACGTTCTCAATGTCATAATTTTTAATATATATATATTTATTTCTGCCACCCCGGAAAATAGCGGCTTGACCTTTGTGTAATATTTTGACGTTCTTTCAATCCTCTGCATTATTTTTATTTTAATTATTTTTACAAATTCGGCATTTCCAGCCGCAAATTCTGCCGATTAGTGTGTCATGTGCAAATTACGAGTTGTGTTCATTGATCTGCTATGATACCCTCCGATCGCCTTCTCTTTATTTCCGGCGAACCGCCATTTTCCTTGAAGGCAGACATAAACAGATGCTGAAGAACGTCCGGTAAAAGAGACTTATTATAGGTCCCTTCGTTGTTATTTGAAACCGAGAGTACCGTATGTTGTTCTGACTTTCTGTTATACACATATACATTAAAATTACGCTCTTATTTTTTATTTTCTCAATGATCAAGCACTTTGCTGGGGTTCTCACCCAATAACCTTACACATCTCTCTCTCTCTCTCTCTCTCTCTCTCTCTCTCTCTCTCTCTATATATATATATATATATATATATATATATATATATTAATGGGTACTTTTCACTTTCAACATTAATAATAATTTAGCAACTAGCTTTTAAGTTGTTTTGGGGGGTGGGAAGTACATTTTTTAATTGTAGTTCAGCTTAGCAAGTTGAAGCTAACATAATTTTAGAGCCGTTTCAAATTTCGGGGTTTGTTTCTTTTGGGAGATCCTTGGATTTTGTCATGAGTCATCATGCGAATTTTTCTCATATATTTCGGCTAGCCACATTTGTTTGGTTAAGTCTTTTTCTTGGAGTTTTCCTATTTTGTGTTCTGCTGTTTTGGGAATAATATATGTTCCTATTACTTGTAATTCACCTCTATATCTGATGATCAGCCACGTTGAAATTGACTCTATAGATTTTTTCTGGACTTTGCCGTGAAAGGCGCGTAGGAAAATGTTTTAATTTTAAAAAAAAATAACAAAGGAAAAAATAAAAAAAGGGGTTTGTTTTGTCGGAAGAATTAAGAAGAAATACAGGTTTTCGCCGAAAAAGGACATTTAAGTTAATATTAAAATTAGGATGTTGGATTGATTTTTCCGTGCTCCTTTTAAGGCCACTATAAAGTATTTATATATATATATATATATATATATATATATATATATATATATATATATATATTGCACACTGATCAGCTTAGTCTAATGCAGAAACTTCGGTAGTCTACATATGAACAAATATTAACCCCACTTTTTAATATATAAGTTCAGTTAAGTTTAATTTAGAACATTATATACTTTACCATAGAAAGTAAAGCCTGTGAAGGTGGACCTCCTGGGACTGAACATAACCATATCTCAGCCCGACAGCGACACAACCACTGTCTATGACGTATGTTTGACTGGTAGGAACATACTCACCTGTGCCAGTTAAGTATACGCACAATGATATGCATTCAAATAAATGAACATTAGAAGCCTTTTCGATTCATGATTTTTTTTTTTACTCTAATCTGAAATGTTTCGGAATTAAATCTCTTTCTTCAGTGGAGACTAGAATTGTGTTATGTCATCCTTCTGGTCTAATTTGTTGATGTTATGTCGGCGTGATGGTCGGTGGTAAGTAAGTCGAATACGAAGTAATTTACAACGAATATACGAATGATAAACAAAACACAAGAGTCGTAGATAATGTGCTAAAAAAAATAACCAGTTTCGACTTTATGCCTTCTTCTTTACGATCATTTTTTAGTTTTATTTACATTAACGTTAGTTCAATTCTTTTCTTAGCTTTTCCGTTGTCATTAAGCTTTGAAAGGATTGTTTACGGTGTTTTATCGCGATTCGAAATTGGAGACTGAATCGATAATAGAAAGAAACCGGTTCTGGCAACAGGCATTTATAGTGTAAATAAGAAAATAGGTTATTTAATCGACTGATAATGAGAGCTGAGCTGCTGCTGCTGCTGCTGCTGCTGCTGCTGTTGCTGCTGTTGCTGTTTTTGTTGTTGTAGTTGTCGTCGTCGTTAAGCACACATATAGCAAAATACTTTTAAATTCGCAACTTACAGGCTTCAAAATAAATTATTTCCCAAGAAATCAAGAGCAAGTTACTTAACTTGAGTTATCGTTCTTCTTTTGCTAGCCTTGTTCGACAAGTCTATCAAGATTGCGACTATATTTTTTCGGTCGATTTTTCAGGTGTACAATAAAACTTCCAATAACCTACTATTTTTAATATTTTATTGTGTTTTTTTATATTACTAAAACGTGATTATAAGTAAAAATATGTCTTTTGGGAGTAATGCCGAAATCCATTTCACTTGAACTAATTTACATCACTGAAACAGAAATTGGCCGCTCTTCATTCGGTTTGGGAGCACACATGAACCAAAATACTTTTAAATTAGCACTTTAATGGCTTCAAAATCACTTATTTCCCACTCGCACGAAAATGTCTAGTTGAAATTACTTTAACTTGAGTTATCGTTCTTCCTCAGCTTGCCTTGTTGTCGACTGGTTTTAATTACTACCGTCACGAAGAAATATTATAAACATAACGTCGGACTTTACAGTCCTAAACTCTATTTTCAACAACAAAAAAACATGGCGACAGGCCGACCCCGAAGAATAACCCAACATAAAGACAATAACATGGTAAAAGTCTATTATGCCGCCGCGAAACCGGGTGCGGCTCGGTACAATTAGTGGCACTCATTAACCCAACCACTAACCCTACGTATGTCGGTGAATGCGTAAACAGTTTCGCAGCACAACTTGTTTTTAACCCGTTAATTATTTTGTTATTAACTTATGATACGCTATGATTACGTTGACTCACCCTTTCCGTTAGATGACCGAAGTTAAGCAACGTTGAGGCTGGTCAGTCATAAAATGGATGACCATTTGAGAATACCGGTTGATTTTGTGCTCTCGGCAAAGTTTCCAGTCGTCCAGGACTTCTCGCCACTGAAATCAAGCAGTACCTCTTCAGTAAAGGTGTGGTATCTGAGTGTGCAACCCTTGCTTTTTTTACAATTACACGCGCAGCCACCTTTACAGGAGGTGCCCATTGTCTCTCAAGACTGACCGAAGCCACTGATAATACATATTATGCTCTGTTTATTGTATAACAACCATTAAACTTCTATTACTTGCAAGACTAAACGGGACCGATGCCTGCCTTATACCATATTCACTTTTCAGCTAATACAAATAAAAATAGAAAAATATTATAAATGAAATCATGAGAATAAATAATAAGATTTGTTCAAGTAAAGGATTAACAACTCAAATGAAATAAAAGTAGCAAGCAAAAAAGAAATAGGTAGTATCTAACAAAATCATAAGAGCGGTATTTTTTTTAAAGGGGAACAGAATTTGGTTTCACCGTTCCAGCGTTATTCTTATATTATCCTTACGGACATATATTAATTTAAAAAAAACACGGTGCTTCTTGAAAAACATTTACACATTTACTATGCCAGTTCAAAATAAATTAACAAGAAAACACTTTAATATGTATACGTATCAGGCAAAAGTAGATATCTACACCAAAAATTACGGAAGATTGGTTCGCTCCAACCTAGAATATATACGAAACCACTGATTTTTACTTTTTATTTAAATTCTAATGTATAAGTTTTTTTTAGAACACCACCGCGCTGACAGTTTTGTGCTATTACTTGAGCTCATATTATGAATGTTATTTGAAATGTTTCTTTCAAATTAAGAATTGTAAATAGAACTATATTTTAAATCATGGGCCTTAAGATCTTTGTGTGCAGTGTTCATATCAATTTAGTCAACCTTTAACCGCCTACATCAGTATTTCTTTTTACTCACAGCATCATAAACACGTAAGTCGAACGTTATGTGTCTTATTTATGAAACTCCGAATACCCCATCGCATGTTACTCTAATATGGACCGACGTCAGAATAGAGGGGGAGGGGCTCGTACACTGTCCGGTTGCCAAGACGACGCGGCCAGATCGAGCAGCCTAATTATCTTCAGCTTACGGTACCACTCCCCGATCCCGCCCACACCCACTACACCTCTCGCCGCTACTCCCACCGCTGCCTTCGCGTCACTTGTCGGTGCGCGGGAAGAACTCTTTGACGATGCCGACGGAATATCAAAGGTGAGTTTAAAAACATTGTAACGGATTACAAGTGCCCATTATTTTGTTTATTCGGGTCAGTTGACGGTGGGGGATGTTTTGTTTGTTGATTCGCCCGAATTGAAATAAATGAACGCTACGGAACTAATCAGTCAAAAAACTAAGTTTGCCAAGCCAGTTCAATATAAAAAGAAAAAGAAAATCTTAAATTAGCTTATTTCATCTTCTTCTTCTTCGTCGTCTTCTTCTATTTCTTCTTTTTCTTTTTCTTCTTCTTTTTCAAATCTGGGTTTAAAAGTATCACAACAATCGCATTTTCACTTACCCGTGCGCGTATACTCCATTATACACCCGTGTCGTCGCCGGGAACGTAGGTTTCTGCTTGTCTGTGGCTACAAAATGACTCGGACGCCGATATTTATAAAAAATGGTTTATTACAAAAGGAAGAACTGTCACAAAAACATTAGACACCCGGGGGTGGAAAAGAGAGACAGGCATACAGACAGATATATAAACGAATAGCTAATCTCGCTATATCTATTTACATTGTGCTCCCCCCACACCTTCATTGGGGATGGCGCTTTATACACATATTTTCTGTTGGAAGTATCGCCAGACCAAGAAATAGAGAATCTTCGTCCAGTAATCACGTTATTCCGCGACTTCCGTCTGGTGTCATCTCTGATCTGTAAGGCGACACTCAAACATTTCTATTCATTTTTTTAATTTACAGGTGCCTGTATTAACCCTTATACACTAATGTTGGCATCTGTTGGCATCAACCCCAGGTTCTCGCTTGTCGGACGCCGATGTTAGAGAGTACTTCCGTACGTGTCTAAGAGAGAAAGAAAGGCAGACAAATAGATGGATGGTTCATCCCGCTACAGCTATTTTCATTGTGCGCCCCCCCCCCGCAATTCAGAACGCACCAGAGACACGTCTTTACTTGGTTTAAATCTCGTCAGCTAAGAATATCGAACATATTTGTCCGGAAGTCACGTTGTTTGATCGACATCCGATTGGGGTCACCTTTGACATATGAGGTGTCATTGAGACTTTTCTATTTAAACACGGCCCTTTTTATGTAACACATTGCAAAACTTCAAATCATCTTTACAAATTAGGCATAAGGCCATCAAAAGTGAGCTTTTATCTGCCAATCGTAGAAGTATGCGCTGCTTCCATTTTTCTCTTCTAGTTTGATTCTCTTAAAAGATATTTCTTGTATGGATGAGTTTTTCTTTCTCAAGTGTTGGCATTCGTTGTTCGATAATATTCTATAATCTGTTGCTCACAGGGCAGCCCACTTGCAGGTTGCCAGAATGTCTGACTGGCGTATATTTGTTGAATAAAGCACCCTTTTTATTCTGCAACATATTTCTTATGATATCAACATGTTAAGATAAACTCTGGACATGTCTACTTAATAGTTTCATTTCTTGTCGACAACCTTCGATATGTAAACAGAAAGAATTTTCTTCTCGTAGAACGTATTAACTTATTTTAGAAAATAGGAACTAATTGTACGAAACATAAGATTTTTATAGGGATTTTTTATTATTGATAGTATTATTTTGTAATGAGAAATATGAAATTATTTACCCAGCATACAATTATTATAGAAAGTATTATTTTACAATCATATTATTTTATAAATAACATATCATGGGAAGTATTATTTTATTATAGAACGTATTATGTTATTATCATATTTAATAGGAGTATAAACTTATAGGAATCATAAAATAATTATAGAAATTATATGAAATATTAGATTATTAGGGAAGTATTTTTTATTATAGGAAGTATTGCTTTATCAGAACTATTAGTTTGTAATAATAATAATAATAATAATGATAATAATAATAATGATAATAATAATAATAGATAACGTATAGTACAATTTTTGACTGGCCACGAAAATTACCCGCAGAAAATGTAGTCCACAATACTTGTCTGCTAGTAAATAGGTAAAATATTACTTATAATGTTTGCATCTTGGGTTAAACTCGGGAATCGTTGTATTTGTTGCATGGTTAGTCTCATTTGGTTGCTGGTGTTGAATAGCCGAGCCGGTTGTACCGGAAATGTCACCCGGCAGCAATACAACGTACTTGACAGGGGCACGCACCTGGCCGGCAGAAACTAACAAAACTGTTGATGGCCGGAAGAAACAAAAACATGGTCGATTGGCGGAAATAAAATAATTGTTGATTGATTCAAAACTATTTTAAAAAGTTCTGCTATCCGAAAAGCTTAGCTAGAAACGGAAATACGTCGTCGCTTATTAAACGTCCTGGAAGTGTTGCTACATTGATAGCGAAGGCGAATCTCTAAATAGGAGTTTACAAGTGGATACTTGCATGTCACAAATAATTATATGAACTAAACCAAAGTAGCATCATCAGTCGTTTGGTGATCGGGTCCGAGGGTTTTCTCAGACCTCAATTCGTGTGCGTCCTCTTTTATTACTAACCCGCACTAATTCACCGCCACCGACAATAAAAGTATATCATTGTATTTTTAGACAGAAGTGTCTGTCGTCATTAGGCAGAAATACACAACCCTGTTGCCACGTTATATGAGACGAAATAGGGAACAACTTACTTGTTCTTTCGTTGGAGTATTCTATTCACATATCTTGCAGCCAATCTCTTCTCATGTTGTCTTAATATTGATAATTCGAAAAATACAAAAATACTTACATTATTTTCGATGGAACAAAGTTTTCTCACACTCTTTCACGTACTATGGCTCTGGTTGTGGTGGTCTGAAGGGGGGGGGGTATAAGACCCCATCCCCTAGTGAGAGCCGCGTCGGAGATACATCTTCGTGACAAGTCCCGAAATTCGCTCTGACGTTTTTTTTTTACTATTTTCTAGCTATTCAATTGTTTTTGTTTTTCTACATATCAAACTAGCCCGAAAATCAATGTTGCTTACTGTTCAAAACTCACAATATTTTGTATACATGTCATTGCATTGTTCATGAACTTCTAAAACTTGACCCCACATCGTGTGCGTCAGAATAACTACCAAACTAATTTTACCACCATCCTCAGGGACAGTCTCGTTACACATTTAATAGTTTCATTTCCTATCGACAACATTCGATATGTAAAAAGAACGACTTTGTGTATTATAGGAATCTATATATTAATACGAAGGGGGAATCAGTAAGAGCGATTTTAGTAGTGCTCTGCATGCCTCCTTGATTTTCTAAGTACTCGGCGTTGTCAGGGAGAAAAGTGCTCAGTCCTAGATAGAGCTATTGTAGTGATAGGTTTGTATAATATTTTAACAGCATCTACGCGTCTTTTCGGACTAATGTGCAGATGAAAACGAGGAGCAATCAGTAAGAGTGATTTTAGTAGTGCTCTGGATGCCTCCTTGATTTTCTTTGTACTCGGCGTTGTCCGGGATAAAAGTGCTCAATGTCCTAGATAGAGCTACTGTGCAGATGAAACGGAGGGGGATCAGTAAGGGGTGCTTCTGGTGCTTCTACAATATAAGACCTTGAGGCTTCTGCAGAATAGGAAACATGGGTGCTTCTGCAGTATAAAGGGCAGGGGTGCTACTACATTATTGGACCCAGCACCGGGGGGTCTTTCTACAATACAAGACCCGGAGACCTCTGCAGAATAGGGGCCATGAGTGCTTCTGCAGTATAAGGACCAGGGGCGCTTCTACCGTATAGGACCCAGCACCGGGGGTGCATCTACAATATAGGATCCGGAGGCTTCTGCAGAATAGGGGCCATGGATGCTTCTGCAGTATAAAGACCAGGAGTGCTTCTACAATAGAGGACCCAGCACAGGGTGGCTTCTACAATATAGGACACAGAGGCTTCTGCAGTATAGGAGTAATGGGTGATTCCGCAGTATACAGACCGGGGGTGCTTTTGGGGCTTCTACAGTATATGACCAGCACCGCGGGTGCTTCTACAATATAGGACCCGGAGGCGTCTGCAGTATAGGGAACAGGGGGTGCTTCTGCAGTATAGGCACCGAAGGTACTTCTACAATATAGAACCCAGAGGCTTCTGCAGAATAGGGGCCACGGGTGCTTCTGCAGAATACGGACCATGGGTGCTTCTGCACTATAAGGACTGGGGGTTCTTCTACAGTATAGGACCCAGCACCGGGGGTACTTCTACAATATAGGACCCGGAGGCTTCTGCAGTATAGGCACTGGGGCGTTTCTACAGTATAGGGACCGGGGTGCTTCTGCAGTATATTAGCCGAGGGTGCTTCTGCAGTATATGGACGAGGGGTGATTCTACAGTACAGGATATGGGAGTGCTTCTACAATATAGGACACAGAGGCTTCTGCAGTATGGTTATTTGATATGACCGCGGCACCTCTGAAATGTTTTTTTCTTTCTTTAACTAAAAATATTTCTATGTATGGGGGAAGGTAAAAAAATGGGGCGGTCAAAATATATATATTTTTTTACTTTTTAATTCAAAATATTTATATGTATAGGGAGGATGAAAACATTTCTTTTTTGAGGGGAGGGTAATTTTTTTTTCTTTTTTAAACTAAAAATATGTCTATGTACGGGGGGAGGGTAAAAAAAAGTTGGGGGGGTTCAACATTTTTTTCTTTATCTCTTGTTAATTAATAATATATCTATGTATGTGAGATGATGAAAACGCGGCGATAGGTACGTATTTAGCATTTGCACCAGGGCGGCGATATGTAGATATTTAGCATTCGCACTTGAGTTGCGATAGGTACTTATGCAGTATGCACACCAGGGCAGCAATAGGTACGTATTTAGCATTCGTACCGGGGCGGAGATAGGTACGTTGTTAGCATTCAAACAGGGTGGCGATAGGTACATATATAGTATTTGCACTGGGGCGGCGATACATACGCATGTAGTATTTGCACTGCGGCGGCGATAGGTACATATATAGTATGCGCACCGGGGCGGCGATAGGGACGTATATAGTATGAACACCGGGCGGAGATAAGTACCAAATAGTCTGTACACCAGGGTGGAGATATGCACCTATAGAGAAGGTCCAGACAGAGGTGGTACTTTTATAGAAATATGTCATACTTTTGCCTTGGGCAACATAAGAGGAATGGTGGGGAAGAAACAGCTTTCGCAAAAGACAAAATGAGAAAGTACCGGTGAAATGGGGCGACCAGGGAAGAGAAAAGTAGAAAGATAAAGAGACGGCTATAGAGGGAGAGAGAGAGAAAAATAGAAGTTTGACTATAAAGATGTTACAAACACGATTTTTCTTCTATTATATGTTTTACGACCCCGAGCTAACGAAATGAAGTTGTTAAATAGATAAAAATTAACTTAATTAAACCATTAACTGACCCCCTCGCTACTGTAGCTTCAGCGTGTAAGGAGGAGACGACGTTTATGCACTTTTTCTTCAGTTAAACATTTGAACGATGAGAGAGAGAGAGAGAGAGAGAACTGTGAAATACTTTTTCAATGCAACATTATCAAAATAAAGGTAACTTCTATGAATTTCTGTTCTTCGAATACAAAAATCCAATATCTGTTCTTGAAATATATTTAGAATATTTACGAATAAAACTTCTTACGAGCTGTGCCAACGCGAACGCTGGCAGACGATAACTTCAAACGTTAACACAATTTATTTCCTTTCTTTTGGTTCGAGAGACAGCCATTATTATTTTTTTTTTAACTCACATTAAGCAATGATTTTTATTTCAGTGAAACACAGAAAGCGCGTACGAAAGAAAGAGATAGTGTTCGTAAGAGAGTTATAGAGAGAGAAAATAGAGAGAGAGAGATTAAACGTAATTGAAAAGTGAATATGCAAGAAAAACAAATATATACATCGCAAAAAGTATAAAAAATATGTAACAAAAACGAAAGAGACGAACGTGACAAGTACAGTTTCGTTTTCTTTCGGTAAGCCTACCAGCTTTTACGGTATAATAACCCTGTTTAGTAGAGTGTCCATCGTACACGCGTTATTTAAATGCAAATTATCATTTCTTAAAATTATTTCACTCTTATCCGGGGTGGGGGGAAGCTCATAATAAAGCAAGCGTAACTTACTGACAAATAGAAGGTGCTTTGTTACATTGGGACCCGCGCTAACTTTGACCCCGTCGTTAGGGTGGGGGTCAGTGTGGGGTTAGGGTTAGCTATACAGTTCAGGGTCATTGGGGGTTAGGGTTAAAGTTAGGGTCAGGGTCAGGGTCAGGGTCAGAGTTAGCCCGGGCCCCAATGTAACAAAGTACCAAATAGAGACGTAAAAATAAGACAATTACAATGATATTGTATAGTTAACATCTGAGAAATTAAGTTTTTTTATTTCAAATATCTATTTAGTAATTTTGTCAAATTCGTCAATCAAAAATTGCGTTCGCTTATTTTAGGTGAGGTAGTCGTTAATTTCAGACTTTATAAAATGATAAACTGTCCGATTACAGTAGAAGATCTCTTTACATTAGCGACTAACCCGAGATGTAGGGGATGGCGCCACACTTTTCCCATGATTGCTTCATTGTCCTTGATCCTGACCTTATAATACTGAGAGTTTTAGCCTTTGCCATGACTCAACCGAGGATAGAACTCTGGTGTCCCGTTCCATTAGTGGAAACGCTTACCAGATGGGTCGGTTTCAGGCTTATGATATTTATTTATTATTTAATTTTTTGAAAAATATTTAAAATTAATTATTATTATTATTATTATTATTATTATTATTATTATTATTATTATTATTATCTATATATTAATACGATAGCGTGTGTGTTCGTGTGTCACGCTTCCGGCAAAACCTCTGCGCATGCGTACCGCATCGAGATTTGGAAAAACATTTTAATACGCCTAATTTCAACAACATTTTCAAGTATTTCCCTTTAGCGTAACGGTTAGCGACGTAGTATGTTTTACTTCGGCCCGACTGGTTATAGTTCGATCCCAACCAATCTCTAAGATTTTTTTCTACATTTTATTTTTATTTTCAAGAAACATTGCAACTAACAAAAAAACGAACACGACACAGTGTAAGTAAAAGTAAAAAAAATATTTATTTATTTTTAGCAAACAATTCCCAACAAGTGGCAATGAATGCAATTTTATTATTTATTTTTTGCATTTAATTTTTTTATCAGTTGGTTAAAAAGTACTAAAACTTAAAACTATTTTTTGTTTTTTATTTTGGCGTTTTTAAGTGCATTGTCTATTAAATTACGTTAACTGCATAAAAATTAGTGTATCATTGTATTTCTTAAAAAGTGAAAACCATTTATTTCCTTTCTTTTGGTTGTAGAGAGGGCCAGTATTATTATTATTATTATTTTATTTTTTGAACGGATGGCATATCAACCTTTTCTAGTAGATATGCGAAATGTCCATCGCACACGGGTGACTATTTTAACAAATTATTTCACTCTTATCCAGAGGAGGGGGGTCATAATAAAGCAAGCGTAACTTACTAACAAATAGAGGGTGCTTTGTTACATTAGGACCCGCGCTAACTTTGACGCCGTCGTTAGAGTTAGGGTCAGTGTGGCAGACGATACTTCGTCAACTTTTTCAGTTTTATTTTCAAGAAACATTGCAAATAACAAAAAAACGAACACAATACAGTGTAAATTAATTATAAAAAAAATTTTTTAGTTTATTTTTAACAAAAATTTCCCAACAATTGGCAATAAATACAATTTTATTATTTATTTTTTTCATTTATTTTTTTTATCACTTGGTTAAAAAGTACTAAAACTTAAAACTATTTTTTGTTTTTTATTTTGGCGTTTTTAAGGGCATTGTCGGGTATATATTACGACGCTCAGCAGAGGCCCGAACGGGGTCCAAAAAAAGAACGAAAAAGAGTTTAAAAACATAAATTTGCAACAAGTGAAGTTGACCAACTACGAGAATAGATATTTTCCTACTTACCTATGTAATTTGTTTTTACTTTTACGTATTATAAATGGGTTTTCATTAGATGTAAAAAAAAAAATTCCTTTTTTTTTTCCCACCGTTTTCACAAAAATAAATATGGTCGCTCCTAGTACATTCGTTAGTAATCCCCCCCAATTCGGCCATGTTTTTTTCCCAACTTGCGGTGAAAAAACTATTGATTTCTAATAAATAGCACTTCAAACGGGTTTAAAATACAAACAAATAGCACATACAAGTTTGAAACTAACTTTTACA
The DNA here is from genome assembly GCA_963556195.1 of Sepiola atlantica. Lineage (NCBI taxonomy): Eukaryota > Metazoa > Mollusca > Cephalopoda > Sepiida > Sepiolidae > Sepiola > Sepiola atlantica. The sequence goes on from OY744519.1 coordinate 152,591,906, forward strand.
GCTTACAGTTACTTTTATTTGTTGTAAATTTGTTTTTTTTTAGCGTTTTTACTCTGCTGAGTCTCGTAAAAGATGCCCGCATTTGTCTATTAAATTACGTTAACTGCTTAAAAAAAAGTATTCTAGCTTCAATCATAAGTGGATCTCATGCTCAGGAGCGAGTTTTAATTCCAAGAATTAAACTTAATCCCAGTGACGCAAATATTCCATTTGTTTTGCACAGGACTCAATTTCCCATCCGCCTATCATATTCAATGACCATTAATAAAGCTCAAGGACAAACTTTCGATAAGGTTGGGATCTACCTACAACAACCTTGCTTTACTCATGGACAACTTTATGTAGCCTTCTCAAGAGCAAGGTCTATGAACAGTGTAAGAGTGAGAATTTGTCCTCAGAATAATTCTACTCATGACCAGAGAAGAGAAACTACCTTCACTAGAAATATTGTATATAAAGAAGTTTTGTAAATTGCTTCATGTATTGTTCATTTTTTAAAAAGTAATATATAAGTCAAATCTTATCATATTCTATTCAAACATGTATAGGTTAGGAACAAGATAATTAGTACTGAAAACATCATTTCGTGTAATTTACACGGGTTCCGCTAGTTATTATTAATACGATAGAGTGTGTGTTATTTATTTTGTGTGTCACGATCTGGCACTCCTATTTATGAAGATTTAGTATTTATTTTTGCCCCTGACAACGGGGGTGTAGGTAGAGGGGATGAAGGGGGCCAGTTAGAGGGGAGTCGCGACCAATGGTGACTGCTGAAGAGACAGCTTTTGCCCCGGCAACCGAGTAATATATATATACTTTCATCCCGCCACGCAAAATGTTGGTTAGTAAAATATGTGCATATTTCTAGCCACCGGATAATATTATTAGCAGTAAATTATACAGATTAATGTAGAAAACACTGTGGAATTTCTACAGGGTCCCGCTAGTATTATATTAATATAGGAAGTATTTATATAGCACATTATTTTATTATAGTAAGTATTATTTAGTAATGGGAGTATTAAATTATTATGAGAAGTTTTAACTCAGAATTTTATTATAAAATGTATTATTTTTTAACAGAAAGTATTTACGTATAATAGGAAGTATCATTTTCTTCAGTGAAAGTATTATTTGTAATTATTGTATAATAATAAGTATTATTTTATAATATGAAGTATTTTAATATCAGATGTATTATTTGCAATAAAAAGTCTTATATTATCATAGGAATTATAATGTTAATAAGGAAAGTATTATATTGTAATGGGCAGTATTAAATAATTATAAAATAACTGGCTTATTGCCGTAGAAATGGACATGCATTATGGTTGATTGGATTTTTTAAGAAAATAATTATTAAATAGGATTATTATCATAAAATGTATTAAATTATCATAGGAAATATATACTTCATTACATTAAGCAGTATTTTATTATAGAAAGGATTATTTAGTAATGGGAGTATTAAATTGTTATAGGAAGTTTAACGTATTATATGAACCAGTATTTCATTATAAAAAAATATTATTTTGCAATAGAACCTATTACCTTATTATAGGAAGTATTATTTTATTAGAGAAAGTATGATTTTCTAAAAAAAATATAATTGTATTATAGTAAGTATTTTTTATATAATAGGAAGCATAATTTCAATATACGAATTATTCTTTTGTATTTGGAAGTGTCTTTTATTATAAGAACTTATTATTTGATTATGTGAAGTAGTATATTGTAACGGGAAGTATTAAACTATTAGAATATAACTAGCTTATAGACGAAAAAATGGACATGCATAATGGTTGATTAAATTTGATAATAAAATTATTAAATATTATGTTCGCTTTAATACGTTGCATTTAAAAACTCAATAAGTGATCGAATACTGTAAAAAAGAAATATTGCGTAAGCCACCTAGAGTCGAGAAACACACGGGAAGGGTTTTCCAAATATTATAATTCAATAGATATTTTTAAATGTTTTAATCGTTAGCATTTAATTATGTCAACTAATCGGAATCCGTAATTAAGACGTGGGTGGAGATAATAAAATAAATAATTCATTGTCAATAGAAGTTGTAATTTATTGCGCACCAGTTACCCCGTAGAGTAGGAAGGGGAGATAGTAATTGCTCCTGTCTTGTACTTCCAAGCTTCATGTTCGATATAAATTGATGATAATCATGTTCAAAGAGGCCGGTCTTTTCGGATCAATATTGTTAATCAGGTTCCAAATTGATCTGCCGGTTAGATTAAATACAATTTGACCGACACGAGACATGTGACTCTGTAAATCCGTCCCGTGGTGAAACACACTGTTAAAAGGTCCACACACTTCCATTTTTACGTCACTTACTTATCACGTTCGCTAATCCAACCTTCTCCAACCAACTTTCGTAACTAGCTGATCACTCATACAATCAAAGCCATACACAATAAAGGAATGAGAAAACTACTCCCAAGCGTAATATACGAAAAATAAGTATACATACGAAATACATTTTGGTAACACGAACCACGCTTGGTCTCTAAAACTGACGATTCAGTGAATGCTCTTCAAATTCGAAGGTGCATGACCGATATTAATTAATGCCAATCATGTTTAAATTGTCCGTTTTTTTTTCAGATCAATATTATTAATAACTTTCTGATCAGCCGTTAGATGAAATACAATTTAACCAAAGTCGTCCCCTATTGAATCAAACTGCTTACAGATCCACATACTTCCTTTTTACGTCACTTCCTTACCACGTTCTTTAACCCGCCTTTAGTTAACCTACTTTCGTAACTTATTTATTCATCGTTCAATCTTGCTGCATGCAAATGATAAATGACATATGAAAGAAAACCAATAGCGAAGACAAGATGAAGCGTGATTAACTAAAAATAAGTAGACAGATGAGAAATATTTTCGTAACGCGAGTGTGTGTACGTGTTTCATCTGTCAGAGGGAGGAGTCAGTAAATGTCCTTGAAGTTCCAAGATTCATCGATGGTAATCATGTTTAAATGAGCTGCTCTTTTCATATCAATATTTTTAATCAGTTTCCAAACTGATCCGTCGTTAGATTAAATACATTTTTACCCACTGGAGACTTGCGATTTAGTAAAGTCGTCCAGACTGGTGCTACCAGATCAAACTGTCTGAAAATAAGGCTTCCTGACTTAAAATGCACCAAACATTGATGCTATTGTTTTTTTCTCTATGTAACACTCGATCATGTTCTGTAAAGCTAAAAACAAAAACAACAATGTTCACATACAAAACAACTAATGAATAAATATTTGAAGATATAAAGAACTAGAAGCATCACATTATTTACCAAAATGATGGAATCGGCATTAAATAACCCGAAAAAGGGTTAATATGCCGTAAAACAAAATAACTTAACCAAACCAGATCAAAGACGTCTGCTGGCGAATAAACTGCTTGTAGGTCCACGTATTTCCTTTTTCGCATCACTTCTTTGCCACGTTCGCTTATAAACCTTTCTCTAACGCACGTCCGTAATTTACTTATCTCTCGTCCAGGCTTACTGCATAACAATATTGAAGTCATATGAGTATATAAGTAAAGCATAACATGATAAAAATGTACGACAAATGAATAGACATGAGGTAGCACAAGTATTTGAACGTTCTTTGTCTGTCGGAAAAAAAGACATCAGTAAACTCTCTTCAAGTTCGAAGTTTATGCCCGCTAGAGACTGTTAAGTATGCTTAAATGATCCGCTATTTTCGTATCAATATTATTAATCAGTTTCCAAATTGATATGTTGTTAGCGTAAATACAATGTGACTCGCACGAGACATGCGACTATGTAAAGGCGCCCCATGGTTAAATAAACTTTGTTTTTTTTGCGTTACTTCCTTGTCACGTTTGCTAATCCACCTTTCGTAACCTAGATATATCATGTTAAATCTTACTGCATAAGGATATTGTAGTCATCGGAAGAAACTGAAATAAACAAAGCAAGACTGGATAAATGAATGAGAAACGCGTTGAACTACGTAGAGGAATATGTCGGTAGTATTTTTTTCCTTTTATGGGAGTCGCTCCAATCAAGACAATGAAGCTACTTCATGTAAGAAGCGAAAATAAAACGAACGATAATTAAGTTTCATAATAACAAAAAGGGAGAGGGAGATGCACATCTTTTTTTAAAAATTAGTTCACCTAAAACAAGGCAAGTGGGCACTGTAGACGTAAGAGGCTACTGAGAATTAGGTACAGTCTGGAAAACAGGAAGCAGGGAGGGAGTTCCAGGAGTCGGCAGTTCGAAGAAAAGCAGCTATTAGAGTAGAATGCTCACCAGCATCTGGAGACTTCCACAATGAATCGATGGGATTTAGCTGATTGTCGGGTTAGGCGAGTGTATTTCCATCGAGGGAACACGAGATCAGCAAATTCATCGGAGCACATCTCATTGATGTACTTGTAAAACAAGAACAAGGATGCAACATTGCAACGATCGGACAGGGGCTGGAGCTTGGTGGATAGTGAGGGACTTATCAGATTAGAGACTTTATTTTCGACCTTGTCTGAGAAGAAGAGACTAGTGGATGGTACACGATCCCACATGTGACAACAATACTCTAGTCATGACCGAATGGTGGCTTCGTAGACATATGCAATATGAAAAATATTTGTACGAAGTTATTTGTGTAAGGCCAGAGTCACTTCGCCGTGGTATGTTTATTTAGGGATGGGTCTTTGTTATTATTTCATAATTTTACAATAGAATATGGCTGATTTGTATACGAAAGAGACGAAATGCAGTATAGTAACACAATATATTGTATGAAATTCTCAGTCTACTACACTGTCGAGAATCAAGACTAGATTTCTACCTCATTAGCCCTAGCAGACGGAGGTTGAGCACATCTACTCGTTGCCACGTGTAATACATTCACAGCAAGAACTCGTTGTATTACCACAACTACAAATAATTTTCCTTTCTTTCCTTTCTTCCTCCGTATGGTGTATAAGATCAAACGGAAGATTCATGAACAGAATTTTTGTCAAAGTACTTTCCATCTGTGGAACATATTGTCACGAGACTGATTCCCTACAGGCTACACCATGGTCGTCTTCAAATTCAATGTAAAAAAAGTACTTGTCATGAACCGTCCTCATAAGTGATGAAATTGTGCTTATTACATTCATCATTTTTAATCATCTCCTAGTATTCTTAATCATTCAACTGACAATCCTTGCCTTGTCGCTCGGACCACGAATTCGCTGACTGCAACTCCATGCAGAAGAGTACCCCTGCCCCGAAAACAATGCTACCTGTTGGCCATTTATAGTGACCACTGAATTTGTAGGACAGTATCTGAGTGGCGGAGCAATTCTTTCACTGATGCCCTTACTTCGGCTACACAGAAGGTCGGAGATGCCCGATCAAATCGGCTGGTCTCGTCATGCCCTAGTATCTCTAAATATATCCCCAACCGTAGTATTCGATCTGATTCTTTAAAAAGTCAAAACCGTATTTCTCCTTTTCATTTTAATCTACAAATAGATACTAGAAGGTGGTGACTGAGTGTCAAACACGTTGGGAACAAAGCAGATTACCAATGCCAAAGAGTAATGTTTTCAAAGATGTCATGTTTTTCTTTGAGTGGTGTTTTCTGAGTGTAATGCTTTCCTCTCTCAGTGGAATTCGCTTCTAAGGAGAGTAAAAAGTGGACCTCGGGTTAACTTTCGGCAGCCTCGTTACTCTCGCTTCCCTTATTTTGTCCATTACTCCTCACATTTCATTAACGTTTTTTCTGACAAAGGGGGAAGACTTGCTGTTTTCTGTGTCACAATATATCCATATAACACTGATTGTTGGCTGAGTTTTGATCGTTAAGTGGCATGTTTTAGCTCCTTATACCAAGTGGCTTCATGCCTTCTATGGGGCGAGTTCCATAACAAAATAGGTAATGTTCTTACTTTTACTGTGAATGTATTAATAGCAATATATTCTGATAATCTTAGAGAAACATGTTCTGGTTATCTAAGAGAATGTGTTCTAGAAATATAAATAATTATCCTACATATAGAATTATATTTCACGAGTTTAATTGGCATTTAATAACCCATAGATGGTTGATATGTCGAAAACTAACGAAACCAATACTGACAATCTATCCAACTCGTTAACCTTCATCCTCTAGTAGATGTTTGCCTTCATAAGTGGTGACTCATCCGTCAAACAAGAAGAGCACATTATGTCATTAAAACCACATTTCCTAGACGCTTTTTACGGAAACTCGATCAATTGTATTATCTCCTTCTCTCTCTCTCTCTCTCTCTCTCTCTCTCTCTCTCTCTTTGATTCTGACGTCACCTATACAATATGCGTCGCATTGTGTTCTGGTTAGAATCGCTGTCTTTGAAAAGAAAGCCATTTTCTCATGGCTTTATTTATTCTTACAAAACCGCCTTTCTCGAGAAATTCGACATTTTGCTAAAATGCTTATCTGACTTAAATTAGACTCAACGAATCTTTTATTGACAATCAGAAAAACGTTCTAAATTTGTACGGTTTTCCCTTAATCACGAGTATCACCGTCTGCACTTATCGACTCTTATCTAGAAATGGATTACATTATATTCAAATAAATGTTTCGGGATTAAAAATAAAATAAAGCTTGATATTTTTGTATTATTTGGATCAATCGGAATACTGTTCTCACCTTCTTCAGGAGCATATTGTCGAACACGGGGGTCTTATTGTCAAACTTGGGAATCTGTACGGAACTCTTTATTAAATTCACAGGGGTAGCTTGGTGTTCTACCGTTAGTCATGACCGTGTAGAAGTCTTAAGTAATTCGTAATTGTATTCTTATCATCGCCCTCACTCAGGATTGAAACTTCAACTTCCAAAAGGCTGTCACTTAGATTTTACTCTGCTTACCACTTATATCCATTACGTCACCTTTCCCATATAATACTTGCTTAAATAAATCTACTTAAGTTCTCTTAAATGCTTTAAAACATTTATGAATCTGCATTTATTCTTTGTACTTTCTTCCGACCTATTGAAGTCGGGAAGAAAGGAATGCCCTGATGCCCAATCTCTCTTTAAAATAATAATTTCCTATATCTTTTTTAAAGAAAAACTTTTACATATAGAAAAGGAATCATAATAAATGTTATTCTTTTTCTATACGCGGCTTCGAGCCGAGATAACTTCATTTATTAATTTGTATTCTGCTTTCTCCATTTGTTTCGACCTCTTAGAAAATAATGCCTTGCTTTTCAATCTCTCTTAAAATAGGTATTTCTTTCTTTCTATTGCTCTTTTTTAGATATGAAAAAAGGAATGATAATTAATTGTATTTTTTTCCATAAGCGGATTCGAGCCGAAATGACTTTGTCCAGATGTGTAATATATTATTGTAAACACTTCCATTTCAGACATTATTTTAATACACCCAAATCCAATCTTAATATAACAAGACGTGCTCAAAATTCATCCTCCTGGAAAACTTAATTGTATTTTATCCCCCCCCAAAAAAAAAACAACTCTACCCCAGCAAAAAAAAAACAGATAGGTTATTGTAAAAAGAAGTTTTAATACTTACTAAACAGGACGGAATCAATTGAAGTAATTGAGTATTTTCAAAGAAAAAAAAATTCTCTTGAATTTCTGCCTTTACATTAACACACTAATACGTTCCGCGTTGCGTTCTACGATGACCTTTGTTCAACATTACACAACATCGACTTTGCAATCTAGTGAGGTAATGAGTTCTATTTTTCACAGCATATATTTCACAAAAAAAAAACTTTGCTAGTCATTGTATACTCCATTTTTATTTTCTATGGAAAGTGCTCGACTGATATAAAGTCACTCCTTTTAAGACATTCATAGCAATAACTCGTCTATTACCACCATCGCAAAGAACTTTCATTCCTTTTACCCTTTGCCTAACATTTAACGGAATTACCCTTTTCGAGAACTTCGCATCTGTGGTACACATTACCACAAGACTGCTTCCCTCCATATCATAATATGGTCTAATGCTTTTTTTAATTTTTAGATAAGGATTGATAATATGTATTATTGTGATTGCTCGAACTACTGTTCCCATATTAAGGTTTTAGTTTCACAACGTTTCGGCCGATGTAACCTTCAGCCGTTTTCAAGTTTATCTTGACAATAACTCTTATTGGTGAATGGTGAATATGTGATATCTTTATGAAACGTTGTGAGAATACGACACAAGATAAGAGCAGTAGTCCGAACACTCCCAATAATACATATTATCAATCCTTATCTAAAAAAAATCAGAAACATTATATCAAATCAGCACGCACCCGAATTCATACGTAAATGGAAACGTCTCAACGCTCTTTCCGTTTCATAAAGACATCACATATTTTGTATTCTAACGACTATTGATTGTTGAAAAAAAGAACAAAAAAACATTCTTTTCACAAATAAGAACCATTGCCAAGATACACTAGAACTCAGTCGGAGGTTACATTGGTCAACACGTCGTGAGAATAGACCCGAAGATGAGGCCAATAGTCCGAACAATCCATATAATACATATTATCAATCCTTATCTAAAAAATACAGAAACATTATATCAAGTCGGTGCGGACCCGAATTTATATACACAAATGGAACGACTCAACGTCGTTTCTGTTTCATAAATACATCCCACATTTTGAATTCTAATGACTATTGTTTGCTGTAAAAATAACAAACATTATTTCCACTAGTCACCAATAACAACCATTGTCAAGATACACCTGAAGAAGGCCAGAGGTTACATCGGCCGAAACATTGTGAGAATAACACCCAAGATGAGAACAGTAGGCCCGGACAATCCAAAAAATACATACTATCAACCCTCACTTCATAAATTAAGAAATATTAGATCAAATTGATACGGACCCGAATAAATACACACACATTTTTAACACAATTTTTAATCGTCTCATAATAATCTTCATCATTGAAAATCTTTCCATCTCATTAACGATAATCCTCAAGTGACTTTTGGCGTTGTTAAACGCATTATTAAAACACGTTTATAGTTTAACCTGACACTTTTTGAAATATAGAATACCGCGGTTATTGGAGAAATTATTGACTAAGGACCAAAATATTCATGTTAAGTGACGTCAATATTTCCCGGGCGAAAACATAACATGATTTTAGGTGGTTAAAAGCGTGTCTTTCAGTCAGTCGATCTTCCACGCTTTTTGAAATTTACTTCCATACTATTCAAAAGTTACTGTGTGTGGTGTTTGTCTGTTCGTACGAAAATAGAAACTTGTGATTGGTTTGCAAAAAAGGTGTAGGCAGAGTACACATTACTAAGGTAGTAGTTTTAACGATGTCAATATCGGAGTTAAGATCTCATGTAAGACTAACATTTTTTTACTGTCTACGTGTTTTATTTAGTAAAACAGGGTCAAGGACGTTCATTGGTGGGGAATATTGTACAAATGACCAAAACTTATTTCTTAGCATTTTAATTTAGATGTTGAAAACGGATATTAGTTTTGCTTATTGCATTGTTAACATTTTCAAAGAATACGGTATGCACGGATATCGATCTAATTGATCGTTCTGGAATTTCGAGAGCAATAATTCCATCTGTTTTAAGACCTGTGGCAATCTGCTTCTCAAAGATGCAGGTATATAACGGAGCTTTTCAACAAGTATGTCAAAGAAAGGAAGACAAATTATCTTTCACGCCCTTCCACTGTAAACTTAAGTGCCCGCTCGCGTGGAATTAATCTCAGGGAGAACATCCATTAGCCTCGCTTTCAAAACTAAAAATAGCGGGAGAATAATTCGCGTTCTGCGAATTACAAACTGGTAAAGAGTTGCGTTCAACCCGACTAAATCAACCTCAAAAGCCAACAAAGACATTAAGCAGAACAGGACAAACGGGGTTTACATTAATCCAGAAAGATCAATAAGATCAATACTTTGGTGCACCATGGATATTATTGTAATATTATGCATGGACGTATGTCGAATAGCAGTTACATGCGCTAGTGCGAATTTTTACATAGGCGAGTTAGTGTAGGGATAGGTGGCACCATGGTTACAAAACAGACTGGTTCCCTGGGTAAATCATAAACAAGTATAACCTGTAAGGTCTAAACCCGAAGGACGAGGTTAAATACATCAACCACAAAAATATATGAGAGGCAGTGATGACGCCATGGATGTCTAATTAACAAAAAAAAACGTACGCTTGAGAATCAGCTGTTGGTGGAAGTTGAAACAGGAATGATCGCTTATAATGCTATAACACTATAACATGTTGAAATCTCCAAAGGCGAAGAGGAATGCCCGACATATACCTGTTTGTCCATCTATTTATCCAACGTACTAATGAGCTATTAAGCAATCAAGATAGATCAATAGAATCAATACTTTGGTACACCGAGTTCGGTGGATATTATTCTAGAAGAGACATATTCACAATGGTACATGAAAAAAGGATAGCCGTTGGATCACCTATTGCGCTTGTGTTTGATTATTTCAATGGTTAAAAAGTGAGTTTTATTATTTACATTGCAAAGCAGAAAGAAATGTGGACTCCCTCTAGAAAGCTAGACAACTTCTCACACCGGCCAGTATCCTCTATCCCTACGAAGCCATTATCCGCTTATGCATAGAGTATTATTGTCAAATCTGGGCAGGTGCATCACCCACTAGTCTCCCTCTTAGAAATGACCACAAAAAGAATCTCTAATCTAATAGGTCCCTCATTATCCACTAAACTAACTCCTGTCTTATCGCAGCAATGTTGCATCCCTGTGCTTGTTTTACAAGTATTTCAATGGAATGTACTCCGATGAACTTGTTTATCTAGTGCCCGCTCGGCGTAAATACCACAGACTAACCCAACACTTATTTAAATCCCATCAATTCATTGTAGACGTCTTTAGATTCCGGTGAAATGTCTACTCTAATCGCTTCTTTCCTCAAGCTGTAGTTGTTTGGAACTCCCTGCCTGCTCCCTCTTTTTAATTTTAAGTATTTAAGACTACGAATTTCAATTTCCTTCTCCATTTTACAAGTAATGTTTTTATTCGTGTAAACGTAAATATTTCGCTCCAAAATAAATTCTTAAAAACTCTAAAAAATCTGGATAGTAATTACTACTTTCTGTTACCTGATGAGACCTCTTTGTTCACAGCTACAGCGAATGCCAACTACGAGACGGAACGCGACCAAAACCGAACAGAAACTATGGAACTAACATACGCGCAAAGGAGTTATAAAAATAATAAACGATCACCCAAATAACGCGGAAATATACTTGTTAGTAAAGTACATCGTTACGTTATTTTTGAAGAGACACATTTACAATATTCCTCGAAAAAGTGTGACCCGTTTGATCACCCATTGTGTACGTGTTAGATTAATTGAATGAGTAAAAATTGAGTTTCATCATTGACATTGTCAAGGCAGCTGCAAAGAATGTGGGATCCCTCTACGAAGCTAGAAAACATTTCACATCCGCCAGTCTCCTATAAGTTGACAGACTACAGAACCACATTTCGCCCATGCATAGAGCATTGTTATCACATATGTGTACATATATTTACCTTCTTTTGTCAGTGTATGAATGTGTCAAGTATGGGTGGTAGTGATGTAGGGGAGATGTTAGCAGTTTCGCTGTTCTCTTCCGTATGCAATTCTAAAAAAAAAAAAAAGACTGGCAAAGAAGTCATCACGGCTCTCACCTGGATCTGTAAAATAAAATAGAATATAAGGCGTGTTTGTAGCATCTCCTTATTACTGACTCTTGCTGATTGTTGTTGGCTGTTTAAATTTTATTTGTCTGAAAATACCGACTTCCAGGAACGAATGTTATTTTACCGGTAAAAGAAGCCTTGGTTCGTGGATGTAATTGTACGCAAGTCACATAACTTGCATAGGCTTAAAGCACCCTACCTAAGAGTTACTCATTTAAACTTCCATGCCCAACATTCACATAATTAGAACGTATAGATAGAAGGCATTACCATAGCTGCTGCAAAGAAACTCGGTTCCCTCTTCCATGCTAACAAACTTCTCAGACCTGCTAATTACCTATACCTCTACAAAGCCACCATTCCTCCATGCATGAAGTATTGTTGTCACATCTGGGTTGTTGCATCAACCACTAGTTTCTTAAACAACGTCCCAAAATTAGTCTTTAATCTAATAGCTGAGACGCTGTCTAGCGAGCTCCAATCCTTGACCAATCGCCGTAATATTGCATCCTTTTCCCTGTTTTACAAGTACTTGAATAGAATGTGCTCCGATGAACTAGCTACACTGATGTCCTATCGACTGAAATATTCCTTACCAAGCCGACAATAAGCAAAATCACACCCTTTCATTGTGGAGGTCCGCAGATGCCGGTAGACTTTCTACTCTAATAGCGTATTTCCTCGGATTACTAGCCTTTGGAATGTTCTTCTTGCCCCCTGACTGTACCAACATGCAGAAATTTAAATGTTATGTTGCTGGAAACTCCCTACTAAGTATGCCCCTTTTAGGTATGACACTAATTCGCAGTATCACCTAATGTCTCAGTAGCAATGCGCCTTCTTTAGGGCGAATAAAAGTAAAACAGATTTAAAAGGACAATTCTTATATACTAACCTTCGCAAGCTAAAGTTCTCATGTCTAACAAATCTCAACTGAATACAATACGCTGACGTTCATGAACATACCACGATCGTCTTAAGGGGTTAATTCTTGATGGAATTAACGTTAAACACAACAATGTAAAGAAAATAATGATTCTTAGAAAGGACCGTTTATTGGGCTCTTGTCATGGTTTTCTCTTCGCTAGCGGCGGGGTGTCGCATTCTTGCTACGGATGTTTGAGGCCCGTTCCCCTCTAATTCATCGTCGATGTTAAGTCATTCTCTCCACGTGGTGTCCGCTTCACAAACTTTCAACCAACTTCCTACCTCTCTTACCATCTCTCTCTTCTAGGGATGTAGATATTCTCGGACGGAAACATTTGGAATATTAATCGAAAAATTGTTACCAGTTCGGTTACCCATTGCGCTGAAGACTGATGGTTTGTATTATTTGTATTATTCGGACCACTATTCTCATCTTGGTTTTAATATTCACAACGTTTTAGCCGACGTTCTTCGTATGCATCTCTTCGAACTTGGGAACCTTATAAGCAAAACAGGACAAGAGGTTTTACATTATCGAGAAAAATTAATTTTATCAATACGTTGGCAGACCGTGTTCAATGAATTTTGTTCCAGAAGAGAAACATTTAGAACATTAGTAGGGAAAAAATTGACCTTTAAGGTCACTCATTGCGTTAGGGTTTAATTGCTTCAATCAGGAAACACGCGAGTGATGATTTTTAAGGAACCTAAATTAATTAGATTTATCATCGGCTTCTAGTGAAGGATAAATAATGTCTTCTAAATAAACTAAATTTGTTTATCGGCTTCTAGTGAAGGATAAATAATGTTTTCTAAATAAATTAAATTATTTATCGGCTTCTAGTGAAAGATAAATAATGTCTTCTAAATGAATTAAATTTATTATCGGCTTCTAGTGAAAAATAAATAATGTCTTCTAAATAAATTAAATTTATTATCGGCTTTTAGTAAAGGTTAAATAAAGTCTTCTAAATAAACTAAATTTATAATCGGCTTCTAGTGAAAGATAAATAATGTCTTCTAAACAAACTAAATTTATAATCGGCTGCTAATGAAAAATAAATAATGTCTTCTAAATCCATGTGTTTAAAAACATTACATTTTAATTACAATTTTAGTTTTTTGGTGTTTCAGACTATTTAGACAGTTGTACAATTTAAAAGTGTGTGTGTGTGGGGGGGAGGTAATCCCAAAACAAGCAATCTATCATATAAATAGCAGTTGTCTATTTGTATAAAAAAAGTCATGGCGGGGTTTCGAATCGTGTGACCGCCCGAACTATAATCCTACACACTGATAAATCCCAGAAAGAATGGGGCACATGTGTATGTAGATAGGCATTTTAAAATAGTTATCATATTGTGTATAGCCAATTTAATTCTAAGACGGGCCCTTTAAGAGAATTATAATTAGTCTGTTAAAGTTAATGAGTAATGCTAATTTCCGTCAAATCGTTTAATACTGTTTATGACAGCTTTCTAGATATGTCCGCTTGCATAGACATAAATAGATCTGAATACTTTTTCTTTTACTGTTGTTGTTTAGTTAGTTGCCTGGTTCTAGGAGTTCAGACCAGATATATAATGTTGACGTAGTTCTGGAGTTTTGAATTGTGTGAGCGACAGGACAGTCCTTCTCCACACTGATATTTCCCGGAAAAAAATCTTTAAAATGTTATCATGATTACGGATAACATGTGTCTGCATATCTTTTCTTTGATTCTTTCTAAGTTCGGTGAATTTGCCATACTCCCTGTGTACTCCCTGGTTCTTGGCCTTTTGGCTAAGATCAAAGTGTAGTATCTGTTTCGATGGATACTGCACCCCGTACTGGTATTGTCTTGGCCTTCGGGTCTTGATTTACGCCGGTCAATGGGTCTGTCCTGTGCAGTTCTGGGAGATCCACCTTCCCAGGCTTTGCCTCCCCTCTTTGGGGATGAGTAAGTTTATTGCTTACTGCCTGAGGCGCCCCTGCCGGGGAATGCCGACGGGGCTGCCCAGGCAATTTTTAAACCCCACTTTCTCGACCCGACCTTGGGTCACATCTTACTTGTGAGAGTAAGATAAAAACTTGCCTTGTGCCTAACTCCTGGAGATGAGTAAATCAATACTCCCTGTGTACTCTAGTACTTTCACATTTATCAGGTGCTATCTTCAGCGGCAAGGAGTGTATCAATTTTAAATGTGTATTTTTTAATATGTAGTGATGGTTTTAGCGGGAACCGTGCGATTTATCCAGGAGGTTAGACCCAAGGTCAGATGTGGGGTTTGATTAAAGTGTTTCTGTGGAACAAACTGGATTCGAACCCAACACACCTAGGTCCTCAGTCGGCGCCGTTAACGACTTAGCAACGTATTAATAGAATAGTAGTGTTAGTATAAAATATGAGAGAGAGAGAGAGAGAGAGAGAGAGAGAGAGAAAGAGAGAAGAAATGTGGTTAGAAGGAGGGAAAGGGGGAATAATGGAATGATGGGGCGGTCGGGGAAACATCAGGAGAGGGGGTTGAGAGAATGGAATGGAGAGCAAAAAGAGACTGAGAGAAAATAAGGTAGAAAGAGCGACATATATATAGAGAGAGAATAGTGTTTGAAAAGTTTAATTCTTCTAATTTTGCGTCTATACCCAGATGTAACTCTCTGGGCAACGCCAGAAAAAATACAGCTTGTAATTGACATCAAATCTGTTTCATTTAGATTACTCGAAATAATACTTCCGTATGAAAAATTCTGATTCATAAATGAATACATACGGCTATCTTCATATTGAGTTCCATAACAATTCATCAAATTCCCGAGAACACAATATTCCATATTTCGCCTAAATGCTGAACACTGCTGTCATAAGGTCGCCACTCTGGGTTAACAGTCCTGCCGACTTTTGGTTTAATTATATCCGTCCGCCGACCAAAATTAACTCTACGGACGCAATACCAAAGCACAAATATACATTTGGGCTCCCAAAGCGTCTTATTAACTTTCGACTTGGTCCCGTTCGCTACAAAGTATTTGGCTAGTTGACTAATTGAAAGCGACTTATTGTCTTCTTAGAACACACACACACACACACCCACAACCCCTCCCCCCACACACACATATATATATATATATATATATATATATATATAAGTAAATTTAAACAAACAAAATTATGAACTATTTATAGCAGTTTAAGGAATTCAACATCAATAATATTTTTGGCGTACGATCGTTTCTAAGACGATATATATTTTTATTACATTTCAATCCCCATTTGCTGTCAGCATCGAATAATTAACATCACAATTTTAAGTCAAGACAAACCACCGACATTATTATTATCAAGTACCTCCAAAACACGCATGCGTATATATATATATATATATATATATATATATATAATAACAATACTACTACTACTACTACTACTACTACTACTACTACTACTACTATTAATAATAATATAACAGTGGGGTTAATGCTTTCTCTGTATTTGACGAGAGAGAGATAGAGAGAGAGAGAGCAAGAATATGCCATTTTTAAATGTTGGGATTAATTTCTGGGAACAGCGTTCGCAGATATACTATACTTTTAGTGAAGCATTTTTCCTTAAACGAACATTCACTCTTATATCTACAGCTACATTCATTATTGTTGTTATGATCTTATGTGTTGTTAATTCTATTGTTATAATTTTTTAAATATCTGTCTATTATGACCCTTAATTGTTTTTTCTAAGTTATTTTACCAACTATAACTAAGTGTTATGATGCTTTTATTTAATATTTTATGTAACCGTTATTTGTTGGAAAATGTCGATTAAAAAGGTTAAGGAACATAAGTCCGATTTTGGATTTGACTAAACGGGGGGTTATACCGGACGATTTCCGGTTTCTTATTTTCGTCTAGCGTTGTAATTCTTTTCTGTCGTGATATTTAATGTAACTACTATTTCGTAAAGCGTTGTTGTAGGTATAACTATTTCTATTTTAAATGTCCTCATTCTAGGAATTATTGCTAATTCTATGATAAATTGCAATTGGGATCTGCTTAATAACGAAATGTGCATAATTCGACTAAGATCGTAATTTTCTTTCATGTTTGGTTTATAATTGCCCTTTGTTAAGGTTACATGTTACATCTAGGACATTTGTAGTGTAAATTCCTGTTGTATTACTCCAACTTTGATATCTCAGCGGGGGTACACACGGGATACAAGTACTGATTTTAAATTACATAGGGGCTATAAATGTTGATTTTAAGGCTAGATACAGAAACTACAAAATATCATTTAAACACGTAGATACAAGATAAGTAGCTCATTATTAAAAGACATATAATCTCTAAAAAAAGAATATAGTACCTTAACTAAAATGAAGCATTCTAAAAGAAGTGTCACCGCCTGCACTGTATGATCCAACATGTTTTCTTTGTCTTTGTGGGAAGCTGGCTATTGTTATGTTCCCCGATGAGAATGGGTTGTTGAATCAGAGAGATAAGATAGGATTTAATTGTAGGCACTTTAAACAGTTCTGCTCTTGATAAGTATACTAGTAATCTAGTAAACCGACCATAAATACCCTTAAAATATAACATGAAAAATACAGCATCCCTTAATAAGTACAAAACTAATCCTATAAATTAGTGTAGTGTAGTAGTTTTTCAGTTAATTCATACATTTGGAAGTTGAAGTAGAAATTAAAATTTAATAATACAGTAAGGATTATCAATATTACTTGCACGTTTTGAAAGAGAAGTAGATTTTAATGCAACTAGTAAACAAATACAGCTTGTAATTGATATCAAATCTGTTTCATTTAGATTACCCGAAACGATACTTCCGTATGAAAAATTCTGAATCAAAAGTGAATAAATACGGCTATCTTCATATTGAGTTCCATAACAATTTATCAAATTCCCGAGAACGCAATATTCCATATTTCGCATAAATGCTGAACACTGCTGTCATAAGGTCGCCACTCTGGGTTAACAGTCCTGCCGACTTTTGGTTTAATTATATCTGTCCGCCTACCAAAATTAACTCTACGGACGCAATACCAAAGCACAAATATACATTTGGGCTCCCAAAGCGTCTTATTAACTTTCGACTTGGTCCCGTTCGCTACAAAGTATTTGGCTAGTTGACTAATTGAAAGCGACTTATTGTCTTCTTAGAACACAAACACACACACACACACACACACACACACACATATATATATATATATATATATATATATATATATATATATATATATATATATATACGTATAGTTTGGCAGCAAATTGTTATAAAGACAGCCTTCATTAAAATCCACGGAGTTCTGCTTTTTTGAGATTTTCTTGGTTAGTCGTTCGACTCTTTGACCGATTTTACGATCGTGTGGTAGTAGCTGGTGCAGTATAGCACCCATCGTTATGGTTTGGGTCAAATCTCGAGCGCTTTTGGACGTCTCGTCCATCTTCAGGAGGTTGATTTTAGCTAATATGGGTCTTTTTCCGCTTTCATTTTTAGAGCTTTTTCTTCTTCATTCTTTAATTTACCCATGTTTTATTGATTTACATATGTATAGATTTTTTTTTCTTAAGTGTTAATTGTTAAATACGAAAAGGGCATTAATGCTGGTGGTAAATGCGATTTTGTTTATCGTGGGTTACATTTCTCTAATATATAGTGCTTCGAATATTTTAAGTAAATTGAAATAAACTAAATTATGGAATTAATAAATTAGTTATGAACTGTGTTAGGTTGATTATAATTTCTAATAAAATTAATAATTAATAATACAATAACGATTTAATGTTTTTTGCCCACTTATTTAAATGTGATAATGAAGAAAAGTAGTTTATTTGATATAGTGAAAATACTGTTCACCCCTGTATAATTATAATATGGTTCTGTGAAAGAGGACTTTTCGATTGGCAGTGATATAAAATATAAGGTTTTTATAATTCCAAAGTGCAATTTTCTAATCTGAATATTAAGTTCAGATTAAATATAGTGCAATATCCTGATCATATTTTTATAGAGATGACCTTTAAATTGTTTTTTTGTAAAATATATATCCTAGTAATCTAACTCAAAATAAAGTTTAACTTTTCATAATTAAATTAGGTAAGATGAAATCAAAGGACGTTATAGGATACACGTAACTTAATATGTATGAGCTCTAAACAACCGGAAGTTCTCGAGACTGATTGACTGATTTACTCTGTCGCTCGTTTTTTTTTCTCTTTTCCCTATGGCTTTCTAGTCAAATTTCAAAACCAATTTTCAATTGTCGATTGTAACACCAATGTGTATTTAATATATATATATATATATATATATATATATATATATATATATATATATATATATATATATATATATATATATATATATATGAAATGAATAATGAAGATAAAAATTGGCAAAAATATTATTTATTAGTTCATCAATTCATTCAAACAAGGCATATATATAAAAAATATTTTCCTTACTCCATTGATTTTCAAAAATTAGCGCTTATCATCAGAGGGAAACTACAATAATAAATCAGTAAAATTTGTATTACTGTTTAGCAAATATACAACATATTATTGCATATTCTGTTCGTCTGACAGTTACTGTCATTTTCTGTACTCTGCCAAGGAAGCATGTAATCGGCAATGGATCTTTTTCAAAATATTTACGGACTTTTTCGATGAATATTCATTTGTATTTTGTGGTGTGTAATTTTATTATCAGTTCACTTCAATTTTGGATATTGATTGTTTTCCCATTTCACATTGTAATTGTTCCTGCTCGGACTCTATGGATTACATTCCAATCTTCACCTTATATATGCCTCATCTATCTGATTCCTTTGATATTTTCATAGACACATTATACTTTTTATTGAAGAAATTTTTTTGCCCATACGTTTTTATATGTTCAAACATTTGATAAAGAGGCATACACATTTTACTGATGCATTCTTCTGTTTTTCTTTTGATGATAAGAGGTTATTTTTTAATCCATGGATTGAGAAAAGGAAACAGTTTTTTTGCATTAACTGTTTGAATACTTGATGAATTAATATATAATGTATTTTATCCTGTTTCTATGTTCATAATTCATTTTCTTATATTATTGCTTTATCTAGTATATCTAGCATTGCCTTATCACGATAGAATATAATATAAAAAAATATTACTTATTATCATAGTTTGAGTTTATAGTTGCATTCTAATGAGCACAGGAAAAATCAATCCAAAATCATAATTTTCATATTTACATCAATTGTTTTTATTTTCATATTTCGGCAAATACTTAATTCTTCCGACAAACAAAACCCCTATATATTTTTTTTCATTTATTTTCAAGATAACACATTTTCGTTACGAACGTTTCACAGCAAAGTTAAGAGAAATATATTTAGACTTCAGTCTAACTTTGCTGATTATCATTGATCAATAAGTTTATTTACAAGTAATAGGAAAATATATACTTCCAAAAATAGGAGAACGGAAATAGGGAAAATCCAAGAAAAAAACTTGATCAGAAAATGTGAACAGCCAAAATATATGAGAAAAACAACACCCGCAATTCAAAACGGCTCTTCAAACGATAGCTAGCCTTAACTGGCCTTAATTGCTAAGCAAAACTACGATGGAAGAATTTTCTTTAAAAACACTTAAAAACGGATTTCTAAATTATTATTAATCTTGAAAGTAAAAAATACCCATTAAAAATGTAATTCCTATAAAATTTTAACACGAAAATACTATCTACTATAAACAAAAAGGGGTCCCGGGAGAATTGCAATAACTACCGGAGATATCACCGTTGAGCATCGCAAGTAAGATCGTTGCCCGCATTGTCCTTGACCGACTTCTCATCTTCGCAGAAGACGTTCTACCCAATGCGGTTTGCAACCTTCTCGCGGGACTATAGACATGATCTTCTGTGCGCTACACTTACAAGTGAAGAGCCTCGAACAACAGCAGTCAGTCATGTATATCTTTTGGGACTTAAACACGGCCTTCGATAAAGTACCCAGACTGGCCATGTGGGCAGTTCTCTTCAAGTTCAGTAGTCCACCTGATTTACTCACCATGATGGAACGGTGGGGAGAGTATGTCATCAGAATTATTTGTCTCGTACTCTCTCTCTTCTTCTTTCTTTCTCTCTATCTCTCTCTCTCTCTCTCTCTCTCTCTCTCTCTCTGACCTAGGCTCTGTCAATAGTGTCCTGAAACAGGGATATGTTCTAACTGCAAAGTATTTCTCTGTATATACAGCAGCAATACTTAATGAGATTCTATAGGCACACTCTCACTCGACCTTCGTTTCCGCACGGATTGGGTCGTTTTCAAGCTCACTCGACTTCGCGCCAGAACTAGGACATCTATGTGTTTAATACGGGAACTCCAGTATGGTGACGACAGTGCCACTCCAGATCAGACTAGAGAGGACCTCTAGACGTCAGCGGACACATACAACACAGCCTACAAACGTTTTGGGATGCAAGTGAATACAGACAAGACCAACACACTCGCCCAACATCCACCTGGTCTTCTGCCCCCAAACACTGACACCATTGTAAATGACCAACCACTAGAAGAAGTGGATCAGTTTTCGTTCCTAAGGAGCATCTTAACATATATTCCTACATGTAAAAAAGATGTGGAGAACAGGATCATGGCAGCCTAATCCGCCATTGGTCGATTACACTGCCGTTTATTCAACAACCATGCGCTGACGATGGCCAATAAAATCATGGTCTTCCGGGCGGTAGTTCTATCCACACTTCTATGCGCGTGCGAGACGTTGACCTTATACAGAAGCGTTATAAAAACCTTGAGTGCTTCCAGCAATAAAAGCTGAAATGTTTTACGATACACTAATTTACTTTATGAAACAAGATGTGGCACAAAGCCTACATTGGTTGAAGTGGAATGGGAGTATTCTGTCGTTACCCTGGTCTATTCTATAAATTAATTCCAATCGCAAAAATACCACATTCACTCTATGTGAAACATACTTAACATTATCCCCAGTCTTTGACGTTTTTTATTTATAAATAATGTGTCTAAACAAAAGCATTTATATAAGCACGCACGCACGCATGCACGCATGCACGAACCCGCGTACACATGCGAAAACTAACGCACTTACCTGAATATACATACACTCAACACAAATGCACAAGCAGATACATGGATGACAAATAGACAACACTCATAAATTTCAAGGGCAGCCCTACTCGTCATCAGAGAAATGGACTAAAATGTACTTAAACAATACAACCGCAACATGACATCAGAGATAAAGATCAGAAACACGCACGCATGCTTAAAAAGACATAGCTTGGACCCAAAGAAGTATAGGAAATACCCCTCACACACATGAGCAGAAACGTCAAACTTTTAAAAAGAAACCTATTTTTTTCGAACAAAATGGATATCTGAAGAAAGCCAAGATGCTCAAAACGCGTTATAAAATTATAAAATTATTAAAATAATAATTAAAACATTGTTCTTCATTTATAAATCTTCGTTGAATATATATATATATATATATATATATATATATATATATATATATATATATATATATATACCTTTCTTGAAATAAATTTCTTGAGAAAATAGAAGAGTTAAAAAATTATTTCTTTTCAAACCTCTTTCTATCTCTTTCTCTCTTTTTCTTTCTCTCTGTCACCTCTCACCCCCTCTTTCCATCGTCTCTCTATTTACTCTGTCTCCCCCTCCCCTTCTATAACTATTATTCCTATATCATCCCCTCTCCCTCTCTTTCTTCTGACAACTGGAAAAAGTAGCTCTAAATGCCGACCCCCACTAACTAATTTTGTTTCTGTTGACCCCTTAACGAACGAATATTGCAACAAAATGTGTCCATATTCTGTCCGAGAATATATCGGCTTTGTGGGTGTACCTTGTGTAGTTTCTGACCTTTTAGATTTGTATACACACGTTATGAAATAAATGATTAAGTAAATCTGGTTTCCTGCTGTTTTGAAAAAAATAATCTTCAAAAAATAATTGCTTCTTTCGAGGAAGTCCTGTTTCATGTTTTTACTTGATCTACGCATGCGCATACGATCTCTGACATAATTACACGCTGATCTTAAGATGGCGGACCAATTCGTTTCGCTCGCATACGTCGTTATTCGTATAATGTGCGTGTGTGTGTGAGTGTTTGTGTGTGTGTGGACGAGGAGAGGAAATTGGTTAAAAATCTGCACTGAGGTTTTGGGGGCGCGGGTGACAGGGGTTAAGGTAAAACGAAAGTAACTGATCATTTTCGGTTTCATTCGGTGTAATTTTGTATGTTTTGTTTTGTTTGTTAGTTGTTTTTTTGCTGTTTTTTTGTTGTTGTTTTTCTGGCTTCATTTCATTTGTTGCCATTGTTCGCAGTTTTCTATTCACTAACTTTTTATTCAAATTCTATTTTTTATCTTGTTTTCCATGTCGTTCGTTTTCTTTTTCTACGCTTTCGAGTCTTATTTTTTTCTTCGTCATCTTTTCCATCGTTCCCTCTTTTATCTTTATCTTCAGCTTCTTTTTATTCTCTGTGTTGCTCTTCTGCTACGCCTTCTTATTCTTCTTTTTCTTCCTCTTTTTTTCTTTTTCTCTTCTATATTTTATCCTTCATTATCTTGGTAGCTGTCTTCTTCGTCCTCTTTCTTCCTCTTTTTTCTTCTCAATCTTCTTCTTTTTTTTGTTTTTTCATCCATTATCTAGTTCTTCTCCTTCGTGTTCGTCTTTTTCATTTTCTTTTTTCTCTTTTTCTTCTTTTCATTCTTTGTCTTCATCTTCTCATTTGTCTTCTTTTCCTACGTCTTCTTTCTCTTCGTGTTTCTTTTTCGTGGTTTTCTTCTTTATCTCTTATTTTTATCTCCTTCGTTTCCTTTCTTCTTCTTCTCTTTCTTCTTCTTCTTCTTCTTCTTTTTTTCTTCTTCTTCTTTTTCTTCTTCTTCTTCTTATCATTATTATTACTCTTTTTTTCCTTCTCTTGCTCTCGTATTGCTTTTGCTTTTTTTTCTTCTTCTTTTTCTTCTTCTTCTTTTTCTACTCCTCTGTTTTCTATTTGTTTTTCTTCTTTTTTGTTGCTTTCGATTATTCTTCACTAGATTCTTTTCGCATTCTCCTTCTTCAGCGTATCCTTCATTTTTCCTTAATTTTTCACCTATTTCTCCGTCATCTGTTCCTTTTTTGTTCTTATCCAGTGTCTCTTATTTCTTATTTATTTTTTTCTTCTCTTTCTTCTCCTTTTTGTCTTCTTTTTCTTCTTTTTCTTCTTTTTCTTCTTCTTCTTCTTCTTCTTCTTCTTCTTCTTCTTATTATTATTATTATTATTAGTAGTAGTAGTAGTAGTAGTAGTAGTACTTGTAGTAGTAAGAGTATTCATTTCTCCCTTTCTGTTCATCCTCCTCCTCAGCGTATCGTTCTTCTTATTGTTCTATTGCTTTTCTTTTTTTCTTCTTTCCCCTTTCTTTTATTTCTCTTTTATTAGCATCTTGTTCTTTTTCTTATTTTTAGTTATCTTCTTTTTCTTCTTCTTCTTCTTTTTCTCTTTCCCCTACTCGTCTTCTAATTACTTTTTCATTGCAGTTTGTTATAGTTTCAACAACAATTTTCTGCGCTAAAAACGTCTTTCCAATACTTTTCATCTGGCAAACTTTCCTGACCGATGGCCAAGTCTATCGAACCATCGCCAAATAAAATCGATATTCCACAGAGAAAATCGCTAGACGAACAACACACACACAGATACGAGATGGCGCCTTTTCATTCGCCAACACCAATTGGATTGCTTGCTCTTCCAACGAAACTTTGAGTGAACGTCATCTATTCTTTCACGCTATGGTTCTGCTGGCATTATTGTTTCTCCACGTGTGGACCGGGTCGGTGGCCCGCTATATTCCTGACGTCTTTCTCATGACTAGACTCAGCATAGAGATTAATATATTACTAAAAACGGCGTATAATATTTTAAATGTTACTTTACAAACTAAAAACACACACCTTCTACTATCAGACCTTGTATGGAGTAATGTTGTCATATTTGGGCTGGTGAATCTCTGTCCAATTTGAGGGTTCTTAATAAAGTACGGCGACGTATCTGTAATTTGATTGGCCCCACCATTATT
>OY744519.1:152621680-152626680 GCA_963556195.1 Sepiola atlantica
TCATATATGTGTCAACCCGTTGCTCTTTGAGTCGCAACTATGTATTACATTTAAATTTCATTTGAAAATACATAAAAGGCATTAACCCAGTTTCTCCCCAGCTCCGTACAAAACTTGGTGTTACTTTAGCTTTAAATCTACAAGAACATTATCTACACAGTACGCCCCTCTACTTTGGCTTGATATCTACAAGGAACAGATTACTGAGTTTTCAGCGACTTCTCGTTGAATAACTGGCTGAAGTGTTGCAAGATCTCTTCTTTGAACTTTAAGGTCTTTGAAAACAAATTAGGAGAAGTGTTTAATATATTAATTGCAATATGAGGTGTCGATCGCATGAGAAAGTAAATTCATGAGACGTAGATAAATAGCGAATACGACACAACATTGATTGTAAACAATATATTTATTACAGTAGATGGGGTCATTCGGTATATAATTGATCCTCAAACGATTATCCGCCTACAAACAAACAAACAAAAATGTACCAGACCGACACCATTATGGAATCCGAATTGTCTGGGAATTTAAAGGAATGTAACTCCTACAGATTCGGATAGACTGAAGAGTATTCATTTCGAACGACCCCCTTTAAATGCGATATCATCCATATTACAATAGAAAATTATGTAATATATTTTGATCAACATTAAAATAAGGATTCTAGACACTGGTTTCAGTATCATTATATCTTGATTTTGATCTCCGTATGTGTACATAAAAATGATTAAAAACTGACTTTTGTTTAAAAAATATGGTTCATTGCATGACTGAAATTACCAGCTGTAAACACATGTAATAACTTTATGCATGCTTTTTATTTGGAGCTTTAAATCGTCAAATATATATAGAGAGATAGAGTATTTAAATATATTCATGACAAGAAAGCCACACAGAAATGTTCACGTTCATGAAATTAATTCTACCCGTCCTGAAACAGTTAATCTTCTCGTATATTTGCATATGCTTCAAACCGTTACGATTCGGGCGCAGCTATTTCCACTATGTCTTCCATTTTAATGTCATTCAAACATTCATCAACTCTTTTTACTTATAGAATAACATAGCAATTCGTGCACAACTTATCGGTGCTACTTTGGCTTGATATCTACAAGGAATTAATTACTGAGCCTTGATATCTACAGTGAAATAGATTAATGAGCCTTTGGCGACTTTACGTTGGATAATTGGCTGGAATGTCTTACAGTATCCTATTTGAACTATAGGGTTAGGGCTAGAATTCGGCTAGTGTTAGGGATAAGGATCTCTACAAAACGATTACGAGAAGTGTTGTCACTTGTACCGTGTCCATTGCAACCTGAGGTGTATATAGCATAACACAATAGATGTATGATACGTAGATTGCAATTAAAATGTAGATATTATACCAAAGTAGATTCATGGTAGGTCGATACTTGGCACAATCGGCACCGATTTGTGTTTCATAAAACAAAAGAAAATCTATTTTAATAAATGTTTATTGACTTATTATATGGTTCATTGCATGACTGAAATTACCAGCTGTAAACACATGAATGGTGTCACTTGAGCTTGTTATCTACAAGGAAAATATCTATATCGTACACCTCTCTAGTTTACATTGATATATACAAGTAATAGATTACTGAGACTTTAATTTATCATAAAATACTAAAAAAAATGCTGAATTTGACGAATTTTTATTAATTGATAACAAATAATTATCGCATATAAATAGAGATGTTGCCCGTCTGTGCATCCGTCACAATTTCTTTAAACGTAATAGATCGCGGAATTCGTCTCATTTCCAAATATTAGAGATCTAAACTAATTTTAGAAATTAATTTATAAATAATAAATAATAAATTATCAATAAATAATGCAGATGCCATGACCAGAAATCGAAACCGAAATCTTGAGATATTTAGTTTGACTGACATATTTGGAATTTCTTATGAATAGAGCTTGAAACATTACCTTAAAAAATAATTATAGCTTTGGTGGGACGTCATACATTAATGATTTACGTCATGTTTCAAAACATGAATCGAAACATTAGCGATAGTAAAAAAATGAATTAATTGGTAAAAAAAATATCAATAGCGTTTTTCTAGTTGAAATATTGACTGAAGTGTCCCGCGGTCACTTCTTTGAAGTTAGGTTTATGTTTCGGGATTATAAGCTAAGTATCAATATGTCCAGTGATGCATGTTAGAAACAGCCATTATAATATATTGTAATACGTCAATGTATTTGTATGCATGAATAGATTCGTAATATGTGCCCTTTTTATGTGTTCTTAGGAATCCTGTCGTCATCATCTTTAAGCATGATCAATATAAGATGAAAATACTACGCTGGTCTTATATCCCTATTCAAGAGAAACCATCGCACATAGCTATAATGGAAGCTGCCTGAGAAAATAATACGAATAAGACACATATTATTCATGCACTCATACATACATGGACATATTACAACATATTACAATGGTTGTCCATACCGTACATCACGGGTTACGGTTATGATTCCATTTTTTCAAACAACATATTCTTTCGGTTATTTTGTTGGTTGGTTGTTTCTTAACAGTATCTCTATCTTGTAAGGTCATTTAATGCCATGACAGGTGATTTATCGTACATAATAATGTGTAGGTTATTTGCGGTTAAATTGAGTCGTACGTTTTTAATTTTATTAAATGTATAATGGTAGGAATATTTGGAAGATAGGTAAAGAGATTTTTGTGTTTTCCAATTTTCTTGTAAATTCCTGTAGCTTTAAGGAAATTCAATATATTGTCTACGTGAACTTTGTTCAAATATCTTTGCAATTGTTTATTTGGTAGTATAGTTGTCTGGTGTGTTTAGAAGAATTGGTTTCATTGCTCTCGTACCGTGTTATTGCAATATGAGGTGTGGTTAGCAAAACAAAGTAGATCCATGAGACATGGATTGTCATTTACAAGTAGATATCATACCAAAATAGATACATAGTTTACTAATAACAAACTTAATTGGAATCCTATGAACCAAATTCTAAACAAACCAAATCGGTTTAATATATGTTAGTGTCGACTTATTTTATACGTTATATGCTATGATAGCTTAGTTAAGGCTATTTAATTAATATCTCTATATGTAGCTGTGCATGTGTGTATGTTTATACATCTATCTGTACGGGAGAATCTCTTAAACTAATAAACTGATCATTAAAAGTGTATGAATATATATTCTAGGCATCACGATGAGTAACATGGGCAGATTATGTTTCTTGTGAATGGTAACATGTAGGAGGTACATATATATATATATATATATATAAAGAGAGAGAGATAGAGGGGGAGAGATACTTGCAGTTTGTTATGTGCATATGTTTATATATATAGAAGAGGAAATGATAATAAACACATGTTTAATAATTTCAAACAGTACAACAAGTACGATTATTAAATAAAGAAAAGTTCTTTTACCCTAGGTTTTTCAAAGAGAAAACATCTTCTCTTCAGAAAGAAAACCAAATTATTGAATACACTTTGGTTTTCATTATTAATTTGGAAACATATTAATAGTTTTTTATGAAATTTAAAAAATAAGGAATGTATCTAAAATGGGGCTAAAATATATATTCAATAATGAATTTCCATATTAGTAGGTGTCAAATGGTATCCTCCATTTAAATATTTTATTAGAAATTGTCCTAAAAAACATATTACAAACGATTAAAATGGTTGTCTCTAACGTACATTATTCGAACTATTGATAGCTATCTAGTTATCAGTTAAGGATTACGGTTCCAGTTTCTTTAACCTCACATTATTTGGGAACAAATTAGAAGTCTTTTCTTTATTCTTGTACCATGTCGTTTGCAATATGAGGAGTAGGCATCATACCAAAGTAGATTCATGGTACGTCGGTAACCAGCCAAATTGGCACTTAACAAATGATACACAATGTATTTATTACCATAGGTAATTCAGTATAAAATTAATTCCCAAACGGTTATCACCGGACAGACGAAATCGGATTGAGAAATCCAAAGAGTCTGGAATATAAAAGTAAATTTGCTTCCACAGATTCGGAGAGGGTAAAAAGAATCTTTATTTTGAACGGACCCTTATCCTTTCGGTTAAGAGTTCGTTGCAGAGACGTGACAGCACCTCCTAGAAAGAGATTTAATGAAAAATATACAATTCCAACACGCCAGATGATTCGGAATGTCATGTCCGAACCGGTCACAGCTGGACTCTTCATAATGTTTCCGGAAATAACAATAAATTATTCCGAATACATCGACCGTATACCGGATGAATAGTAAATATACACGCCCATTCATACGGGATACATTGTATGAGTGTTTTAATGGAAACCGCCGTAGAATTTATCGTCTGTCCAGTCCACGTTCTATCGAATACGTTGACCTCAATAATGCACTAGATGTGGTTTCTTTGTGTGCTGCTCGCAATTCTGCTAATGATTTACTAGTCACACAAGGTAGACTAAGGGAAACATAATAGAGTTCTGGAATATATCATACATTATTTTTTTATTTTCTTATCTTTTTGTTTTCGCTGGGGATGAGGCATCCCACTGGATGCCAGACATCCGCCCATTATTCCATAGATTCCAACCGAGAGATATTTGTTTAAAGATTCTAACCGTCCCTTTAAGCGCGATTGTTTGTATCTGTCTTGCACTTGGTACACCGGGTATATTCGCTAGGTAGTTTTTAACATTATTTTTCATTGGCTCGGTTGCTCTCATAATTACTGTAATGATGGAGATCTTCCTAATATCCCAGTTTCTTTTCATTTCTTAATTAAGACCTTGGTATTTATTATCTTCTCTAAGAGCTGTTTAAGCCAGCGTAATTAAGGACACTGACTTCACCATTTTGTATATAAATGCATGGAAAATGTGTTTATGGAAATGTGGATCAGCAAGAGCATGCTCGTAGAAAGCAGAACACAAACACATCATAAAAGCTGGGCCAAGATTTACTTTGTTCAGCTTTAATGATGTGTT
>OY744519.1:152631680-152641680 GCA_963556195.1 Sepiola atlantica
TATGAATATATATATATATGTATGTATATGTATATATATATATATATATATATATGTATAAATATATGTATATATTTAGATATATGTATATATATATAGATGTATATATATATGTATATATATACAATGCCATAGTTTCTGTGTATCTAAAGAGTAATTAATTAAAGAGATTTAATTAAAAAATGATCAAATTAATAAAGCTGTAATTAAATTACAAAAATGTGTGTGTCTGTCCGTCAGTCACACTTTTCATTTAAATTGTGTAATATATACATTCTTAAATTTGTCTCCTTTTGAAATATCAGTGATCTTATCTACATCTTTAGATAGTAACATTCTAACAAGTAAAACGAATATCATGACTGGAAATCGGAACCGAAACCGAAACGTTGAGTTATTCAGTCTGATGTCTTACGAGTTAGCTAGTTAAGTGTCTTATACATAGATCTTAAAATGTTACCTTAACAAAATAGTTATAGCTTTTACTTAACGCCATAGATTTATGATATATTGCAAAACATATATCTGCAAATATATATAGTGTGTCAACATATATTTTGAAAATAAATAAGTTGTATAAACACTTTGCTTCTTCCTAATTCAATTATACACTAAAATATGTTCACATACCTGACTAAACACTCTCAAGGGTACACAGTATTTACATATTTATTTTTCAAACATTATCTAATAAATTCATATTCAGTACTATTCACTTATAATTTGATTTTGCTATGTTATTATATATACAGAATCTTTTCTTGATATTAAGTTCTTAATTGTAATCAGTAGTAATATTTTTTTAAACGATTTAATGAATTAAGTTTAACATTTAATATCATAACTTACGTTTCATTATTTGTTTTTTTGTGTTACGCTTTCACACGCATATACTTACACATAGCACCAACCTCGATAATTTTGGAATAATTACTTTAAAAAAATACAATTAAACGTAATAATTACCAGAGGTGTTTTGTTAACAATTAAATACATGCGCTTATTATTTTTTTAAAATAAATGTGTTGCTTTTGTTGCTGCTGTTTCTATTTACTTCCTCCCGCGAGACCAGAGTGCGACACAAAGTCAATATTTAACGCGTGGAGATCCAGCTCCTTCCAAAAATGGGCACACTGAATTGGGGTTAACATTTGAATTGCCTCGGTCTAGAAGGATTCGTTTACTGACAGAAACATAAAACTAAGTGCAGATTCAGTAAAGATACACCATTTGTTCTTTGTCAAAAGGTCAAGGAGTTAACATGTTGGTAGCGATGATGATGATGATGATGATGACTTTAAAAAATCATAGAAAAGAAATAAACCCACTGTAATCTATCTAAATTACAAAATAAGTATTTTTTTAAAATTAATATTCATTCATTATTTATTCTGTCTTTTATAATAAAGGCGAAAAGTACAAAGTACCCATTTTGAATTAATCAGTGATATAAACTCGTTTTATTCGACCAATCGACGTCCCACACTTATGTTTTTTCATTTCGTTATATAACCAGTTTTAATGTAGAATTCCTGTTTATGCTGAAACAAAATAACATTTATCGACGTTGAATATCTTAAAGATTATATCATTTTACCTTTTTGTTGTTTTTCCTAAAAAAAACAAAATTTGACGATTTCATGCCCAGTATATTTCCCCCGTATTGGAATATCTCAAATAAAACTACGACAATGATCAGTGTGTTTTGTCCTCCAAATTGCCAAAATGTCAAATGAAAATTATTTTTTGGTTTCTGTAAAGCCGCCCGTAGGTTAGGGTAGTGTTTGCTAGTATTTCTATATAATTCTAAAAGTGCCCGTTTATATTGCGAGTTGATTTACCAGCTTATTCAAAACATGCGACCGGGGTTTGTGTGCTTTTCGGAGCTAGATGTGCCTTGGTCCCTAATTTCAGGGATTGTCTTGAATAAATATGAAAGTGTTTGTAAGAAACTCATGAATTAAATGTTTATTATTAAACATTTTTGTTTCAAGTAACGAAATTTGCCAAGCGATTTTAGTTTGAAAAAAAAAATTTTGCTACAAGGTTTTTAAAAATATTTTTTTTTACAAAACCAATGAAAATAATGTTCATATGTTGTCTTTGGCATAACACCTG
Source organism: Sepiola atlantica (assembly GCA_963556195.1). Classification (NCBI taxonomy): domain Eukaryota; kingdom Metazoa; phylum Mollusca; class Cephalopoda; order Sepiida; family Sepiolidae; genus Sepiola; species Sepiola atlantica. Next base: position 152,633,799 of record OY744519.1, read on the forward strand.
CATCGTTCTGGTGGAGAGAGGATCGTTTGTATACAGTTTGTCAGAAACTTTTGGACTTACCCAACGCTAGACAGTCTCACCAAAATATCATATTCACTCTATGAGTTGATCCGACTAAAGATAAATCTCCAAGTGGTTTCAATGAAATTTTATTTACAAAAGGAATATGAATAATGAGTGATGAAAGAAAATGGGACAACATGAAAAACCAAAGGAAAGATAAATAAATCAACAACATAAAATGATAACGCATAGTTGTAAGCCCTTCCTCGGTTGATCCAAAAGCTAGTATATCAGCCTCTAAATGGGAGTGGGAGAAAATGCTAAGCGATGGCGAGCCGGCAAACCAGCTAGTAATCTATATGAGTGTCTACAGCATTGTTGCACGATTCTTTGTGTTAGTTTCTGGGGCTGACCCCGAAGCTAAAATCGGTGCCAATGTGTGTATTGAGCATTGTTTCCCGAGGCCGTATGACTGGAGCATTTTATTGTATGAGAGTCTTCTTTAAACATTACGCGTGCCGGAGTACAAACAATCGCTCAGACAGCGTGTGTGGGGGGTGGGGGTGAGATGAGGTGGGGGGGAACTACGTCGATATTTCCCCACCCCCCTCCCCCTCGGAGAAATAACAATAGAATGAACGAAGAGTAAATAGACGATCAGGTTTTGCGATCGATCTGTCGGATATTTGGGAAGGGGAAGACGGAAAGGAGACAGGGATTTAATATTGTTTGCTTTGGTTTATCATATTTTTACGGCATATCAAACCTTACGGCATTATCACGTTGACACACTGGTGTACCCGTTAAATTATCGAAGTTAAGCGACGTTGAGCCTAGTCAGTATTAACATGGATGACTATTTGGGAATATCGGGTGCTATATGTGCCATCCGCTTATCTCAGCATTGTTTCCAGTCGTCCTGGTGTTCTCATTCGAATATAACGAAGTAGTGCCGACTCAGGAGAAGTCTGGTAAGGATTAAGTTACCCTTGCTTCACAATTACACGCGCAGCCACCCTTAAAGGGAGTATCCATTGTTTCTCAAGAAACCATTACCCCTTTTTATGAATATTACCGTTATTACTCTTCCTGTCAGCTTCTAGAGAGGTTTCACCGCCTCCATATACAGCGCCATCTATTGCCAAATGGTCACCGATCTGATAAATTGGTCAGGTTCGACGTCCATTAACGGTCAATTATGATATCACCGTCCAAAATTAAATGCGATACAAAATTGTGTCTAGGCGATAAAAATTGTTTTATGTTATTTTTTTTTAATTATATGATGAACCATTTCAAGTTAAATCTATTTAGTATTACCCATGAAATGTGAATAAAAACACATTTAAAATGTGTAAATATGCCTGCCATAATCGACATTTTTAATAGATGGCGTCTTACTAGATATGAAAGCAGATTATTATGTAAAAAAAACTGAGTTTACGTTATCTGAAACGAAGCCAGCACTACCCCAGAAAGCAATTTTAATAATTCCCAGAATGGTATTTGATAATCCTACTGCTCCTAAAATGCATCGAAGAAGTGTTTACAAATGATATTAAAAAAAAGATTGTAAAACAAATATTTTTATAGATACTTTAATTTTTTAAATAATTTATGTTTATTATTCATTACACATTGTTTCATTACATATCGTTTATGTTCTAGTTGTTTTTATTTTCAATGAGCCATGATTGTTTCTGTATCGCTCACGATGAAAAGTGTAAACATGTTTGTTTGTTTTTGTATTACTACGTTATACAAAATTGATTTTAACTTCAAAACATTCAGCATGCCATAATCTTTTTTTTTTAATATTATCGCCTACACTATGTTTATTCAAAGTTCTGAATAAACTGTTTAGGACGGCGATCTCATCATTTACTCGCTTAACTTCGGTGATATACACATGTGTGGATTAGCAGGAAATACTGAAGTACTTGCTAAAGTCATCATCAGGACTATATTTTATTTCAGTGAGGTTTAACTGTCTCTCACATACAACGCCTGTTATTCCCAAATAGTCACCCATCTGATACTGACAAGGCTCAATATGGCTTAACTTCGTTAATCTAATGAAACCCGACATGTCGACGTGATTATTCTGTATCATATACACTTGAAAATGAAAGTCATCAAACAGAATGAATTGTAGCTAAATTATCTCATTCTCTCTTTGTGACGTCATTGAATGTGCACGATAACAACATACAAACCAACAATATAACAGGGTGCATGAACAAGCAAATTGATGGTACACTACACAGATAGCCATCAAGTTCCGTCTCGTCATTTTGTCCGGATTAAAAGAGGTGCCGTCTATCAGTTGCCGTGTAAACAAGTGCAATGCTGCATTTTTAGTGTGTTGCATAGTTGCAGTATATGCCAATAATATGTTTGCTGTGCGAGAGATGTTTTACTAAAGCAAGAGAGACCAGCTCCTTTACCTCGTTAGGTATGAAAACAGCTGTTTTCATACTTCAATGGAATACAGCTTCCTATTTCAGTAGCTTCTTTTCAAGAGCCGCATGCTTGTGGAACTCTCTTTCTTCTGTCTGTTCTCCTACTAGCTATAGCCTATGTCTTTTCAAGACTAAAGCCAATAGGTATCTCTTGTATTTGCTATAATCATATTTGTTCTTGTTAGCTTCTTACATCAAATGGCTTCATGCCTTGTCTGGAGCGATTTCCATAAAAAAAAACGTCTCCTCCCACTCTCCGCTTCTTAAGCCGCTCTTTGTAGGCAAGCGTGGAAAGTTATGTCATTATCCTGGTGTCCAACTGCTGAACACGCTTCAGGTATAGATATACTTTTGTAGATAAGAATTTGCTTCTTGGATGGTATACGCAAGAATGGGCTGTACCAGAATTATGTACAAGGGATGGAAAGGTTCTGTCCTTAGGTTCAGAAAGGATATCCGATTTGCGTATAGGATCCGCCTTGAAAGTGAAAATGTAATGTAGTTAGCCGCTTGTCTTGACTGATGGCACGTAAAAAAAGATTAACTGCACCTTTATTTTTCAACTGTCACTTAAGCCCCACTCCCACTTTGAGATTTACCTGCTTGTTTTCGGTGCTAAATAAACCGGAAAAAAAGTAGAAAAACGTCCGTAGTTTCTGAGATTTTTTTTCTTTTTGGCGCGTTTTTTTAAATGTTTTAAAATCAAATTGTAAATATCTTTTCTAAATAAAATATATTTCAAGCGGTTTATCCTATTGAATAAATGTGATATTAAGGTGTTTGCTGAAGTTAAAGTGATTGAAGAAAAATGGGACCACATCAAGGAAATCCATAATACAGGCCTATCAAACATGCGACTGTGGTGCACGACTGGGGGCGGACATGTGAAGACCAACATTACTACTAAATAATAATTAGAGAGGAACGTTTTAGTGAGGCATGTCTTAGTAATGCCCAGTAATTAATTTTCTCCTAACATTATTTTGTTCATAAAATATTTGATTTTGTAAAATGTTGAATTTGCTTTCTGATTGTATTATTTCATCATATTTTCTATAATCAAGTAGTCAATATTAACAACTTGACTTCTGATTTTGTAAATATGAATAATGTGTCTAATTCATGGTGAATGAAGTGTGTTTTTTTTTGTGAATTTAGTTCTTTTATATTTTTGTACTTTTTACATTTGATTTGATGGAAATAAATCAATTATTGTAAGCTGCTTCCTAATAATATGTATAGTTGTTAATTACTGGACATTACTAAGAAATTTCTTACCAAAACTTTTCTCTGTAGTTATTAGTTTATAGTAATTTTGGTCTTTACATACCCGCTCTCAGTCGTGGACCCCACTCTGCTATTTACCAGGCCTGTATTATGGATCGCCTTGATTCGCATGCATTTATTTAAAAGTAGGATAGACAGAGGATGACTAACGACTTCTGTTATCCACACTTTTAATAGTCTTTAGCCTTATTTGTATGTAGAATTTTTTTTGTTCTTGTCAAGAAATAACTCAAAGTGTATTATCGATTCTGTTTTCGGTGAGAGGCTCAGCACTACTTCTCGGCTGGGGTACTTTTGATTTCTACCTATCCAGATTGAGAACTTTTTGAGGGTGAGCTGGATATCTCCACATTACAAAAAAATGACTGTGTCCAATTTGCCCTCTTCGTAAATAATCACTATTGGATACACTAAAGCTTATGATAGTATCGGAATCGGGAATCGGAAAAATCAGAACTTTAGTAGGGTATTCACAATTCGAAACATTGTGCTTATTTTCCGATGAAAAACGATGCTTTTAATTGTTTTTTTTTGTTTGGTTGCTTTTCTTGGTTTAATAGTTATTTTTGGGGGCTGGTACTAGTGATAAAATGATGAATGTTTATTGATTTTAAACTACCAGTAAAAGTCAAATCTATACATCCCCCCTCCCCCTCCCTCCAACAAGTGTATTTTTTATATTTGCGAAAATATATCCACATGTATTTTATCCGTGAGTTGAAGATTAAAAAAAGCAGCTAAATATTTAGTGATTTTGACAGAATCAGAAAATAAATATTGAAATCCTCCCATCACTAATATCAACTCATTTCCAGTTATTTTATGTCGAATTTAGTCATTTTGGTAAAAGTTTTTATTCTTCAAATTTGCTATATCTTCAAATATTTATTAATGGGTTTTAATTTGCTTACTCTGTTTCATGGCATATACAGATCTTCAGCTTATTCAGTGACGAACGCACACATCTTATTCATACAGGGCGGTCGCTAAGAACAGCGGGAATGTTAAGCGTTTACATTTTTGGTTTAAATTTTATTGCGTCAGGCTGATTCACTTCTTCGACTTTTAGCATCTGTGAGTGTATTAGGATATTAGTCTTTGAAAAACTTTATAAAAGTTATTCACTTCTTCGACTTTTAGCATCTGTGAGTATATTAGGATATTAGTCTTTGAAAAACTTTATAAAAGTTATTCTTGTGAAAATAAGTTACCGTTTAACAAATGTCCCGCTTTTCTATCGACCACTCGGTAGTTGAATGCTGTAATTAAGGAGGCGGACAAGTTGTCCGCCCTTTCCACGACTGACACGGATAGGGGTGACATGAGAGCCGGAATAGAGTGAGGTGTTTCCGCTCCTGTCTGTCTCTCTGTCTATGTCTGTCTCTCTGTCTGTCGCTCAATCTCTCTCTCACACACTCTGAGATTTCAGTGAATACAGACGGGTTTTCCCCACGGGCATCTAGCCTACTTCGAGAGTGCGTCCTCCCTTTGACCATACCACGCCCAAGTCGGATGGGGGTGACATGAACACCGGAAGAGAGTGAGGTAAATTCTGCTGGTGTCTCGGTTCTTTGTCTCTTTCTGTCTCTCTCTCTCTCTCCCTGTCTTTGTCTCTTTGTCTATCTGTACCCCCTCTGTCCGTATGTATGTCTGTCTGTATCTCTCTCTCTCTCTCTCTCTCTCTCTCTCTCTACTTCCAGCTCCGGGATTTTAGGTTTGGTTGCGAGCGTAATAACAGCAAGCATAGGTTGTCTCAAGAAGGGAGAGGGTAGAAGACCGTAGAAAAAACATTAGTAGAAGAAACAATAAAGCCTTTAAGCATTTCTTCCTTTGTTTACATTATACGCTAGTGATGAGCTTACGTGTAAACCCCTACGATATCATCGATCTGCTAGTAGAAAGATGGAGGCAAGGGGATGTGGAATGGAAGAGGTTTATCCACCTGTTAAAACCTCCCTAATCAACAAGGTAACCACGCGATGGAAATATATTGATGAGTTGATAGCATATAGAGGGCTGTATGGTACGTAGAGAGCGGGTTGGTATGTAGGTTGAAAGTTATATAGGTAGACAAGCACGTGCGTATGTGGTTGCAAGGATAAAAAACATATATAAGAATGTTAATAAAAAAAGACATATGTTTGATGAATGCGCACTGACTGGCTAGCCGGTGTTAGGTTGGGCGTCGATCGGTTTGAGGTGGGAGTCTGGAAGGGCATAGAAGTACAGCCCGGTTCACAGACTGGCACCGGGTGAAAACATTCAGATAAAACGGGGTACTTTAACACGTGCAGTGAAACAAAACAACACAAATATACTGATTAAATTATGTTCGGGGATAAATGTCTATATCTTTCTCTTGAGCATCATCTCTTTCTCTACCTCCTCTCTCTCTTTTTCTCCATTTCTTTCTCATATATCTCTCTCTCTCTCTCTCTCTCTCTCTCTCTATATATATATATATATATATATATATATATATATATATATATATATACATACATGTGTGTATGTGTGAATTATTATATGTATTAGCATATACTATCGCTACCTTTTAATTAGCACTCTCTTCAAGAAAATTCATCTCGATGATTTTCATCCAGTTACAACATAGCCTATATAAATAAGCCTGGTTCAATTTATATTCCAATACCAATGTTGGTTTTTCTTAATTTTTGTATTTTTGTGTTATTTTATTTTCGCATTTTCAAACAACATACCATTCCTGTCAGATGTATATTTTAGGATACGTTTCTCTTGTGGTGTGCCAACCAAATATTATGTCAATTTACGGTTCTGCAACACCCCAAGAGACTCAGAAAAAAAGAAAAGTTCTCAAATTAAAAAGTCTTTAAAAAAACCTACTTCGCACAGTGGGTCATTGTGAGCAAAATGAAAAAAAAAAAAAAAAAAAAAACCGCTTACATTTGAAAAAAGGTCATTAGGACGCCATTTTTCAGTGTTGCAGAGCCGATAATTGACATAATAATATGTGGTTGGCATACACCACAAGAGAAACGAATCGTAAAATATACATTACAAAGGAATGTCATGTGTTTTAAAAATGCGAAATAAATAACAATGAAACATATAAAAAGGCATAGTTATTGAAATATAAATTGAACCAAACTTTTTGGTTACATGTATGCTTACATGTTTCAGCTGTTAGACATTGGAAGAGACTATATTTTTGACAAACTAACCGAGATCAGGAGGAAGGTTGAAGATTAAAAAAAAATAATAACTGGTAAGGCATGGGTGAGAGAAAGGAAGAGGGTGATTGTGCATGCATATACTCACGAGTGTAGGAATGTGTTGGTATATTAATAAGTACTAAATCTATCGGATAAATACCTTGCCTCCTCTGATATGCCCCTCCCCCTCCAACTAAAATGGTTTACAAGAATGTACTTTTTTCTATTCGTCAAAGTTCAGTTGTTTTAAATGTCCCTAATTAGTGAAGTCTTGAATAAAATCGCAGCTTAAACATGTATGCACACATGTAGCCAATAATGTTTGTATAAATGAACAAAGTTATAATATATATATATATATATATATATATATATATATATTTATAGGTATATATATATATATTCAACGCATATATATTGTTTATAATATACAAAATATCACAAATATTTATGAAGAGGCTTAATCAGTGCATGATATTAAAAAGTTAGGTTCAAAAATTACAATGCATCAAACATTAATTAAAGTTATACATATTTCTTTTACACTCTAATTAATAGGGAAATTATTTATCTTTGTGTGTATATATATGCATATAAATATTTAAATATATACATATAAATATATATATATATATATATATATATATATATATATAAATACACATATTTATATATATATATGTACATTTAATTTATATGTATATATATTCGTATGTATATATTTTTATTTATTATAATTTGCATATATACATGAAATTATATGTATATATGTATGTATTTATATATTTATATGTATTTATATATTTATATATATATATACATTCATATGTGTATATATATTTGTATATGTATTTATATATGTGTATGTAATATATAGATATATATATTGATATGTATTTACATTTGTATATTAATATGTATTTAAATATGTATATT
>OY744519.1:152644180-152671680 GCA_963556195.1 Sepiola atlantica
CTTCATAGCATGCTTATGTGTGCACTTAAAGATTCAGAAACACTTCTCATTGTCTTCCCCGGTAAATGTTACGCCAACATACACATTTTGATATCATGTATATTCTCTAACCTTTCTTTCTATAGCGAAAACATGAGGACATAACACCCTAAAACTTTGAATATACCCTTTTTTAATGTAAATTATATGCATACGTGCCCGACCTCTACGTTTCCCATGGCTATAGACACCCATAAAAACTTAAAAACTTCAAATACGTATATTCAATTTTTATGAAAATTAAACAATATATATAGACACTAATTCAGAGAGTTTTCCAACATGTCAGCTTCTTCCGACTATATTAGTGGACAACACAGAAGAAGAGGGTAGGGAAAACAATTAAGTAATGTGGTCTTATGAGCATAGGTGAGGAGTACATAGTAGTGATCTCGATTCAATCACGAGCAACGTCGGTTCTTCCTACTAGTAAACAAGTAATTACAAAAATGCTGTATCGTTAACAACGCAAAAAAAGGGAATAATAAATATACAACAAATGACTTTTACCAAACGCAAAAAAATCTTTTTTAACTACCTGTGTAAATTTCAAGTGTGAATACTAGTTATAAGAGTTATTATCTATGAATTTGTTATCGTCACTTTTACTTAGCCAAACACGAAGATATTCCAACATGGCTGTCGTTTTTTTTTTGAACGGTTATTGTTGATTTTAGACTTAAAAGATAATAATAATAAATAAGAAGCTAACCATAACCCGACTGGCAACAACCCCCGAACTTACACTAACGGGTATTTTAAGCTTATTTGTGTGTTTTAGTATCTTTTGCCAAATAAATAAATAAACAAAACTAATCCAATAAATAAGTAAGTAAAAACAAATAAAAATAAAATATATGTATGTATATAGAATAAAAAAACACAATTTCCCAAATAATTAACAATCGACACTATTCCGACGACTAGCAATACACCAATAAAGAGGAACTGCATTGGAGGGGTCATCTCCTAGAGGCGAGCTAGACTTGTTTTCGATCAAGAAGAAAGTGGTTTAGACAGTCTCTTGTTTGGTATAATGATATCATGGCGAGCCTGATACGCAGACAACTGTCCGTTTAGCTAGAAGCAAACTGTAGTAGCTGTTCTCATACTATTCTTTATCCTTTCTGTCCTTTGTTAGTGAAGGAGAAATCCTTCTAGATTTAGGCAATTTAATTTTTTATATCAATCCAGAGTGCCCCTTTGGGGGGAGCTGGTTCCCGCCACATTGTGTCTAACCCTACACTCGTGGGGGGGGGGAAGTAAATATGTAAATACGGTTAAATAGAAAACTCCCACTCCGTCATGGCGGCCAAGTCTGAAATCTGAAATTCTAAACGGTGTTAATCAAAAAAAAAAAATCACGTATATATTATTGGCTGCTTCCATGGTTTCTTCGGACATATTCTGTATTGGATACGTCATTACAATAATGTGTAATTTGCTAAGTAATATACCAATGTGAATTTGTAATATATTTAAATTTTGTTAAGAAACTTTTCCATTCATGAAAACACAGTTTGAATTATCGTTTATTAATAATTGTTCGTTACTTGGTGATATAATTATAATTAAATAATTTTTTAAATATTTTCAAAATAAAATAAACATCCAATTATAAAAAAAAAACAGTTTGATTTTATTATTTTTTAATAATTAAACAAATTGTTGAAAATAACATCATTTGCCAAAAAGTAAATGTTTTTTTTTTTATCAACACCTGTCAACATTTTCTACTTAACAAAAATACTAGAAAATCTTGAGTCCGACAGTGTGTGTGTGTAGGTGTGTGTGGGTGTGTGAGAGAGAGCGTGTGGGTGAACGTTCGTGAGTGGGTGTGCGCTGCATATCTATCTAGACATCATCTATCTTCTCAGCTTCTTACGACTTACTTCCCCGAACTTTTGACATCTTAAGACACGCCCCTTTTTCCTTACTTGTCTTTCTTCATATCTTTCTTTTCTTTCTTTCTTTCTCTCTATTACAGCCTTATTTGCGGCGCCTGCCCGGCCCTTTTTGCACAATCTGAATCAGCTTTATTCCTACCAAGTAGAGGATACGTCCTCAACAATCAGTTCGACAGAGTCTGGGTTATTTTTGTGTAGGTGGTGACCTTGCATCTCTCGGGCTGAGGCATACTTCTGAGCAGTTATAGGAGCTCTACTCTGCCGCGCTTTACTTTCACTCATTTAGAAGGGGTTAGTTTATTGCTATTCGCCTGAGGCGCTCCTACCGGGAACTACTGACGGGACTGTTTAGGCAGTTTCTGACGGCCAGAGTGCACACCCCACTTGTCCGCTGGCTTTTCAAATCCCCACAGTTCGACCTTGTGTACCTACTTGCGTCCCGCTTTTCCTCTCCTTCCACACTCTATACCCCTTTCTATCTAAACATATATGAGAACAAAACAAACAAACAAACTCTAATAATATTAATTCCAATTTCAATTGCAGGTGACTGTGCAGTATAGTTAACAAGAAAAAAACAGACAACACATAACTGTTACCAAATGCATAAATAATTATGTTTTCTACTTATCTATATAATTGTAACGTGTGTTTACTGAGTGTGTAAGATTTATTATCTATGCATTTGTTATTGCTACTTTTACTTGGCAAAACCAGCGCGCTTTTCAAAATAGTCGACAATTTTGCTGGAACTTGCTCTCGAATTTCAGGCTTAAAAGGTAATAATAATAATAATAATAATAATAATAATAATAATAATAATAATAATAATAATAATAATAATAAAAGCTTACCTAAATCCTATTCACAACAACCCTCGGACTTCGGCTTACGGTTCCACTAATCCCCGTTTCTTAAAATATTTTTTCTACATGCGACTTTAGTGAATTTTTTCAAACATGCATTTTGATTCTTTTTTACGTACTTACCAGTCACCGCTTATTAAGGCCCAAATACTCCTCGAGGATAAAGGTTAATTGGTGTGTCAGGAAGACAGTGCGACAACACTTTAATGATTGGTAACGATGGTTGGAACTGAACAAAATCTGATAATTTAAGTGGACGGCTCAACAAGAATTTTCAATATTGGACTTTAAAACAAACATGTTGTAGTCAGTTGAGAAGCAGCCCCGTGGCATTGTGTTCAACAAGCGGATAGTTTCTTTAGGTACACAGTGGTTGTATATGGACGAGTTTTTGTTGTGAATGTTTCACAGGGGGAACAAATAATTTAGACTCAGTTGAGCAGCATCCATGAAAATAACGATAGATCAGAGAAAGACTGGCAACTTTTCTTCTGCGAGAAAGAGGCTGAGGGAAAAGAAGAGGACACTCCCACTAGATTTCAAAGTCAGTGTTGTACTCTGTCAAAGCAAGAAATGTCACATCCCCCCCTATATATGGCAACAGTACTTCATATTAGGACGTATCTGGCTCTTATACACGTAGACGGTTGCGTCAGGAGTAAGATCATTTCTAGAGCGGTGGAATGGTTCAACCATTTTTCCATCGACTTTAGCAACACATTTGATATGAGTCTTCTATTTCATGTCTGGAGTAAAGGTTAGCACTAGAAGCTTATCAAAGCATGTGGATTGCTCAAAGAGACCGCCATTAATTTTTATTGGGACAAAGTGAGGATATGGCGCAATCCAGTACCAGTATGAGAGTCAAATACGTCATACGATGAAGTACTATTGCCACATCTAGAGAGTTGCCGCCCAGAACAGCCATTCCTTTCTTGACAACGTGCAAAACCGACTAAAATTTCTAGTAAGGGGTGTCCTCTTCTCTTCCCTACAGCTTATATCTCACAGAAGACAGTATACTAGTCTGTGTCTACTCTATGGTTATGTTCATAGTTGGTGGTCGACTGAGCTCCAATCTATGGTTCATTCCTGTAAAAAATTCACATATAAAAACACGTCTAATTACAACAACTGCAAATAATTCCCCTTTCTTCCAACGTGTAACAAAAACTAAACATAGATTCCATGAGCAGAGATACTTACCTAGAACTACCTATCTATGCGACACCATACCACGGGGCAGCTTCCCAGCTGACTACAACATATTCGTTTTCAAGTTTAATGTCAACAAATTCTTGTCGAGCAGTCCTCTAAAATAATCAAATTCTGGCACTGGGGTGAAAATAGATTAACATTTTTCTTGATGATGTTATACTCCAGAATCAGGTCTCCTCACACCATCCGTTGCCCAACTAAGCATAGAATTAGTCTTTGTAGGTAAGCGTGGAGAGTCGTGTCACAATTCCGGTTTCAATCGTCGTCACCAATCCTAACGCTGCTGTTTCATCATCCACTTTGGGCATTGATGAAGGCGTGACTCGTTAGTACATTAAAAAAAAAATGAAACAGAAGGGATTGATATGCCGTACGACCTAGCTAATCATTGAAACATTTATAATATATAATGTGATTCGACTTAAACGACAAAAATGTTTGATATGCCTTTTTTTTACATTTAACGTCACCGCTTCTCAAGTCCCAAAAGACACTCGAGCATAGGGTTTTGACTAGTGGATGGTGAGACAACATCGCGTTCTACCGGCACGATGGTTGTAGCAGGGCATACATTGATTATTTAGGGGGACGGTTCAACAAAAATGTGTTTACATTGGACTTGAAGACGACCATATTGTAGTCGGCAGGGAAGCAGGTGCGTGGCATAATAGCCTGAGCGTTCGGTAATAGTCTTGGAGACTTGTGTTCAATTTCCGGTCTCAAGTCTCATGACAATGACTAAAAAAACTAGTACTTGATGCCTCGCTTGTTTAAACACTCATCACTTTCCGTCCCTTATACATATCTCTTGTACGACCCATTCTACAGCAACACATTCTCATCTACAAAAATATATTGTACACATAGAGAGTGTTAAATGATCGGTGACTGGAATTGTGACAAGACTCTACACGCTTATCTACAAAGAGCGGTTCCAAAGACTAATTCTAGTCTAACTCGAACAACGGAGGGTGTGAGGAAACTTGATTCTGGCGTATAACCTAATCAAGATTAATTTAAATCTACATTTCAAGGATGTTTTCACCCAAGTGCACAGTCGCGGCCTCCGCGGCCTCTGGCGGACCCTGGCGGACCCTCGCAAAAGATATACCAACGTCGTTTTCGTCTCAATAAAAAGAAAAGCAGCGTTCCCCGTCCGCGTTCCTGCTTCATGGAATAACCTGCCAGACGAGGGAGTGACGGTGCCTACCATATTCAAGTTTAAAGCGGACTTAAACAAACATTCAGACTATATGTGGATGGAAATAAGTTCTACCTGTCCCTTTGCATGGCTTGTTGCACTTTGCTCTTTTTTCTCTCAATAATTTTTATTCGATTTAATTATAAGGTGATGATAACAAATAAGTGGAGTACTCCTCAGAAAGGTGTTGCGACACCCCTCTATATCTCGGTGTAGCAGGTAATTAAAAAACAACCTTCAGGTTGCTCTCGACTATGCCCGACAACTTTTCGTTTTTATGTCTAAAATGAACAAATGCGGTAGGTATTGTGCTTCGGCATTATTTACCACAGGAAGGATTGATATGCCGTACAATACTAATGAATTCATCACTTACATTAGATATTAAAATTCGACTTTAATGATTAAACACTGGTTGATACGCCGTAAGGCACATCAACCGTGCCGCTTTAGCTCGTTATTTACGTATCATCAATCTACTTTGTTATGATATCTACACTTTGTTATGCCATCTACACTTATATTGCTATGACAACGTTACAAGAATAAAGAAAACGCTTCTAATGGGTTTCGAAATAATGTGGGGTTAGAGCGCCTGGAAAATTAACCTTAACTCTTAACCATAACACTTAACCATAACCCTAACCCTAACCCCATAACCCCTAACCCTAACGTTCAATTATTTAACGAGAAGTCGCTGAAGTCTCAGTAATCGATCCCGTTGAATGGAGAACTTACGCTAGTTTAAACCAACTCAATTTTCATAATGTTTCTGTAAATCATTAGGAGAGTAGAAAATGACCAACTTTGATTTACTTTCGACAGCCTCGTAACTCTCGCTTCCTTTATTTTGTCCTTTATTCAATAAGCGATGTTTATGACAAAGGGGGGGGGGGAAATTGCTCTTGTCTATCTATCTAACACTTGTCGTTGGCTATTTTTTGACCTTGAAGTGGTATTTTTTTTCTTTTTGTTAGCTCCTTACACCAAGTAGCTTCATGCCTTGTCTGGAGCGATTACCATTAAACAAATTCGTTGATCCCAACACCGGAGCACCCACACAAAGAAATTGAAAGCTCATGGCTTTATTATATATTTATTATATTATATTGTTATTATTGTATATTGAAAAGAAACATGAGAGGCGTACGGTGTAGATATTTTTCTTTGTAGATATCAAGCCAACGTAGCACCGATACTGTGTAGATTTTGTTTTCTTGTAGATGAACAAGCTAAAGCGACACCCATAAAACCTACGAATAATACAATCAGCTATTGTCATTCGTCATGAATTACCTTTAGAATATTTTATAGGTTTGTAAAAAAACATCCGACAAATCAATGAATCGTAAGCATGCTGTCATCGACTTAATTGACTCAATTAGCTAAGATCAAAGTGTAGTATCTTTTCTGTTCTGTCCTCGGTCAGTGAAGAAAAAATGTTTCTAGACTCAGGCAATTTTTTATCCTAGTCTAGAATTCCCCTTTTGGGGATCTGTATTTCCTCACATTATAGACTGATCTTGTGTCTAACTCTGTGCTCGTGGGGGGGGGGGGCAAGTAACTCGTTATTGATATATTTATGTTTTATGAAAATTGCTCCAGACAATGCATGAAGCCACTTTATGTAAGAAGCTAAAAAACGAAAGATGTTTATGCCAAAGACAGGATATGCCTATTGACCGTAGTTTTGAAAAGCCTAAAGCTGTCGGTAGGAGGAACACAGTCAGCATGGCGGGAGTTCCACAAGCTGGCAGTTCGTGGAAAGAAGCTACTGAAATAGGAAGCTGCATTATAACTGAGTATAACAACTGCGAATTCATGAAGATCCCTAGACTATAAAGGAACTCAAAAAGGGTGGGTATGCTTTAAACAAACAAACTCGACCAACCAACGAATCATAGGCAGTTTGTTTGAACATTAAATAACACCCAAACAGCTCGATATGCCGTACGAGCAAGACAGTTGATTCGCGGTGCGCTTGTTCGCCCGTGTTCCGCCCCCTCCGCCGTCATTGTGCAAATCGTGAAGGCCTTGATAGATTGGAATCAATCGATAAACAGTAACCATGGCGACGTCGAACGACTGACGTCATCGTCCGCATGACATCGACAGAAAGCGCCACCTGGCGGATTAAAAAATCAAACAAAGAAAGAAGAAGAAAAAAGAAATGAAAAGAAATGGCGGACGGTAAATTTCAAAGACGGTGTTGAAAACTTTAGAGTCGTGTCGTGGAGAGTAAGGAGTTTAGTGAGCAGGATGAGGGTGTGGCGTATGGGGCATGTTTGTGGTGGTGACAGGGTTTTTCGCATGTTCGTTCTTCTTCTAAGTGTCATTGTCAATTAAATTGATTGGTTTACACCTACGGATCCATGTTGTACCCTGTGATCCTAAATAAGGCCTGTAAAAGTTTGGTTGTTGTGAGTGTGTGTGTGTCGGTGTGTGTGTGTGTGTTTGTGTAGGTGGAGGAGGGGGTTTTGTGTTACTGGTATTTTCTTATACATTTTCTACTGAGATGTGACATTTCTTTGTTTTATTGAGAGCTAGTGAAGTCATTATCACTTCTCTCTCTCTCTCTCTTCCATTTTGTTTGACGTAACTCTCATCCTCATCTCCCTACTCCTCCCTCTTATTTTTGTTGTTTCTTCTTCATCTTCTTTTCTTTATCTTATTTTTTGTACTTAATTTCTTCTTCTTCATCATCTTCTCCTTTCTCTTTATTTCTGCTTTTTTGTTTTCAACTTCTTTTTTGTCTTCATCTTTTAATCACTTTTTTATGTTTTCTTATATTTTCTCTCTCTTTATTTTTTCTTCTTCGTCTTCTATTTCTCATCATCATCTTCTTCTTCTTATTATTATTATTATTATTATCATCATTATTATCATTATCATTATTATTATCATTATTATTATTGCTGCGTTCTATTCTTCATGTGATGGGACGGTTCCACTATTTCTCCAATTCCGATAGAATCGATTGTTGTATCAATTCCATTCCAAATTCCCGATTCCATTACGATTACCGATTCTGTTCTAAATTCCCCATTCAGATATAATTACCGATTCCGATTCTTTGAACATTTCTAAATATTTAGTTATAGAGTTGCTGGTTTTTTTTTTCATTTACAAAAAAAAACATGTGCTGTGGTGCATATATTTTCACACAAAAAAGTACCCTTCGAGGAGCGTACATCACACGAATCGATCTTTATAACTATTTTTCTCTAAATCTTTTCCTCGTCATTTATAAAAAAAATAGTCATTTAATAAACACATGATAAGGTTTTCAGCTATATAATTCACTTTTGCTAATCTTTTCTATCAATCCACTAGTGCCGTTGTTACATGTGCAGTTTCTTCCGGTTCCTTTTACCTAAAATCTTTATTAATGTATATAGCTTTTAGTTTTTCTTTTAGTGTGAAAACAATGAATATCATTAGTACGAGCAATGGAAAATTATATTTTAAACAGAAATAAAAATTGAAAGAATCTTTTTTGGAATCGGAAATAAGGCTAATTTTTTTTCCGAATCTGATACAAGTACCGATACCCAAAAAAGTTCCGATTTCCGATTCTGATTAATCGCCCCAACACTAATGTCTTCTTCTTTGTCTTCAACCTCTTTTCCCTTCATCTTTTGTGAACTTTTTAAATTGTTTCCTCCTCCTCCTCCTTCTTCTTCTTCTTCTTCTTCTTCTTCTTCAATTTCTTTTTTCTTCTTAATATTTCTATTTTTTACTTAATTGATTTTTCTTTTTGTCTTCTTTTTCTTCTTCTTTTTCTTCTTCTTCGTCCTACTCTTTATTTCTTCTTCGTCTCCAACATTTTTATATTTTTCGTTCACTTTCTTTCTTTGTTCTTCTCACCCTCCTCACCTTTATCTACTTCGTCTTCTTTTTAATTTCTTCTTCTTCTTCTTCTTATTATTATTATTATTATTATTGATATTATTATTATTAGTAGTAGTAGTAGTAGTAGTAGTAGTAGTATTATTAGTCACTACCATTTGTTTGTATTTCTAGTACTTCTGTTTTTGTTTTTGTCTACAACTTCCTTTTATCTTCGAATGTCTCTCTATTTCTTCTTTCCTTTTTCTCGTCTTCAACTTCTTTTCTCGTATTAATCTTTCTTTTTTAATGTCTTTTTCCTCTTATTCATTTCGGCGTTTAATTTATCCTTCTTCGTCCTCTTCTTCGTTTTCTGTAATTCCTAATTTCTTCTTATTCCCTTTTTTCTCTGTTTCATTATTTCTCTTTTTTTCAATTACTCTTCTTCATTTTTTACACATATTTTTTCTGTTCCTTCATCGTGTTCTTCCAATTATATTTATTTCGCATCATTCTCGGTACATACTTATTCGCCCTCGTTTGCTTCAATTCTATTTCTGTCTTTATTTCTTCTCCATCTTCTTTTTTCTTTTTTTTCTTTCGTTTTCTACTTTTTCGTTCTTCTTTGCTTTCCTTCTTTTCTCTTCTTTTTTCTTCTTGCTACTTTCTTTTTCCCCTTTTTTTTAAAAAATTTTTTCTATTTTTCTTTTATTCTTGTTTTTCTACTTTTTCTTTCTACTTTTTCTTTCTTCTTCTTTTTCTTCTTCTTCTTCTTCTTCTTCTTTCAATTCTTTCGTTTATTTTTTCCTTTGCTTGGTTATTTCTTTCTCTCCCTTTTTGCATTTTTCTTCATTCTCCTTCTTCTTTCTGTTTCTTTTTCTTTCTTTTCTTCTGCCTTTTCTTCTTCATCTTTTCTTCTTTTCCTTTCTCATTAATAACCTCGCAATGTATTTATTGTAATAATTTAAATGCATCGAACACTTATTCTCTTTCTTTTTTTTGTAAACGTGATTGTCAGCTAAATATTCATTAGATAAAGAAATGAATATCACATGTTTAAATTAATTCATTTAAAATAGCAACACTTACATAACTATTTGAATGAGATTAAACTAAAAGAAATACCAAAACTAGATTTTTAAAACGACGGAACGCCATAATTCGATTTTTCATGAACTAGCAAAAATATGACCCCCCCTTCCCACCTTCGGCGGCATTATTTTGCTAGTTGCGGAGAATTATATAATTGTGAAAGTAATACATACAATATAGAGTGAAAGCAAACTAAATTATTTTGAACTATTAAAATCATTTCCAATTCTATTGATAATGTTTACCTATTGATTTATTTACTTTTTATTATCGCTTATGTTTGAATTCATGTTTTGAAACGTGACGTAAATCATAAATGTATCACGTCACGCCGAAGCTATACTTATTTTGTTAAGGTAATGTTTTAAGCTCTGTTTTTAAGAAAGTAAAAATAGTTCAGTTCGTAAAGTCTCAGACTGAATATCTCAACGTTTCGGTTTTGATTTGGGGGGGGGGATTGATTATTAATGCAATAGCCTCCATTTCTAAAAGTAGCTGAGATCTCTGATATTTTGAAATGAGACAAATTCCACTATTTATTTATTATGTTTAAAAAAGAAACGCGATGTTTTTATTGTCTTTTAACAATTTGGTACTGACTGACGAAAATAAGGACACCCTCTTTATTTATATAAAGATTCACTTTAAAATGAGTAAACCCTGACATGGTTCACTACAGCGTCACCAGTTCATTTTCAAATACTTGACAGTGATATCGTGAACTAATTATTCAACTTATGTCTACCTTTTCGTAGCGCTGTTAGAGAATGTAATCCAGACCCTTGCTCCATAGTTAATACGCGATATCATAGATAGAGTTCAACGACTGGTTATTCGAATGCTGCCCTACGAAAGTCGACTAGAGAAGCTCGACCTTTTTATCCCACTTGAGCGCCGAACATTTTGAATGTTGGCCTGCAATTTCCTCAATTGTCATTACGATCTCCTACAGTGAATATTATTCAATCCTGCACAAGAAAACGATCGACGCAGACACTACCATGAATTGTTTACGGCAGATTTCGATTGAACCGGAAGAGGGTCATTTTCTTGATCAGAATCTCTAGACTTTAGAATGGAATTTTCGAAAATGTAGTAAATGCGACAAGAACGCAGAAATTCAAGGCGAATTTCGACAAGTGTTTAGCCACTCCAACCTCTTCAGCATGAATGTCTGCCCCTTTTCTTACGTAGCTACTGAAGCATGCTATTTTATTTTTTTACCAAATTTATTGAATTGAATTCATAGCGTACGTAAGCGTAAATAAGCGGTGTATTAAACAGATTAGACTTTGTATTCGTATATTTAAAAAGTTGCAACATGTGTCGCACTAATAGTGAAATTAAAACGCTCTTTCCATTTCACGCAAAATAGCAAGCTATCTTTCGTATATACTGGTAAAGCAGATGCGATTAAATCCTAATGTAAACTAACTTTCATATTTATTTGTAAAAGGACATTTTATTAGATAACTATTGTTTTTTTTGTTTCGGTTTTAATATAACACGCACTTCTGTATAATAATATATTTTCATTTCATGAATATAAGCTTATAATTCTTGGTTAAAAAGTTCCTTTCCGTCCTTTTGCTTCTGGGGGTATGGACTTAATTTAAACAAGTTTCGATCTACTTCTAAATTGTTAGTTATAACAAAAGCCCTAACACAGATATACCTCCCTTACAAACACATAACAAGTCAGCCATTTTAATAAATAGGCATAGAGATTAATTTACGTTATTTAAATAAAATTACATTTTTTAGTAAAAATGCAATAAAGGCAATAGAGATGTATTTACGTTATTTATATGAAATTGTTTTAACATTTTTAGAATACAATAGTGTGAATTAAATTCACCAGAATGCATTTCGATATATATGGAAACAAGCCAGCCATTTTAATAAATATACATAGCTACGTATTTACAATATTTAAGTAAAATAAAATTAGAAAAATCAGAATTAAAAATGCAGTAGTGTGAATTAAATTCACCAGAATGCATTTCGATTTATTCGTAAAACAAGTCAGCCATTTTAATAAAAAAACAGATTTTTGCCGTTTTAAGAAGACTTAAGTAAACCGTTAAATTTAGCGTAATGCAGTGTTCCCATGACGTCGTTTCTGTATTCGTCCGCCAACTGCATGATACAAATCTCAATTCTCTTTCAGTTCTCATGGTGATTGTTGCTGGTGAAATATGCCGGGTTGCAGAGTCAGAGGTGACTTTGTGACCAGCATCGAATTTTGCGACCAGCAGTAATTACCATCTTCCTACACTGACGATTTCAAAAACAGGACACACTAGTGTCTGTAGGTTAAAAAATAATTCATATTTATTTATTAAAAACTTATTATATATATATATATATATATATATATATATATATATATATATATATATATATATATATATATATATATTGTTTATGACATAAATAGAAACTACAAACAATTTTTTTATAAAATTCAATAATTTAGAAGCTGAGACTTTTAGCAAAGAAACTAGACATTTTTTCCTTTTAATTTCATTGGTATTAGCCCCAGGAAACGTGCCCTTCCTGTGATAACAGAAAAATTATTTGTCCGATGTTGCTGCCACGAGGTTTTAAATGAAGTCTGTTTTCGATGTGCACGCGCGTGGTAGCGCTAGTATGAACAACGAGAGTTGATCCCATCGTCATGAAAAACAATCTTATACCTTACGAAAGAATTGTCAACGATATATATATATATATATATATATATATATGTATAGCAAATTATATACATATCACTGTCATTTGGGATAGGTTACACAGCCAGCCGACTTAAAAATAGTAGGCTGTTTTATCACTTGGCATGCAAACTTACTGCTCAGGATGTTTCTTATCTTAAGTAGACGTTAATTTAGTATAATTTCAAGTGGTCTGATTTCATAACATCAACGCCCTTGTTTTAAGAAGTAATCACCTTTCCAAGTAGAGAAATTAAATGTTGGGTGATCGAACAACGAATCAGATATGTTTCCTATCACCGGTCTGTCGTCTATAGCACGCATCTATGCATCCCACTAAATATCCAGCATTCTGCATGTTAACATTAGGGTTGACACGTTTCGAACACATTTAATACTTCGAAGACAAATACCTTTTTGTTCATTGTTTAATTTTTCATTTGTTAAATACAACTGCATTCTGAACACATTTTAATCGTATTTTCTAAAAGCAGGTGCGTGCTGAATAAAATGAAATATATTTTGCCATCGTCCATCACAAAATGGAGACTATTTATGGCTTTAACGGAAATTAATAAATGCCAAGGCAATCAGGAACTATCCCGTTAGTTACGGGGTAGGAGTAGGAGGGGAAATGGCGCATAAAGTCTGACGATCGATTGATTGGTATTTGGCCGTGTATCAAAAGCTCAAAAATTAAGTTGGCGTCACTTAACATATACCAACTGCAATAAAAAAGCAACATTTTTATTATTTACTCACTAGGAGTTTTCACACAAGTCATCATCAGTGATTAATCACTGGCAATGACAAGTAGTGCCCCCTTGAGTCTGAGTGACAAAACGCCCCAATAGCTTTCCAGTAATCTCAACCTCTTTCGATAACCATTGCACATTACTTTGCGGTATCGCAACAACCGCTTACGATTGATTACTCGCTGGCAACGACCATTGGTCTTCTCTGAGGGTGTGGGGCAATAAGCCCCGATAAAGTACCAGTAATCTCCGAATTTTCCGGTGGAGGTCTGTTTAGTGCTCTCCTATAACTGTATTGTCATCCTCCTTGACACTTCACGACACTTTGTGTTGCATCAGCTGAGGCTCGTGCCATCACATTGTTTTTATTATTATTATTATTATTATTATTATTATTATTATTATTATTATTATTATTATAGTTGTTATGTTTAATATATTCTTCGTCAACTTAATTAAATATTGGCTTGAACTTTCATTAAAACTAATAAGTCATATATTAAAAGAATTATCTTTTAAATGTGTACAATTGTTTAACATTTTGTTTTACTCGGTAAAGTAGCATATCTATTAATGTCACATTTACTTTACCGCCAAGGGGGCAGCAATATTGTCCTTTCCTAATTTACTGTTAATAGACACTTGTAAGACAACAAGTCTCCCCAAATTTCTAGCACTCTTTATTCCTTTAACTTGTGCTACCAGATCAGGATGTCTGATAATACTGGCTTCCTGACTAAAAATGCACCAACCATTGATGTTATTGTTTTGTTTTTCTTTTCCGTTTGCAAAACTCAATCATCCCCTTCAAAGCCAAAATCAAAAACAACAATTTTCTTCTACAAAGCAGCGAAAACATATTTGAAGATATATAGAACTTGAAGCATGAAACCTTTTACCAAAATGACCGGATTCGGAATTAAATAACCCGAATAGGTTTTATATGCCGTAAACGAAACATTAAAATAACCAAAATGTTAATGCTTATTCACTCATACGAATAAATGTGAAAGTTCTAATCTAGTGTTTGCTAGAAACTTACGAATGAAATGTTTATTATTTCAAACGTTGCTTTCAACAATTTCAATTAGTAAAATTGGCAAATATAGCAAATAATAAATTTAAACAATGTTTTTAAAACTCAACACATTTTCACTGTAACTTTCGTCTCGCATTGTATGTTTTATTCGTTACAAATTATAAGAATTTCTAAAATTGTTCATATATGAACGCTTTTTTTATTCGGCTTAATCTTAGATTATAAAACAATATGCGTGACGAGTTGTGTCAATATTTATGGAAACCTTTTGGAATTTTCAAGTATTCATGAAAAGCTTTTCCAATTTTTAAATATAGGCCAGTGAAGATTGAGAACATGCGTTGAGAGAAATTATACCAGAATGATACGATGGATATGCAATACGGTTGAATAATACAGTAGGGGATGAACTTATATATACTAGGGTATGACGTGACCAGTCGATTGATCGGATGGGGCCTATGATCTCCCGTCTAGCCGAATTAAAAGATAAATTGGAAGAATGACTCAGCTAGAAAAATTCCATCTTAAGGCATCACGGGTGGCCACCAATTGCTTAGAGGTGGACTCGTTTTCGGGGCGGAGGTAAGTCATCAACAGGAAATATTATAGACAAAAAATCAGCAGAGTTAAAGCAGTTGCACTTTTGGACAAATCAACCAAACGTGGGAAAAAAAAGTTTGCATGAGTTATGTCAGACGCTTGATTTGAGAACGTCAAGTTTTGTGAGTCGGAGTGGAAGCTTTAGACTGACAAGACGGATGATTAAATCCGCTGACCTGATTTGGAAACATCTAAGCCGGGGGCTTACATGAATAAGTATGTAATAAACATCTTTATGTATTTTTCTTCCCCCCCCCCCCCTCACACTGACAAACAAGTGTAGCCAATCAAATAAACCACTTCTTCGTTTAACGTGTCTTCTCTACAACCAATAAAGACAGTGATGAGCGCGGTTGAAGATTACATCTGGGCAGTATAAAGAGATGTGCACAGAATAGGAGACTCATATAGTATGGCCACATTTAAAATTCAATGTAGTTTCTTGAGTCAGTAGATGTAGCACAATTTAATTAGCAGGTCAATTCACATGGGGAAGTCATAGAACACAGAGGGAGTGATTAACATTAGCTGCAGAGAAAGAGCGATAAAGACCTCTCCAGAGATAGATTAGTTTTGAAGTCATTCTTTAAAGCCGTCTAACACATGCCATCGTTCTTATTTGCCTAGAAAGTGTACAAAACCTACTTCGAAATACTATGAGGGGTGTTCTCTTTTCTTCCCTACTGCCTCTTTCTCACAGAAGAGACGTTGCTAGTCTTTCTCTACTCCATCGTTATTTTTATGGTAGGTGCTCGACTGAGCTCTAATCTATGGTTCAATCTTAGAAAAACATTTACAATAACTCGTCTAGCTGCAACAACTGTAGATAATTTTCTTTCTCCCTCTGCGTACCTTAAAGTAAACAAAACTTCCATGAGCAAAGTTTCTTTCCAAGAACTATATGTCAGTAGAACACGATGCCACGGGCCTGCTTCCTAGCTTACTATAGTATAAACGTTGGCGAGTCCAATGTTAACAAACTCTTGTTGAGCCGCCTTCTTTAATAATCTAATTTCTGGTCGGTCTCAAACAGTGTTACCCATCCTTAAGTTGTTGTTTCACTGTCCTCGTTAGACATTCCTACACCCTTATCCTCGAGTAGCCTATGGGGCTTGATAAGCGGTGTATTTTTAGTGCATATGTTGCATTGCTACTTACCTTCGAACGTGAGCACCCAGACTCGTCTACGCCGTTGGCTGGTGCATCTCGGTTTCGACCAAGATACCACGCGGACACAGCTTTAGTTTAAACAGTTTCATTTAAACATAAAACAAGAGACAGAGACTGAATAGTTTGTACGGGAGAGAGAGAATGAAGGAAATTAATTAGTAAGACACTGTTTTAATTTCTGTTATCTGTGTCCGCCGTACTCCCGACCTTTCTGGCTGGTGAGAACTTCAAGTTCTTCACGTCTGATCTATCTGCTGGTTAGCGGCCGAGAGGCAGAATCAGCCCCTCACGGAAGTGATGTCATTTAAAACTTCCGTTTCCACTCTCCCCTCCCATGGAACCCCCACTATCTAACACATGAAAAACGGACGTTGCACCGAATATACTATGGGAATTAATTGTAGTGTGATGTTATAATATACCATGTATTTCTCTTCCACTGTATTCTACTATCTTTCTCTTTGCTATATCATTCTTTCACTTCTTTCTATTTTCATCTCTCTCTCTTTTTATCTCTTTCGCTTCTCTCTCACCCTCTCTGTTGAATTTGTCCTGTTTTCACTAGTATGTTTATGTTCAGAAGTGTATCTTTATCTACCTCATTTGACACAAACTTCATTTAAAAAAGTGTCTTATTTTTTGTTTTGTCTTTTGCAGTTGTTTTTCTGAGGTATTACTAAATGGATACTACATGGAATTGGAAGCTGAATATTTGAAAGATATTCGAAGAAACAGATTTTTAAGGTAAGCTAATTCATCATTTTGTGCATTTAAGTAACTTTTATGATAGTTTAAATGTGCGTATTTTTAAGGGGCAGATAAGAAATGGTGTTGCTATATATATATTACAAATAAGGTAGCGAATCTGATGATGTTGATGCCACTAAAAATACATTGGAATTAAATCAGTACTTTTCACTACTGATGCCACCCCTCGGACTATCAAAGAATTTTGGTCTCCCGACCATTATGTCTTATCATCAATGTGACACATCCTAATATAAAATGCGTGACAAATACAGCATTATATATTATTGATTAATAGCCAATGGGAATAATTCATGTAGCTCATCCTATATATATATTTACATTTTTTGTGTTTACTTCTAGACAGTTTATTCTTTCCTATGTAGACATATTTAATTGCTGCTATGATCTGTTATTTTATGTAATAATTGGAGGGATATTTTTTAGCCTTTGACTCTTCACTCTCATCTTTCTCGGCTTTTAACCAAATCTCTTTGCCCCTTAATTTTGTCTTCTATATTTAAATTTCTATTTGTAGAAATGTCCGTCTATCGATATATTCCGAAATAATTATCTGTTGTGTTTAATATTGGCGACATTACGAGTTCATATGATGCAACTCTTCGGACTGTCAAAGATTTCAACAGCATCATATTTTCTCATCAAGGCGACCCATTCCGATATTAAATGTAGAACAAATACAGCATCATATATTATTCACTGGAGGAAGTTGTTCCATAATTCTCTACATTTGATAAACAAATTGTTTTTGGAAAAAAATTGTTTTTAATAACATCAAATAGTTAACGTAGAAGCATTTTTTTACCGACTTGACTAATACTTCCACTTTTATGTGGTAAACAGTAAACCCATGTGTGGTTAATGTGAGTAAAGAGTCCCATAACCCACCTTTTCAGAGATAAGATAACATATAACACTATCATTTTTTGATTTTTTTAATAGAAACTGTTTCAGACAGGGCATGAAGCCAATTAATGTAGCAAACAAGAATGAAAGATGATCATCGCGACAAGAGGAGATGCCTATTTATCTTAGTCTTGAAAAGATCAAGGTTATAGGTAGAATGAAAACAGTCAGCAGGAAGAGAGTTCCACAAGCCTCCAGTGCTTGGAAAGAAGCTACTGGAATAAAAAGCTGTATTACAATGGGTTATCAATGTAAGAAGCTAACAAGAACACATATGATTATAGCAAAGACAAAAGATGCCTATTGGCTTTAGTCTTGAAAAGACATAGGCTATAGCTAGGAGGAAAACATACAGAAGAAAAAGAGTTCCACCAGCATGCGGCTCTTGAAAAGAAGCTACTGAAATAGGAAGCTGTATTACAATGAGGTATGAAAACAGCGAATTGATGGAGACCACTAGACTAATGAGGCAAACGAGCTGAAACAAAAGAAGCGGAAAATAGATCACATAATTCTGAAAAACACATGCCATGATAGTATTTAGAGAAAAGACAGGGACAAGAAACATCACGCCTGTGTAAGAGAAAGAGAGAGAGAGAGAGAGAGAGAGTGGGTGTAGAGAAGAAGAAAGCGTGGTGCTAATCTAATTACAGACACGTTTCTAAACCTTATCAAGAACCCTTAAATGGGACAAAGATCACCAGCCCAAATCTGACAACAATACTCCATACATGGTATGATCGTAGATTTGTAGAGATAGAAAATAGCCTTGGGTGTGGTAAAGTGTTTAAAGCGATAGAAAACACCAACTTGACGAGAAGCAGAAAGAGCAATGGATCTAATGTATGAACATGAAGAAAGATTTGAGTAGAGAGAAAGACCAATAAGTTTCAGAGTTGATTTCTCTTTAAGAGCAGAGCCATCCATGAAAATGTCAGGAAGAAAAGGAACGCTCTACTTACTATTTAAAAATAATATCCTTCTACATTTACAAAATTCTATAGAAAGAGTTTTATCCCACCCTTGCTAACCTTGAAAGAATCTAGCTAGTCACAGTATTATTAATAGGATATTCGTTTGTTTTTTTTAAATTATATCATAATTCATGAAGATAATACATGTTTTATACATAATAAATAAAATCGGGGTTGTTCGTTACTGATGCAACCTTTATGTCCAAGGCGACCCATCTTAATATTAAATGCACAACAAATCCAGCATCATCTATTTTTCTCTAATAAGCAATGGCAATAATTCATTAAGGCCTTACCATAAATGTAATATTCAGATAGAATATAGTAAATTCTCTCTTTCGTTTCATTTTTACTTCAGTCAAAGTTTTCAGAAATCAGGGGTCCCCTTCCTGGGTCTAACACTTTTTCTTTATATAAGATACCCATATATTCGAATATTCCATTAACTTCTTCTCTACTTCTCAAACGTTGCATTAGTAAAGACGTTAAGAAGATCAATTTTCCTCTCCTCAATTGACCAGGTAACTACGTCATAGTATATCTTCATGTGGTTTCTTGGTCTTACTGGATAGCAGCACAATCATTCATCTAGTCTGGTGAAGTATCCAGATTAGTGCTCTTACTAGAGGTGACATCAGATGGATAAAGTGCACCATTTCTTGTATAAGCAAGTGTGGGGTAGCTGTACAGAGGCGATCTTATTTGGGCTTTGAATACTATGTTATTTTGAATATTTGCCCAGAGTTTACTTGTAGGGGAAAGTATGCTCATACCAGTTTGTCCTGATAAACCCATGTACAGATAGGCTTGAGAGACTCGAGGGCAGTGTCTAGTAGGCAAGTTCACTCCTGTAAGCATTCAAGCTATCTCCAATAGACATTCAAGTTCTCTCCAATAGACATTCAAGTTCTCTCCAATATGCGTTCGAGTTCTCTCCAATAGACATTCAAGTTCTCTCCAATATGCGTTCGAGTTCTCTCCAATATGCGTTCAAATTATCTCCAATAGGCGTTCAAGTTCTCTCCAATAGACATCCAAGTTCTCTCCTAGGCATTCAAGTTCGAAATTATGTGTGCTCGTATGTGTATATATAAATAATTGAATAATTTTTAATTGGTTTATGTAGCTGACTTGAGACGTTGTTCAGTGTGTATATAAAATAAATAGAAACCAATAAAATGCAGAGGTGTCACGCATAAACACGAAGTGGAACAAATTAAGAAACATACAGATGAAATAAGTGTTGCAGTTAGTGCCTTATATCAATATATATATATATTTGTATTAAGAGCCTTATTGTCGTCAGTGGGGTTCGATCGAATTTCCGTATAACATAATATTCCGGGAAAACTTTCCCCTTCTTCAGACGTGTGCTCAACTTTATTTCGAACGTGCGAGGGAAACCGTTGCGAATAGTTCAGCAGAAAAAGAGATGAATATAATTATTTTTTTCATTTATCGTCATTATTGATAAGAATAAACGTAGTTTTATATTGTTTCTATTATTTATATGTTATAATTTTTAATTCACATTTAATTTATTTATTTACCCGTTCTTACGTTCAGTTTCAATTTAATTAATTGTAAAAAGTATTTAATGAAGAGAGATAAGTCTGCTTAGAGTGGTCCCCCATTTCATTAAGATCTATGCTTTACGGTTTAAGATTAATTGTTTTGTAAAGTTGCCAAAGTTACTCTAAGGTTATTCATAGATTACAATTATTATTTTATTTATCTAATAATTTTCATTTTAACATTGGTTTATTGTCATACTATACTGATAGATGATATATATTCAAGTTTGAATGTTTTTTTCGGGGAATACATCTCGATTTAGAATGAAACTAGCTCCCGGAACAGTAGCAGAAACTCGCTATGAAGCGAGCGCACAATGAAGGTAGTGTTGTTTGTAATAAACAGATTATCTAGTGAGCTTTAATATATATTCATTTTTCCTCGGTTGTGGAATATTCCATTTCAGCCTCCTGAAAATGTCGGGTCATCAGGAGAGAATACGCACCGTTTCGGGGCCTTTCTTTCCACGTCTTTTTCGCATATCGTCCCCCTAACTAATTTGAGCCACCATTATCTGAATTGCATTTCAATCAAATTAACTGTTCAATGAAATCAAAACAATTGACTGTTTTACGGTGTAGCGTCTCACATGTCGTTTAATGGCTTAGCGTATCATGTGTTGTTTCACAGCTGAGCATCTCAGGTCTTTGTTGCGTGAAACGTTCTCTCATCTTTGGCAGGTGCAGGTCCAGGTGTGTTTAGACTGGGAAAAATTTGCATATGGAGCAATAAAGCAACCAGAAGCTTAAAATATGATGCATTTTTAAAAATTAAATTAAAAAAAAATGTTGGTCTTAAGTTGTTCGTGAATAAAACGCTTTTTCAGAGGCAGAAGGAGTTTCATATGAAATATTACCTCTTTTTAGTTGTACTTTTTTATATTGGATGTTATCGTGTTCATGTATTATCATGAAACGGTATATTTGAAACATCCCTTAATTAAGAACTTTCATGACACATGGGATGCCGTGAAATTAAAGGAAATACTTCCTTGAACAATATTTTTAATTTGAAATTTAAAAAGTGAGCAAAAAACCGTTAGAAATCACAAATACGATGTACATTTTTTAAAAATGTTCGTTCTCTCTCTGTCCGTCTGTCTGTCTGTCTGTCTGTCTGTCTGTCTGTCTCTCTCTCTCTCTCTCTATATATATATATATATATATATATATATATATATATATATATATATAATATTAGTAATTTGGGTTTATACGTGTAGTTGTTTTCGCGAATTGCCATGAAACAGTGTATTTGAAACATTACCTCCTCCTTTGAAGAGCCAGTGTATTATATGTTCATTCCGCATGATACAATCATCCCGGTCATTAGCTCCTCCTTTTTGTGGGGAGTGTATTATATTTTCTGTGGTTATGATATCATCCTCCCAGGAATTACCTTCGCATTTTAGGGAGGGATCGGCCCTGATGTACTAGCGATGTTTTTGCAAAATATAAAAATATAAAAGAAATAAAAAGAAATATTAAAAATATGATTTCTGTTTTTTGTGTTGTTTTAATGGCAAATCAACCAAGGTTTGGTTTGATTTGGTCTGGTTTATCGGCACACCAAGCGTGCGTCATTTTATGCTGAATAAACTTGTCGAATCGAAATCCTATAGATCGAATAATGATTGTATACTCCAGAAAACATTACTCTTAGAAATATTTTTTATATAGAGAGAAGGAGCATTGCTCCCAGAAAACGGCTCCCAGAAAACATTTTTCCCAGAAAACATTTCTCCCATAAAAAAGTTTCTCTTAGACGGAAATTATACAGAGAGGATACTCTCAGAAAACACCACTCTCAGAAGAAAACTTTTAAGTGAGAGTCGGAACATTACTCTTAAAAACATTATTCCTCAAAAGGATTTACTCTTAGTAACCCCCTTCTAGTGTCTATTCAGGGGGGGGTGATAAAAATGTAGAACTAATGGTTTTTTTTATTTAAAAGAGAATCATATTGAATAATACAGTTAGCTATGAACTTATATACTAGGTCAGGGTAGACCAGCAGATTAATCAGATCGGCCATGGCCTATCTCCCGTCTAGCCTAAGTAAGGGCCGAAGCAAAGTGTTGTAAGTCACTTGACCATTTATGCAACCAGGCCACGAACTGCCCAGCCATCACGGCATCACTGGTCGCCACCATCGACCTATTGGTTGCTCCGTATTCGTCCGTAAACAACAACAATAAAAAGAATGGATTTGAAATAAGCATCGTTGATGTCATATGATGCAATCGTATCCATTATGCTAATTGCGAACCGAAGAATCTTGTTACAGAACGTCGATTTTGGAGATATGCCATTCTTTCAATATCTCTTCTCGAGAGTTTCCCGTAAACATGCTTTGATATCAATGTGCCACTATAAATCCTTCTGTCTGCACTTTTCAACCCGGAACTCGTCGGCAATTGAGAACACATCTTATCAACATAAACATATTTGTTTCGGATTATGCAGTGTCCACGTGAATGCCTTTGTCTCAGAAGATCTTCCAATGTTTCTGTCCTTGCTTTGTCCTGTTAAGCAGTCATTTCTTTAGTAAACTGTTGGTTAGACTTTCTTTATCCGACTTTTTATAGTGCTTCGTGGTATGTTGAAAAAAAATCAATAAAGTACGCGATCGCAAAAACGTGAAATCAAAATATTTATTATTATTAGATAAAAGCTAACATAATTAATTAAATACAAGGACCCCACACGAATCCATACAAGTACCATATATATTACGACGATAGCAAGCCTAGATTGACCGCCCCATTAAATTTGATACCTTTTAAGTAATTTTTCCACTGATAAGGATACCTCCTATTTACAATAAGCCCCACATAGCTAATAAACTACAATTATAACAAGTTTTACGCTCAAATATAAGCCGCTCCCTCAAAAATAATATAGATGTAACACTTACACCCTTTAATTACAGGAATACACCTCCTCCACAATCTAACCCTCTCGACGACTAATAGACTACACCATACAGTATTACCCCTAATATGAATACACTATTGAAGCCGGGTATGATAGAACATCCCTAATTGACGATTACATTATTCTAAATAATATTCTAATAATATTTAAGACCCATATAAACCCACACTCTGCCCCTATAAACTCGGTTCTTTCTTTAAAAGAGACGCTTGAGCGAATTCATCAGCAGATCTTACCGGTGATGGTTGAACTTCATTCTTCGATTTGGGTTCATTTAGTGAGTCACTGATAATTTAGATCGTCTCTAACGGCCTTTTCTAAACGGTAAAAGGTCAATCTATGTCAATGACACCATGGTACGCCTCTGAAATATGTAACGTAGTTTTATGGTATGACCACCGGATTTATGTGAAACGTAATGAAGACACAAGTGAAGACTAGCCGATCTAGTGCAGCATTCACCCTGGACAGGTTAAGCCGGCTTGCTTCCGAATTCTAAAGAAGATCAAATTCACAAGTTGCCACAAGTCGCATGCATTTTATTTGACTCCTTTTCAGTAGGTAAGACACAAGGTCATGTGTGGTTTTTTAAAGTTAGCGCACTACGTGAAATGCACATGGCTTACAAAAATGCCTGAGAAGCCTTGTCGGCATTCCCCGGTAGGGGCGCCTCAGGCGATTATCAATACACTAACCCGTTCTCAGAAAGAAGATAAAACCTGGGAAGGTGAATATCTTAGAACTGAACAGAACGTAGCACAGTCTGACAGCAGCGAAATTACTGTTGGACTGATTGTCAAAGACGTATTCCCGACTAGTACGAACAACCCCTTCTTAAGCTGTGCCGCTTCGTAATTACATAGAATGGAAGGCACGCCATTTTTTATCCTGATCTTTTCTCTGTGGTGCTTGGCCTTTTGACTAGGAGTGTAGTATCTGTTCTGATACTAGATTTCATGTTTTATGTAGTCACTCAGTGTAGAAGAAATATTTCTAGACTGAAGCCATTTTTATTTTTTATCCTAATCCAGCTTACCCCTTTGTGGGGAGCTGGGTTTTCCCCACATCAAAAGTTGACCTTTGTCTAACTCTGCCCTTGTCGGGGGCAAATAAATAGAGACTCGGGGAGATGTATATGGACAGTTGAGCAGCTTCTGAATACAATATCACTTTTCAAAGAAAGAGACGCAAAAGCCTGGAGTGTGGACTTCTTAGTGTTAAATAGTCGCAAAGGTGTTAATGGAAATGTTAGGGACCAGAGAGTTTGCTCCGAACAATTCATCCCATCTCATCTCATTTTCTTTACATGCATGCAAGTTAAGGTCCTGCTCTTTTAAATAAAGCTTGTTGATTAGAAAAAATAAGAAAATTACGACGCCGTTTGTATCAGCGAAGATTGAACGAGAGAAGACGTGTTTACCAACTGTCCTTGAAACGGTGGAAGAGAGACTCGCTGAGTGATGACTTTCATCTTATCTCTCTCTTTTTCTCTTTCTATCTCTCTCTTGCAAGCCCTTAGTGAACATTTAGATTACATTTGCATTAAATTTGATCCATCCACGTATTGATCTAAATTGCAATTTCTTCTTAAGATACCTTCAGATTTACCCTTAAGTTATTTTAGAAATTTGATAAAATGCACGGTGTATTCTCTAAGCAGAAACCGCTTGAGTAGGTTTTTGTACTGTTGGGGATAAGTCCTTGACAATCAGTCCGTTGCCGTCGGGCTAAGAGAATTGTTCTGTTCACTTCCGCCTTCCAATCCTTTATCTTGTTCCTGAGAAAAGATTTGTGTAATACTAATTGCCTGAGGTGTCCATAACAGGGAATGCCGACTGGGCTGTTCATACATTTTTTAGGCCAGAGTGCGTTTATCCTAGCGCGATTGATGTTTAAAACCACACCTGACCTTGTGCCTAACCTCCTAAAAAAGGAGGTCAATAATACACACACACACACACACACATATATATATATATATATATATATATATATATATATATATATATATATATGTATATATATATATATATATATATATCTTACACACCATACTACATACAGAATTTATTTCCCCCCACAATTCGTATTACCGCTTCCCTTCGGTTTTTTTTCGGTCTTTCACTGTATAATATGTCGAGTTCTGTTTGATAAAGCTCATTTTACAAAATGAATATGTTCGAACGAATTGACCGAATTATCTTGGTCTATGTTTAATCATGTGTTTTGGGCTTTTTCTTTATCTATTTAATAAACTATTTTTTAAAAATATTTCTACTTTTCCTTGTTTCATTATTTATCTTATTTTATTTATTTATTTTATACTTAAAACAATATACTATATAGTATTATTATTGTTATTATTATTATTATTATTATTATTATTATTATCATTATTATTATCAGAAGCATGATTATTATTACTAGTATTAGTATTATCAGTATCATTATTGACATTATATACTTCTATTATATTTCTATTTTTCCTATTATATCTGGATATATATGTGTTGGCATCCGTCAGTCGCAACGACTATGGATCAGCGCCGTAGTGTGCATCTTTTTGTGTGACTGCAGAGACCACTTCTTGATTTGCATGGTCTACTACAGCGTTTACATAGAGAAGGTTTGTTGTGTAATGTGTCACTTCGGCTGGTTCGTCTGCCTGTAGGCTCGCTCTTCTACTAGCTCTCTTTGCAGTGTTTTCATCGTGGAGGGTCTTCTCACAATTCACTTCTATTCTATTATATCTGAGTATACATTTTTATATATTGTTGAATGAAACTAAATTGTGATGTTTTTGTTCTTGACATCTATGTGTAATGTTTTGAAGGGCCGCCAGAGAAAATAATTTTGGAAATAATCTAAAGTAATATACAAAATAAAATATTCCGAATCGTTTAAGAAACGATCGTACGACATATATTGTCGTGTTTAGTTCTGGAAACTGATATAAATAGTGTGCTAATTTTATTTACTTAAACTTACTTACTTATATATATATATATATATATATATATATATATATATATATATATATATATAATATCAATAAATATTCAATTATTATAACCTCCAGACACCAACGTTTAAAGCTTATTGCTTTGATCAGTGTAGGTAGTGATAACTTCAGACGGGGATGAAGCGCGAACCTCCTTCACAGAGTAAGCCTAGACTCCGCGAGATACAGAAGGAAAGAGAAAAAGAGAGATGTTACTGAACTTGATATATACAGTGATCATGTGTATGTATATCTGTGATATGGTACTTACCAGTAAAACTCGAGATATTTATCATATACTCTCATGCGTAAGATGCGTTAAAAACTCTGTTAAAGGTCCGTAAAATATGGCGATTCCGGCCGAATCGAATACTGGGAGAGCATTGTGCTTTAGCAGCACATAAATCTCCAGAACGATCTTAAAAGGATTTGAAGACGTGCCACTTGTTTCGGGTAAGAAACCTGTCTCGGCGTGAAATGATATACCACCAGTAAAAAGATATATGAAGAGACATATCGAAGATGAAAAGAAAGAGATAAACACAGAGAGAGAGAGAGAGAGAGAGAGAGAGAGAGAGAGAGAGAGAGAGAGAGAGAGAGAGAGAGAGAGAGAGAGAGAAGCGAGATGTAAAGCGAGATGTAAATCGAAGAGGGAGCGATATATATATATATATTCATATATATTTGTGGGTATGTATATATGTGTTCTTTTTTTGTTTTATTTTATTTTAGTCGAAGTTCACAGAAATCAAGGGAGCCAACACTTGATCTTTATATGAGATCCATATTCACCTGTTCCAATAAAGTACTCCTTTAGCTCTCAAGCCTTGACTTTGTAAAACCGTGAATCACATTAATTTTCCTCTTCCCTATTGACCAGTTGATTATCTTATATATCTTTCATTTGG
>OY744519.1:152679180-152726680 GCA_963556195.1 Sepiola atlantica
TTGACGTTGCTAGTCACTCATTAAGTTAAGACAGTCGGCAAACAATCAAAACACGTAATGGGCACGCCGAACACAGTTATCAAGGAGATAGCGATGCTGAGTCATCCTGCCTTTATATACAAAGTGGTGCGTAAAACCGTTGAGTATTGAAATCAGATAACAGAGAAAAATGCACTAACAGTCAAATTTAGACGCTGCGATCTCACTCGTGCATCGAGTGAATACTTTTTTCTAAGTCGTTTCACACAAAGTAACGAAGCCGCAAATTGAGTAAAAATTCACAGCATACAGAAAATAAATACAGTACTCCCTCAGAAGAAAACTCAAGTTTTTGTGAATACGAAGAATACAACCAAGAAAGTATTTGTGTTTTGTGAATTGTACGAACTGTGTGTGACCTTCACGATTTTGTTTTATATTATCATTCTACATATGTGTGTCTTCTCTCAGTCGGTGTATGTCCGGACAGCAGCGACTTATACTTCTTACTAAACAAATCACATCGTTGAGAAAGATATTGTCCAGCTAACAAATTACTCACCCCAATACAAGTGCGAAGACGTTATATCAACCCGTTCCGAAGTTCCCATCCGAACGGTTGGCCAGGTGCTCGAGCGCATATGCGAGGTTGAAATAATTACTTCTACTCTGTTGCTGAAATTTGTAATCTAAAGGAAAACGACTGATCGGATAAAATATACAAATAGATGAATTCAAACGAATGCCATTTTAAAAATACATACATATAATTGGGCTAAATCGCATTCAGGGCAGATGTTTAGAACATGGATGTGAGAAAGTTCACGGACGCACTTGAACTAGAGTATTTATTCTTATTGATCACGTGTGAGCAGCATGATTTTCTTTAAATAAAAGACTGGTTTAATAGAAGTAGTTCGACGTGTTTTACTATTAAACGGCTCAGAACATCAAGCAGTATATGAAGCTATTGAAACGAGTGGTGTTAGAGAAACGTATACCACGTAATGGAGTTCAAGTGGCGAGCACATTGTTCTTCATATAAGTATCGAAAATTGTGTTTGAGAGATTCTACTACG
The DNA here is from genome assembly GCA_963556195.1 of Sepiola atlantica. Classification (NCBI taxonomy): domain Eukaryota; kingdom Metazoa; phylum Mollusca; class Cephalopoda; order Sepiida; family Sepiolidae; genus Sepiola; species Sepiola atlantica. The sequence continues at coordinate 152,680,239 of OY744519.1, forward strand.
TGTTAAAGATCTAGTGACAAACACGTTGGTGCATCTCATACGGTGCCACTTGAGCAGAACTCATATTTCACTCATTTACTTTTATGAAGCTACAAACACACCAAACAAATAGGTGAACATCTAGCTTTACTTTATCTATAAGATACACATTTTTATCTAAGAGACAGAGAAAGTATAATAATCCGGAATCAAAGTATAAGCACTGCAGACAAGTTCATCTTTTCCGGTTACTTGTAGAAAGTGATACGGGATTTATTACTTATATATATTTAATGTTTTATCTATATTTACTCGTTTCAGAGGAAGTTTTTATCGCACCTCGTAAAATTAAGCCTAGCATCCAATACGTCTGAAAGGTTTACGCATATGCAGATAGTCTGCTAGTGTGTTTAGCGTGAAAATGATGTTGAAGGGATTGGTGGTAATTCGGGCACTGGTTTCTGTATTATCGTGTTGTGTTTTTATGTTCAAGTTTTATTTCGCTTCCGCCAGGCTCTCTTACTCTAACCCTTACCCTAACCTATTTTATCTGTCTACATTCTTAAATAAAGGTGTCCTAGGTTATGACCGTCGTTAATACGAGAGGGCCGTCTATCGAGATTTAAGCACGATTAGGTAATCCCTCTGATCAAAGTTGACCCTAACCCTAACTCTAACCGTAATCCGATACACAGCTATGTATTGGATTGGCCAAAAAGTTCGTTCGTTTTTTTTTGTTTTTTTTTTTAGAAAGGAGGAACCCAACACTCAACTTTGAGAAGTTAACTGACTTTATGCACTTAATTTTCCACGCTTTGACGTCTAAATAATTTCTGCGATTTGTCTGGTTGTTAAACGGCAATCTTATTCAACTACGGCTTTTGTTAGGTCACTGTCAATCATCTTTGGCCGGCCAGAACAATGAGAATCTCACTAAAAATGTCTTTTTCGGAATCGAAAAAAACATTTCTGACACACACGTCTTGTAACAGCAATTACCATATACACATGTCATATCGCTATGCAGGTTTCGGTAGCTCTTTTTTTTCTGTAGAACAAAAACACCAGATGTCGTTAGTGGTCTGCTCATTAATCTTCAATGGTTTGTTTACTCATTCCTGTCTCGGCAATGAATATCGGATTTCTTACTTTAGTTACAAAGAAATAGCGTCTCCAGCAGGACTTTCTGCTCACTCGAACCTTTGGTATAAACAACACCTGAATTAATGCAATTTCTAAGATCACCCCACATTAGCACTTCCTAGTGTTCCATAGTGAGAAATAAGAAATAAGTTTAATTTTCATTATCTCAATTTTCGCTCAGTGCAATGTTTTCGTTCTTACATTTCTGTTGTTTTTTTTTTCGCTTCCCGATTTTACAAGCAGGATACTTTAGTTTTTAACCCTTTTAGGCCTGAAGTTAAGCGGTTGAGATCCCATGAGTGTTAATGTCATTACATAGCACACTTACTGATGTAAAGTCTTTTTGGGATTATGACTTGTACTGATAAGACGATCACCAAAGTAGCCCCCAATATTATTGAACAGCGATACGACAATAACTGTTGAGAATTCATATATCAACGTTGGTGTATATAACAGCATAGACTTAAGTGTTTGTTGTTATAATGATGGTAGAATTGTAGAAAAAATGCAGATTTTATTCACGATTCCATGGGTGCCAGTTTTGGGGGTCACCTTATATATACATTTCTGAAGCACATGTTTATTTGAAAAAAGAAACAGCACTTTCCGATCATCATCCTAAGAAAAAAATATGTTTCCAACCACTCCACATTCGACATGGAATTTTCCAAGGAGAGTCTCTTTGAAGATTTTTAGTTTGAAATCCATCTCATGAACTTCAAAACAGTAATTATGGCTAAAAAAATGAACATACTCTCTGTCGAGACAAACTGATTCGACGATCGATAGGAAGCTAACAATGTATCGGGCCCGTCGACGATACCGTTTGAGAGCACTGTGTCAAGAAAGTTTGTCGGCCCTCTTTCTATACGAAAGAGTGCGGAGGTCATACACGTCGACCGGCTTACGACGACGGAATCTGTAGGCACTGCACATTGTCGCACTTGTGTGCAGGGCGACCGCGAATTTGAGGCTTTTATAAATCTAGAAAGCGATTTGTCAATCTATTACATTAAATATTAAAATAACGCGCACATGTCTATAAAACGTTTTCTACGTAGGATCACACTCACTTTTCGACACGTTCATTGAAACACATATAAATATGGGTATTTGTTCAGCTTTTGAATTAGACAAAATGTACTTTTCTATTCGGCTTTTCCCGACTGTTTACATAAACAGCCGAAAAATGCTTATCTAAACCGAAGACGAGAACATTGTAAATTGATTACATAGTAAATTCGCGATTGTCAAGAATTTCGAACAGACGAAAAAGGGGTCAACAAATAACTGTTACCAAAAGCAATAAAAGTAGGTTAGAGTTAGTGTTCATTGTTCATAAAAATAACTGTACAGCAAGTATTTTTCTTGCTTTAAATATTGATTTTTTTTCTGTTTGAACACCGCCTCGTTTTTATTTTGCCGTCAATTCGTTTTCATTCGCCTTTTACCAAAGCTAACACTCACTCGAGTATTAGGGTTAATGGGATAGATGGATTATCAATTCCATGATGAAGACTACTATGAGAGGATTTAAAATGAGGAATCGAATAAACAACATTCAATTTCCTGGACGTACTTGATATGTCTGCTGTTTTTCATGTTAATTTATCCTTCTTAGTTATTGCTGATGATTTTTTAATAACAAAATCATAAAAATCCAAGCCCCAGGGGTCCCTTCAGGTAGAATTTTGATCAGACACTTGTTTCCGCTTTGTTCATAATTGAACATCCATAATTTCTCTTCACCTTAATGTCATAGGCTGGTAATTAAAGAACCAGTTAATTACGGAATGGTTTGAAATTCCTGTGAGATTTAATTAGAATTCATTAGTTTTTTTTTCAAATTCCTGAGTATTGCAGTCATTAAAATGAGCCGGAAATTTAAGAGTTTTAATTTAAAAACAAAAAAAATAAAAAAAACAAAAAAAAACGAAGTTTCATTTATAAATTGTCTGCATATTATATGAAACTAGCAGGGCTACCTGGCGTTGCCCGATGCCACTCAAAACAAAATTAAAGAAGCTACAAAGTGTAACATATTTCTATTAAACATTCTATTTCTCTACGTCTCTCTGTCAACCGCCTTGCCCCGTTTTCTCCATCCATATCTATAACTTTTTCTGTGCCCATATAGAGTGACAAAAAACCCTTTCTTTCCACCCCTTCTTTCTTTGAAGATAAATTATGTTAATAATGACAATAGTCTGAAGAGAATGTTAAGAAACGATAAATAAAATCTGGCGATAGCGTCGAATAATTTTGAAATGAGTCGGCAGTTTCTTTTCACTAAATAAGATTGAAAATACCTGAAAAACCGAACCTCATAACGATATTTTACCAAGTTGACCCCCAAAGACCGAATATATTTTTTTTAATTTCAGATATTATTCATCCGAGGCATCGCTGTTCAACAATATATCAACGTTGTTATTTATATAGAAATATTTATCAACTGCGTGTTTTACATTGAATCATTCAGTTGTTTACGATTTAAAAATATCCTGTATTAGAATAACATATTTTAAGAATAGCATGTGTTTATCTTTCAAAAAGCAATTTTCGTAAATTATTCCGCAGCACTTCAGTTCAGGAATATTCTGGGAATTGTTTTCATCGACGTTTTCTTTGAGAAAATCGCAGAGACAGAAAGCTATTGATTTAAGATCCGGTGAGTGTTAAGTCAACTCTAGGATCACAACTTTCACTGATGAGACAATCAGCAAACAAGCCATGTTAGGCTTGACCATTCCTCACGGATAACATGTCGGTGAGTGCGAAAGTCATTACAAATCACAACTTGTACTGATGAGACGATTACGAAAGTATCCGACAATATTATTGAACAGCGATACAATAAAGACTGTTGGATATTCATGAATTAAAGTTGGTGGACAAGTCACGCATAAACTTAAGTTTAATTGTAGCAAATATGGTTCAATTGTAGAAAGGGTTGATTTTATTAACGATGGCAGCTTTAGGGGGTTCACTTTGTAAAATAACATTTTTGAAGCACATGTTTATTTGAAAAAAAACAAACACTTTCCGTAAATCAATCCAAGAGAAAACATATTTCCAACCACTGAACATTTGACAGGGAATTTTCCAAGGAGATTCCTTTTTAGTTTTTCTAATTTGAAATCCATATCTAGAAATTTTAAACAATAGTTTTTTGATGAAAAAACAGATTACGTCTCTTGAATTCTGTGTTCTACATGAATAGTTTATCGTTCTTGGCCTTTTGGCTAAGATCAAAGTGTAGTATCTGTTCCGATGGATATGCACCCCATAGACTGGTATTGTCTTGGCCTTCGGGGCTTGATTTACGCCGGTCTATGGGTGTGTCCTGTGCAGTTCTAGGAGGTCCACCCTCCCAGGCTTCGCCTCCCCTCTTTGGGAAGGAGTAAGTTTATTGCTTACTGCCTGAAGCCCCCCTACCGGGGAATGCCGACGGGGCTGCCCAGGCAATTTTTAAACCCCACTTTCCCGACCCGACCTTGGGTCACATCTTACTTGTAGGAGTAAAATAAAAACTGGCCTTGTGCCTAACTCCTGGAGAAGAGTAAATCAATACTCATTATAGAACTAACTATATCTATCAGGCGTTGCCCACGAGCGTTTTACTTTCATTTTTTTCTTTTAAATATTTTTCGTTAAACTAAAAACTATACCGTTTTTTAAACTAAATTATTTTATACCACATTACTTTGTAATGAGAGTTTAAAAGTTAAATTACATTCTTACCGGCTTATTTGATCATTAAATTATTAATTTTACGTAATTAAAAAAAACTACTAGAAGAATTTTCGATACTTTTATAGAGAACAGCCAACGTTTTCGTGACTTCGCGTTGTCGGGCAGGTCACGGAGGCGCTCGGGAGTTGATAAAATCTATTAAACAATAAGGTTGCAGCAAGCAGACGATTACTTTTGGAAGAAATTAATTTCTACGATCTGCAGCGCGTAAAAAATAAATTTCCACGATCTGCGTCAGCACGTTGAATCTCCCGAATGACTCCTTGAGTTTTCTCAGCAACGGTTAATTCTAGCGAAATACTAACCCTAACCGTAACCCTAAACTCTAACCCTAACCCAGAAAATGTTTAAAAAAACATGAATTAAAAACACAAAAAATTGGTTAAAAACAGTTGTTTTGTTATATAGAAAACTCATTTGTTGAAACATTTCGTTGCATAATGCTGTACAATGGTTCCTTAGACAACAAAATCTAATTAATAACACTTGTTCAGCTATGGTTCGTTCGTTCTTTATTTTTATATATGTATTTTACTTTTATTTTTTGTTTAACTTTTTCATTTGCAACTTTTCTTCAATGTATCGTCTAACAGTCTTCGCCTCGTCAACTCTCAGGAGCTTCCGTAACCTGCCCGAACGTTGACGACGCAAAGTCACGGAAACGCTGGTCGTTCTCTATAAGAGTACCGAATTCTCGTCCGTAAAATTAATTGCTTGAACAGAATAGTTTTGCTTCAAACATATAATGCTATTAACCCTTTTTCTAGATTTCTTATTCCAATTCTGATATAAATGTATTAGATGATTTTGATTCTAAAAATATCTCAAATGTAAAGTATAAGGGATTTTAAGAATAAATTTACAATCAGGAATCTTTCTTAATTTATGTTTAATAAATATGAATCAAATTTAATGCACATCTGAAATATTTGAATTTTCAAATGGGATACTGTGCCTATATTATGCCCCCCAAACTTTTTTGAAAATACTCCAAAGGAGCTGAAATTTAGGGAACCAGAAAGAGCGGGTAAATTTCTACACGCTTTGATTCTACAGAGAATTAGGTACTTCAAAGAATATTGAGATCACAGTGAGTTTTAAAAATATGGATTTTGTACAAAAAAATAAACAGAATGTTTTATTATTTACATTTCTTTTAATATCCAATTTGATGGAGACACAAGCCTGCAAGAACAAAGAAACCATTTATTTTAGTTGGTTTTAAATACATCAAAGGAGACACCACAAGCCACCCTGGTGTTTGACAGCAGAAAACCTTGGATATTTATTTCGTTTTTCGCGTTGCGTCTTTGGATATACGACCGATTCAGTCAGTCATTTTGTATGAATCAATTGATTACATTTTTGGCATTGGTTTCCCCGATATCTTTTTAGTTATAATTATATATCGCGTACTTGCAGGAGAGACTACGTGAAGGTTGCCAACATCCTAATTGAAAGTGGTTCTTCTAGAACGAACTGGATTCAAACTTGGCACACCTAGGTCGTCAGTCCGTGGCGTGAATCACTTAGCCACCGTCATATCCCAATGGGCCGATCAGTCGACCCATCAGTCGATCTGCTTCAGTTTAACTGCAAAACGCGTAAATTGAATAGACAGATCTTATTTTCTCAAACGAATGAAATGGAATCGATTGTTTTCTTGTAAACAACATGAACCAACGTTGCTAAAAAACCTGACAAACTAGAATCAACTGTGTTTCTTTAAATACTTATGTGTCGTCACCTTTCAAGGCCAACATCTATTCGAGGATAAGTGGACATTAGATTGTCAGTTGGATGATGAACCACATATTGAGATGATTGAAAAAATGGATAGAATGGACAACATTAAATAGCTTAATAGGATGGCTCGAAAAGTATTTGTTGGCATTGGACTTGAAGACGACAACGTCAGGCTTGAACAGTACACTTCGTCCTTTAGAATATGTTGGACTGACTACGGTCTTTCTCTCCCTCTCTCTCACTTTCTCCCTCCTTCTCTCTCCGTATCACTCTTTCTCTTTCTCTCTCTCTTTCTCTCTCTCTTACTAGAGAGAGAAAGAGAGAGAGAGAGAGAGAGAGAAAGGGGAGAGGATAGGAGATAGGGGGGGCACTGACAAGGACTGGGATGGATTCGATAACTAGATGGAGATAACGCTACAGAGAAAGGTAGATAACTTGGGAGTATTAGAGTCATGGACGGGAGTAATTTAATCACTAGATAGAGAGATAACCTAAGAGAAAGAGAGGTAAAAGGAGTAGATTTAGAGGATGAAAGGGATGTTATAACTAGATAGACAAATATCTCTAGAGAGACAGAGAGAGAGAGATAACTTGAGAAAATGAGAGAAAGAAAGAGAGAGATGGCGAGGGTGGTTCAATAACACGAGAGAAATAACTCTAGAGAAGATGTATATCTAGAGTGTGTGAGAGAGAGAGAGAGAGAGAAGGAGAGGGAGAGAGAGGGGGGGGAGACACGTACACACACAAATTGATAAATAAGAAGATAAATACTTTTCATACTAAATCGTTCACCACTTACCAAGTAAACAATTCTACTCAAGTATAAGGGTTAATGAGATGTTGGATAATAACATAAATTTAATAATAACAAATATATGTATATTGTATTATTATAAGGTGGAAACTTCAAAACGCATTCCACTGTTATATGTCTTTATTTGCTTCGGTTCGTGTTTATAATTTACACCTCTGCATTGTCTTGTCTTCTATATATCACTTTTATATACACACTGTACATAGCTTTAAGCAAAGTACATGGACCTCTCAATAACTTTTAATTACTTAAATTACGTTAGCCGACCTCCTTTATTTCAAAAAACAAAATACGTATTATTATACCCATAGTCGAAACTCAGTACTGATATTTACAAAGAAATAACGCCCTAAAAGTATGAAAAGACCTTAAATTTGATTTATGTTTACATTTAAATTGCCGATCATTTTTGTAACCGTAAATGCTGATTTTCTATCCATTGGAAATGAAATAATTAAAATTGTGACTATGGTTATTTTACTGGTGTGCCTCCCTTTATCAAGGTACAGGAGAAGTAAATTAAATGACAGTGTGAAAAACAGAGTCACCTTATCTCTAAATGTCCACAGAAATATGAACAAATATCAGAGTCGATATATCTTTCTTATATCTTTATTCGGATATCTTAATTTCCATTTAAATTGAAAAATAATGAACATATTTTAAAAGAGGTTTTGGTAATTTATCCGTTTTTATAAAATCACTGTAATTAATTACAGGTAATATTGTCAAATAGCATATATCTATATTGTCGAAACAATGAATTTGAAGCTAATTTAATGAGAAAAAAATTGTATTAATAAAATAGGTGGAAACTGCATATGTATATTTAATCGACCATTATCTGTCTTAATTTTCTTCAGTTTGTGTCCATCCGTTACACGTCTCCATTGTATTACCTTCTAATTTGGCTTATATATATATATATATATATATATATATATATATACATTTATATATATATATATACATATATATAGATATATATATATATACATATATATAGATATATATATATATATACATATATATTGATATATATATATACATATATATAGATATATATATACATATATATATATATATATATTATCTATATACATCTATATATACATACATACATATATACATATATATATATATTATCTATATACATCAATATATACATACATACACATATACATATATGTATATATGTATATTTATATACATATATATATATTTATATACATATATATACATATATATATATGTATATCTATATACATATATATATACATATTTAGATATATATACATATATATATATATATATGTGTATCTATATACATATATATACATATATATATATATACATATATATACACATATATATGTATATCTATATACATATATACATGCATATATGTATATACACATCTATATACATATATATATGTATATCTATATACATATATATATATATACATATATATATATATATCTATATACATATACATATATATATATACCTATATATATATGTATATATACATATATATACATATATATACCTATATATATACATATATATATATACCTACATATATATACATATATATACATATATATACCTATATATATACATATATACCTATACATATATATACATATATATATATACATATATACATATACATATATATATATACATATATACATACCTATATATACATATATATATATACCTATATATATACATATATATATACATACATATATACACATATATATACACATATATATACATATATATATATGCATATATATATATACATATGTATCCATATATGTATATATATACATATACACATATATATATGCATATATATACATATAGATATATATATACATATATATATAGATACACATATATATACGTATATACGTGTATATATATATACATATATATATATATATATATGTATATATAACACCAAAATTAAAACATAATCGATACACACATGCCCTCTGATAGACTCATACACGTATTCATTTATGAATATTTAACAGAATTAAAATGATCACATACAGATATAGCAAGTCTATAATTATGTCCATATCAACAGTTATTAATTAAAGTGATTAAATAAAAAGGAGAAATTATTAAAAAAAACGTTTCTTACAAAGGACGGAATTAAAATTACAATGAAATATACACTGAGGCATAAACAAGAACAGTTCGTAGAGAAAGTATAAAGAGTGACTGCCCCCCCCCCTCTCTCTCTCTCTCTCCCCCTCTCTCCCCCTCTCTCTCTCTCTCTCTCTCTCTCGATAGCGACGCTACATTTTTATACTGTTTTTGAATTATATGATTGTTTTCATTCCGTAGACAAACCTTTTGAATTCATGTTTAACTGTGCTTTTTAAGTCGCTTATAAATTGTAAGTTAATCCATTACTTTTATATACACACTAAACAATGCTAAACCTCTTACACATTTATAGATTATTAGGTCCCTTAAATTACTTGATCCTACACCCTTCATTTCTAAACACAAAATACCTTTTATTATACTTATAGTCGAGACTCAGTGACGATATTTACAAAGAAATGATATGTGTAGAAGTTTAGTTGAATCCTTTTGATCAATGGACTATCATATCTACTTGCATGTATAGCCACAGTGAAGAGCTGTGATGAAGCGATACAGTCTGTCTGTAGATGACAATATATACTAGAAAAACATGTGACCTGTTAAGCAGAGTAAAACTTTTCGAATTTGGAAAAAAAGTGAGGTTAAAAATTCAGTTAAATATAAAACATAAAGAAGACAACATCCTAGCCCGTTCTATCTTTCTTTCTCCGTCTGTCTGTCTGTCTGTCTGTCTCTCTCTCTCTCTCTCTCTCTCTCTCTCTGTCTGTCTATTTCTCTCTCATTATCCAGCGACTGATAAAATCAAATCACTACCACTGGCGTATTCCATTTTGTTTATAATGGATTTTTTCAATCTTTTTCATTTTTCTTTTCTATGTTAATTTTGATTTAAATTACCTCCTTGAAAACTAATAAACATATTTTTATGGTAAGTTTGCGTAATTTACTCTTTTAAAAAAAATAAAATCACTTTAATTACTGGATATATATTGGGAAATACGAAAATAAAATTATAAAGAACTTACATCAAACATTGACTTATTATAAACTGTTTAAAAATAGTTATGTAAATTAGGCACACAAATAGCTGTGTTTAGGTCCCAGTTCGGTACTTGAATAGATAAGGGTCAAGGAAATAGCCAGTCAGATTATTATCGTCTGTCTTCACCTCCACGAGAGTATCGAAAATAAATTGTGGGGGTGACCAGAAGATTACTTGGCCCATCTGCAGTTTACGGACCGTGCTCAACTAGTAACGTTATTATTTACAAACCCATTTATAACATGAGGAAAAGAGGCTTTGTTTACTATTCTGTATATTCACCTAACAATTTAATAATCAAAATATACTGTAAAAATTGAATAGCACTTGGAAATATTATCTAAAAAATAGCACGGTCCGTAAACTGCAGAAGTACATATTACTTAAGAGGAACTGATATTACAAAGTGACTGCTTAACAAGTATTTGTTCACATTAGACTTGAAGTCGACCAGCTTGTAGTAAGTTGAGAATCCAACTCGTAGTACCTTGTACCACAAATGGGATGTTCTTGGAAAGAAACTTTGCTAACGTAAGTTTCATTTGGTTTTTGGTAAGGAAAGAGAGAACGGAAAATTATTTGCTGTGGTTATAAAAGACGAGTTACTGTTTTGAATGTTTTGTAGAGGGTAATGTGTTCGGATCTTACGTCAAATAAACGAAGGCGTTTGACGTGTGGCGGATAAGATGATACACACTTTCTCTTGTTTCCTATACATTGAAAAAAGCGGGTGTCTTTGGATCAGCTGCCACCCCTGTTTTGAAGAATGGGTACGGAGAAAACTCATCGATATTATGTAACGTCTAACTATATAGGTATACTTATTAAAATGTTAGCAAACAACAATAAGAATTGTTAAACCCCAAATGATTTTGTGCTGTAATTTTAAATATCTTTCACAACTGCTTCCGTTAAAAAGAATACTCAAATAAACACTTGCTTGTGTTTGGCTCTTGAACCAAACCGGAAAACAGTGTGCAGCTCATACTTCAATATATTTCGGAGGGTCCTACTAACCAACACAATAATCATTTTAATTTTTCAGCAAGCTCTTTCGTTTCTAGCACTCCCACCCCAACCGATGAAAGTGTACATATAAAACATTGGGGGTAATGTTGAGTACGTTTCACTTAGAGAGTGAATGGGGTATTTTTGTGACTGAAACTAGTTTAGAGAATAGACCCAGAGGACAACAGCCGACCACTATCTAACCCCACCCAAGTTAGGCCTTTTGCGTCATTTTTTTTTTTTTTTTACTATACTGTGAACTTGTTTGCAAACATTATTAAAATTATTAGGATATAAAACTCATGATTAGAATGTAAAAATGATGATTAATAGATTCAAATTATGATTTGCATATTAAAAGTGTAATAAGGATATTAAAATATATGACAAAGAATATAAAAATTATTATGAGAATATTAAAAGATATAATAAAGAATATTAAAATTATGATTAGTGCATTAACATTATCATCAGAGTATTAAAATAATGATTATAATATTTAAATTGTTATTCGAATATTAAAATTATTATAAGAATATTAAAAGATATAATAAAGAATATTAAAATTATGATTAGTGCATTAAAATTATTATCACAATATTAAAATAATGACAATAATATTGAAATTGTTATTCGAATATTAACATTATTATAAGAATATGAAAGATATGACAGAAAATATTAAAACCATTGAATAGTTAAAACATCATAGATTACTTGCCAATCAGTTTAATTGACTTCTTGACCTTTTGGCTTAGATCAGAGTGTAGTATCTGTTTCGATAGATGCTACAATCTGTATACCGGTACCGTCTTAGCATTCGGACCTTGATTCCGCCGGTCTGAGGTATTGTCCTGTACAAGTCTAGGAGGTCCACCCTCCCATGTTTTACATTCTCTGTGAGAAGAGGTTAGTTTATTGTTAATCGACTGAGGAACCCTTAAGGAATACCGACGGGGCTACTCAGACATTCTTTTTAGACCAGAGCGCGCTAATCCTAGTGACCTTGTGTCTAACCTCCTAGAGAGGAGTTCAATACAATTATCTTTTACCTGGAGGTAAATAACTTGGTCTTTAGGAACAAAGTGTAGTATCTGTTTTTATGCTACACTTAGTCTACTCTGTCATCAGTTAGTGAATAAGTTTTCCTAGACTAAGGTAGTTTTTTTTAATTCAGATTTCCCCTTCTTGGTGAGCTGGAATATCTCCACATTAAAAACTGACCTTGTGTCTAACTTTGCCCTCGGAAAATTACAAGTAAATACGAACTAATGTTGGACATGCTAAAATATTCTGTATTGGAACGTTATTATTATGTGTAAGGTGTCAAGCTAAAATTAAAACGTATCCACTCGGTCATGATGGCTATTTTTGTCACCGGAAATTGCGAATCGGTCTTTATCCAAACACAGTCACCAATTATTTAAGACATGAATTTATCTTGCGCCGTCGAATAAAAGACATTTCGAAAATATTCTGTATTGGATACATGATTACTATGATAATTAATATGTTAGCTATATAAAAACAGTGAATTTGTAATATATTTAAATTTTGTTAAATTTCCATCCAGAAAAATGTATTAAACTATTTAAAAAATAGTTTCCAAATAAACTATTTATAAAATATTTTCAAAATTAACGATTAAAAAAATATTTTATAAATAAACTATATAAAAATATTTTCAAAATAAAGTATTTATAAAATATTTTCAAAATTAACGATTGAAAACATATTTTGAAAATAAAATATGTAACAATATTTTCAAAATAAACTATTTAAAAAATATTTTTTTAGAACTATTAAGTTATATTTTTAAAAAAATATATAAAAACATTTTAAAATTAAACTATTTAAAAAACACTTTCAAAACACTATTTTAAAATAGGGAAAGGAATATATTCGTAACAATCTGCTACGCATATTTGGTACCAATGAGCCGCCATATTTCATTTCAAAATGGCCGTTGTTTGAAACCTACATTTTCGTTAATTTTGTAGTCTAATGCTATTGACTCGATTCTGCATCCAAATGTGTTTTGGGAGGAAAGAAATTCGATGCTTACAATCGACATTGTGTATCTTTATAAGTTAGCCAACATATTGAATTTCAAAATGGCCGTCACTTGATTTCTAAATGTGCGATTACCTCTGGGTCAAATATTTCTATAATACATGACAAATAAAACATCCATTTTTGAAAATGACACACTTTATTACAGTACTCCACTTAAGTCATGAGAGATGAATATTAATCATCATGTATTTTTGACAAGACAAGATTTTACTCAAAGTCTGTGAACTAAAATGTTTTTTGACAAGTTTCAGTTATTTATTAGATTCTGTGTTGTTCTAGGTTTGATATGTCACTTTTGATAAAAGATTTTATTGATTAGTCTTCTTCATTTCTTTCAATCAATATCACAAAATGATCAATTCGACGTTACGTCTGAATATCCACAAAAATAGTGTGAATATTAACACAAAACAACGTAAACTTCTCAAAACTAGCTTTCACTGTATAACTCTTAATAAAAATATCAATTTACTTCAACTACTAATTTTGAGTTTTATACTTTGGATACATGTCTTAAGTCATTAAATATCTAAGTTAAAATTCTAGCATGCTATGGTATAACATATAAGGTTGGGTGTGTACTGACATTCTGCAATGGTCTGGTATTTGAGGCTAGATACACATCGGTACTGAAAATATGTGTACATAAATCGTAACATCTTAACCAGTTCAGCATTGCCACACGTAAATGAATGTTGTGGACTCATCTTCATGTGCAGTCCCCTTCACACACACAGAGGGCTGTGCACTTAAGGGCAGCCTTCTTGCACTTGCAGCGTCTCACACACCCTTTCTGGCACTTGCAAGAAACCAGCTCAATGCAGGTGTGAGCTGCCTCAGATAGCCTGGTCTAGAATGGTGTGTATTGTCCTCCAGTCATTGACCAACCCTAGTTGGTTGGTAGTGGGAGTTCTGGTGCTATCAGCAGTATCTGACCCACACATGTCCACCTTGATATAATGCCCTCTTGACATGTTTCTCTAAATCTGCCATCATTGGAAGGAATCAGCTGCACATTGTTCTTCCTTGCGAATCGTTTCCTCCTGGTCTTGTCAATGTCCGTGCATTTGCTGGTTCGATCATACAACAGGATCACGAACCTCTCGATTATGAACATTGCATCATTTTGCTATGTCAATTGGTGCGGAAGACAGCTGAATCAGTGTCTCTATCAACTCTGGCAGACTGTCCATGCGGTCTTCTTGCCATATCTAGCAAAGCTTGACACAGTACTTCATCTAGTTAGAGCGTGGAACATGGGCAGTGCACGAGCTTTCTCTTGTCCTATTCCATGTGCTGCTAGGTATCAGAAACTTGAGCCTGTTCCGAATGCCGGCCATAGTTTATCTTCTGCTTGCAATTTCTGTACCACGAACACTGGCAGCACCACAGCATCGGTGTCTACAGTCTGGATGACTATTGAATCGTGTCCGTGCTTAGCTGCGTGAGATGCATGCAGCAACATCCGACTGTCAGTTTCTTCATGGTTGCATGGGTCGATTGAAGTAAAATCTGGTAGTTGTGTCTTGCTGAGCACTGCCTTCCCATCAGTAATTATGAGTTGATTGTCCTCCTTGTCAAACCATACCAAGAGAGCTGTTGAGAGAAACTTAAACAGCTCGATCTTGTTGCTGTCTACTCGTAGAAAGTGCTGCCAGTTTCCTGGTATGGATGAGGCGGTCACCACACCTCTCCGCACGCCTTGTCCCCGCTTTGCAAGTGTACTACCTTTCAGCGAATCAGCAAGGTAAGTATCCCAGATCAGATCCAGGCGTGACACTGCCTAGTAGATATATATGGAATGCAGATCTGAAGTGCGTACTCTTCAAAGGTATTTGATGCAGCCGGCGCAATCATCTAGACAATAGCTGCTTAATCAATCACTATAGAGGTAGTGACCGGAGTGTCTGTTATAGCGTCGGAGATTCCTTCCAAACGTGTGATGAGATAACTCTTTGTACCAGTGAAGAGGTTTCCAGCATCAGACAGGGCAGGAGGACATGCCTGGTTCGCATGACGAAGAACTATTTAAGGTTTCCTTCCATCGTTTGGCAGCCAATGTACAGGCGTGCGAAGAGTTCACGGTCATTCTTGACGAAGGTGAGCTGTTGCTGACCTTTGCTCTGGCTTCTTGGAGTTGAAGTGCTGAACACCTTCAGCTTGTTATGAGGTATGGGGTTGGCCACTGCCTTTTTTCTGTCCAACATACCCTCTCTGGTGAAAGCCTCGAACTGCTCTTGGCCAATCATCGTGATCAAGTTTTGTGCGAGTGAACTGTATCCACTACCAATGTCTTTTCTCTTAGATTGGTCAGGTTCGGTCAATGTCTCCATCTTGTCCTCTTGACATATGATGCATAACCTCCAGTCAGTAGTGGGGAGGTGTTGTGATGTTGATGAAGTTCGCTCAGCATGAGCTAGTGTGACCATCTTAGACATAGTGATAGAACTGTCTTTAGAAGAACAAGTCTACAGGCATGCATGCATCACGATGAACATGAAAAAAACAACAATGTAGCATTTCTGTAATCATAAATGCCATGAAAACTGCTACTACAACTACACTCTAAAAAATTCTGTGACAGACCCGGAAAAGGATCAGTTGAGGCCAAACCCTATCCTGGATACAAAAATGACTCGGAATGGAGTTAGATTTTACGCGGAAAATATCAGAATTTACCCAGATGTGGGCATATTTATTATACCTTATTCTGTGGCATTTTTACCCGAAAAAGAGTTTGGCCCCAACTAATTACTTTCCGAGTCATTCAATATGTCAGCAACATTATTAGTGATGCGCAATGCAGCTTGTTACCATTGGATTCCTTGCCCCCAATCACACATTTAGACACAAGAATCAAGTCAATATCGCTATGAACCCAAAGGTAATCGCAAATGTGTATTTTAAATAGTGCCCATTTTGAAATCCAACATGGCGGCTCATTGCTAAAAGATACAAAATGCAAATTGGTATCATTGGATTCTTTGCCTCCCAAAACATACATTTAGACACCAGATCGAGTCAAAAGCAGCATTAGACCGACTGATAATCGAAAATCGGCTATTTTAAAATCCAATATAGCGACTAAGTGGTAAAAAATACGTAATGCATAGTGTTACCATTGGATTTCCTGCCCGCCAAAAACTATATTTAGGAACCAAAATCGAGTCAATAGCAATTTTAGATCCACAGATAAGCGCAAATGTAGATTTCTAATGGCGGTCATTTTGAATTCCAATATGGCGGACATGAAGAGACAATTTCGAGTGGCTCGATATCTCAAAATGTTTGCCATATGTCAATGTACATTTGTGCTAAATTTACTGCTTTTACCCGTGAAAATGCAAAATAGGTTAGCTATGATGCCCCACAATTAAAACCTATTTTCAAAAAATATTTTAAAAATATAAAAGAGGTTCCAATTATAAAAAAACAGTTTCGTTTTATTATTTGTTAAAACTATCTTAAACATAAAAAGAAAATGAATACATTTCTAAGTATGAAAACAGTTTGAGTTTATTATGTGTAAACAATTACGCAAAGTGTTGAAAACATTAATAATTGCACCCCCACAATAAAAAAAAACTAACAAAAACAAATATTATGGGGAACTGAATTTTGATACACACCGGTGTCAATTGCCTTTTAAAAAACGAGGACCATAACCGAGTGGATTCTTTCTATTTTACCTTTTAAAGCTACTCTGGGTGTAAATGTACTTGCATTCCTGTTTCATTTTCTCATTGTTTATTCTTCTCTAAACTGCAACCCCTGGCCAGCATTACTTTCTCCTGCAAACAACCTCGTTCACCAAAAGAGAACACCCCCTCTTTGTACAGATCTCCACTCGAACATCCGCTGAACCATATGATGTTTGATTTCTGTTTATTGAAATACACACTATGGCTGAATATCAAAATGGCGGACACGTGGATAAAAGAAAAGAGACGCCGTTTAATTTATTAACTTTCTATTTTTTGCTTTTTATTATTCATCCCCTTTTTATTGTTGTTGTTACTCTGTTTCATTCCTTATAATAATTCGGTCAACATCAGTCATGGGAGGATAGGGCTTTGTTGTGAACAAATAAACATTGGATAATGGTTGCACAAGATAATAATAAAAGATTGTCGAGAAAGGAAATACAAACAATAAACAAGGGAAGTAAATAAATAATATAAATCAGTGACTGCCCTCAGAAAAATGTCCGGAAGTTCGATTAACACATACCGGAAGTGCTACATATTAACTTCCATTATAGCGAAAAATATATAAACTCTGAAAAGATTATCTAATTATAATAATATGCCAATAAGACATGATATATATATATATACATCTATATATATACATCTATATACATCTATATATATACATCTATATACATCTATATACATATATATATATATACATATATATATATGTGTATACATATATATATATATATATATATATATATATATATATATATATAAAAGTATGAACTAACCAATTTTTGATATATACAGATATTATATAAATAGGAGTACATATTTCTACATGTGTAAGTCATTTCTTTCTCGCTCACCCATACACACACGAATATATATATATATATATATATATATATATATATATATATATATGTATATATATATATATACTATACTATACTATACTATACTAAATATTATTAAGTATTAAAGTGTTTTTGTACCAACATACGATATCGTTTCGTTTTTTTACCCTCATGTTAGAAAAATTCGTATGTAATAGTTGTACTTTATATATATATATATATAGCCGAAATCACAAAATACATCCACAACAAATCTCGGCGAAGATTATTGGAAACTGCACTTATCACCGCCTCCACCACCATCAAGCAACGTAATGGCTTCTTTAACCTATCACCCTTAATCAGCAAGATCATCCTTACCGAACAAAAACTCTTGCCTGATCATAGATAACATTTATTTTCATCTCTAACCTTAATGACACTCTCCCACTTACTAACATATGACGTGAGATTAGATCAAATTATCGACTTTACATGGGAAATCCAACGACGTCGACGTTTCATGGTTAGCTCGCTATGCGACAGCACTAACGACAGGATAGATAGTTTAGTTCACACTACCGCTTCGCTGCCGGAACAAATACTATTCGTATGTAGAGGTTTGAGTAGCTTCCGCTAAAACGTCGAACACTTTAGACAACAATGACGCCTCCCCCAGCCTCTCGAGTAAGTGTACCTTAATTTCAGCCACTGTCTGTTGCGATTTCTTGCAGCCGCGTAGGCGTAGGCGTTAGGATCGTAATTCTAGACTGAATCTACGAACTGCGTTTGATTCCATGCATGCAACTGCCACTCCGGCTCTGATGAGGATAAAAAAACGAAACGATATCGTAGGTTGGTACAAAAACACTTTAATACTTAATAATATTTAGTATAGTATATATATATATATATATATATATATATATATATATATATATATATATTGGTGTGTGTATGGGTGAGCGAGAAAGAAATCACTTAGACATGTAGAAATATTGAATCCTATTTATATAATATCTGTATATATCACAAATTGGTTAGTTCATACTCTTTTATATATATATATACACATATATATATGTATATATGTATATATATGTATATATATATGTATATATATAGATGTATATAGATGTATATATATATATAGATGTGTATATATATATGTATATATATGTATATATATAGATGTATATAGATGTATATATATAGATGTATATATATATATATATCATGTCGTATTGGCATATTATTATAATTAGATAATCTTTTCAGAGTATATATATTTTCGCTAACGTAATACTAGACTTGGGAGAGGTGATATACAGATTTCAGTTTTACTGGTAGTTTAAAATCAATAAATATTTATCATGTTATCATTAGTACCAGAAATGTAAAATGTTGTTTTAAACAAACAAAAAACAATAGGAAAATTGATGTTGGCACTGGAAAATAGGTGCAACTAGTCTATAAAATAAAAGAGTAACATATTACAGTTATCGAACACTAAGCAAACACATGTTATTGAGACTAGTTATGAGACAATACATTTACCGATTCCGTTCTAAATTCCCGATTCCGATAAAATTACCGATGCGGATTCCGATCATTTTTAAAACCTCTAAATATTTAGCTATAGAGCTGGTTTTTTTAATGATAGGGTCACCTTAAAAACGCATGTAATATGTGTATATATTTTCGCAAACGTTACATACACTTGTATGAGGATGTCTATAGATTTTAATATTACCAGAAGTTTTAAATTAATCAATATTTATCATTTTATCAACAATTTAAAATATTGTTTTAAACAAACAAGAAACAATTAAAATACATCTTTGTAGGCATCGGAAAATAGTCACACATAGTCTATCAAATAAATGATTAACAGATTACAGTTAAGTAATTAATACTAGTTATTAGACGATACAATTACAGATTCCATACTTAATTCCCACTTCGGATACAGTTACCGATTCCGATTAAATCTGTAAATATATATAACTATAGAGTTGTAGTTGTTTTTAACATTTGGATCATGTTATATATGTAGATATTTTCACAAACGTAAACATAACCTTGTAGTGGGGGTGACCTATAGATTTTAGTTTTACCTATAGTTTAAAATCAATCGATATTTATAATTTTATCATAAGTACAAAGAAATAAAATTGTGTTTTAAACAAAAACAAACAAAATAGAACTTATAGAAGAATCGTGTTTGGCATTTAAAAAAGGGACCATTTTTTCCGACACCGATTAATCGTCCCCAAAACGTTCAGATTATTCCGATTCCGATTAATCGTCCTAACACTACTTAAGACACTTATTACTGACCTGTATTTTTATTAGTTGTACACAGAACTATAACTATTTTCATGTTTAATTAATTAAAATAAATTATTAAGAGTTTAAATAAATGTGCACATATCCTAACTATCAATTAACATGGTGTGTTGCACTTGACTATTTTTGACAATAAGTTTGATGTTACATGCATATTATAATATGCATTGATTCACTTACTCTTTTAATAATAATGCCGCTATTCCAAAATCCTATTCCATTATTTTTATGAATAGATCTAATATTGGAATATATATTATATAGTAAATTATGAACAAAATTATGAACAAAAAAGTGTTTTTTTTTAAGAATCAGGAGACAAATGAAAACAAAATATATGTGAAAATAATTATTGTTTGTCAGTAGAAGCTTAAGCCCCCTATATTTGCATCGGAAAAATAGAAATTTATGCATTGCCATCTCCCAGTTATTTAGAATACATCGAAAAGGCGACAATTGCTTTATTCCAGTGTTTCAAACTTAAGTGTTATTTTGCGCAGTTGGGCAGCATTCGCTCACTCGTTTGTTGTCAATACAATCATCCCAAATGTGTTCTTGTTGTCTGAGACTGTATTAATTATTTGCATCATTTGTATTTGCGTGACTTGTTTGGATCTTGGAACCATTAACATGGCTTATAAACAATATATATAATGTATATATATATATATATATATATATATATATATATATATATATATATATATATATATATATATATATTAGTACTGTTGTCATATTAGGGCTGATGAATTTCTCTTTCATTTGAGTGTTCTTGATAAGGTGCTCAAATGTATCTGTTTGGGCCACACGCTTCTTCTTCTCTGCCACCTTTTCTATTAAAGACATAATGTTGTATCAGTTTTTTCTATAAATACTATTATGCCATTTGTTCTTCAGCATCATGTGATCTATTCCCTGCTTTTTTGGAGTATCCAGCTTAGTACTGTTACTATAGGCAACATTACTTTGAGAAGGTGGACCATTTTTTGTGTAACTATGCTGAGGGGATCTTATTTGTGCTGCGAATTCTATGTTGTTTATGTACGGAGAGTGCCTAGACCCTCGACGGCAGTGTCTAGTAAACATTCAAGTTCTATCATGTGTGTGTGTATGTCCAGCTAAGAGTACAAACAACTACGAAACAAACAGCTAAAAAGTCGGTCTATTTATAAAATGTAAAGTCAAAAAAAAAAAGCTAGTACGCCTTTCCAGCCGTAAAACCAAAACTTCAACCGTATTTCGATATTCATAGAATTCTCAGCGGTTATATAAATGGCAAATGGACAGGCGATAAATCAGTCGGCTGCTGACTAGTGATCTTTATCATCAACAGTCTGGCCATTTTGAAAAAAAAGGAGAATCGTTATAACAAACGACGAATGCGTAGCAATGATGTTTCGACCATTTTGTTTATATATCGCTTTTTATATAATGGCGGGAAATATCTCTCAAAAGGACAGAATAATGCGACGTGACTCTCTTGCTTTGTTTGAATATTAGTTGTTTTTTTTGGAAAAGCAAGTACATGTTATATGTTGTGTCTAAAAAATGTCACAATGTTTTTTCATTGCATAATTATTTGATTAATTAGCATTTACTATTACAGAAATGCTATACCCCACCCAACATCTCTTTCACACCCATAAAACCCCCCACACACACATACATATATATATATATATATATATATATATATATATATATATATATTGTGTGTGTTTTTAGACAGCATTTTCTCATTTATGCTAACATCGTAAAAATAACAGAATTCGTCTGTTTAATTATACTTTTTTTCTGGGGCCTCACTTGACATAAGTATACACACCCGACAATCAACTAAATCTAATTCAATCACTGTGGAGGTCCCCAACTACTTTTATTTGAACAGCTGGCCTTTGGAATTCCCTCCATAATCACTGTTTTCATTAACTGTTCTACCATGTAGAAATAAAAAGGTAATGTCTACGTAATTAACACTAGCTTCTTACGTTTCAGTTGCAACATGCCTTGTTTGGGGTGAATAAAAGTAATATATACATATATATATATATATATAGAAAATAAAAGAAGGACACCCTTAAATATTATTTATGTATTCATCTATTTTTCGTTTTTAATTTCAAGCTTACTCTGGATGATTGGTCTGAAGAAAAAACACTCACATACAAATAGTTGAAAAGATAGCAGTAGGAGGAGAACAGCTCAATATATATATATATATATATATATATATATATATATACACTTATGTGTTGGTATTGTTTTTACTGGGGATAATAACAGTGTTTGTATTTTTTCCTCTTAATAAACAGTAAGAAGTAATGCAGAAGATTGCATTAAGTCGTTCTTAAAAGGGCGTATTTTTATTTTATCTACATATCATTTAATTTTTGACGTACATAAAAGTAATCCATGGACACGTCATGAGCGTGGCTAACTTAGACTATGATTTAACCCACGGCTACATTGTCTGGAGTTTTAGCTTTTGAATAGGATGCCTTGCCTAGAATGTACGTAAAATAATATTATATATATATGAGAGATGGACATAGACTGGTTGTGTACATTCTGCTGTAAAACATTCTTTAATTTGTATAAATTGCGATGATGAATGCAACTTTTTTAATTTCCACGTGTTTCCATTTAGTATTCAACCAATACGCTTAACCACAAATAAAAAAAACATAAATAAATAGATATGCAATTACCGGCCGGTTGAAATACTTTCTGTTACTATGAAATAATATCTAAAATGGCTGATTTTCTTACTCGTTCATATGGTACAATCTCCAGCCACCATGAGACCACAATGCTATTTCGGCTGAATAATTCGTGAGACAATCGAAACTGACATTTCCACTCACATTTGCATAATTATGCTGCCTATGAGCACGCCTTCGTAAATCGGGACAAGTTCGATACGACAAAGTAATCCCCAAGATGGCAATAAATACAAACGAAAGTAGATGCCGCTAAAGATATGCCGGACAAAAAAAGACAATTTGATGCGAAGAGGATTTTGTTTCATACCGATCTTAGAAAGTAGTCAATGTCTGTTGGTGTGTATGGCATCATGCTATAAAGACGTAAATAGATACCTGCTTGAAGATATGGTATACATTAGTGATTGGAGGATTATGATATGTTTACCGATTCCGATACAATTACCAATGCTGTTCTCAATTCACAATTTCGATACAATTACTGATTACGATTCTTTTTAAATTTCTTGTTATAGAGTTGTGTTTTTATTTATTTTTGGATTACCGTAAACTGTCGTATAATGTATTCCGTGTAATATATGCATGTATTTTTGCAAACAAAAAATACACTTAAGGTAAATTAAACGCATTGATCTTTATAACTATTTTTTCTCCAATGTTTTGCTCGTGATTGATTGAAAATAGCGATTTTATTAACTCATTGTTAATTGGTTTTAATGGAAATTGCTCGACACAAGGCATGGCACCACTGTATGTAAATAGCTTACAAGAAAAAATATGATTATGTATAAACCATTGGTTTGTTCGTAGGGCTTAGGGTTAGGTAATTATCAGGGGTTGTGGACAAACCATTAGTTTGTTCGTAAGGCTTATAGTTAGGGTATCATTAGAGATTGTGTATAAACCATTGGTGTGTTCGTAAGACTTAGGGTTAGAGTTTTTATTAGGGATTGTGTACAAACCATTAGTTTGTCCGTATGGCTTAGGGTGTGTCTTATTATGGATTGTGTATTAACCATTGGTTTGTTCGTATGGCTTAGGGTTAGGGTATTATTAGAGATTGGGTATAAACCATTGGTTTGTTCGTAAGACTTAGGGTTATGGTATTATTAGAGATTGAGTATAAACCATTGGTTTGTTTGAAAGACTATGAACAGTGTTGAAAGTACTGTATGAGATCTATATTCTTTATGTACTTGATTTCAGACTCGTCTTTTGTCTTTCATATTTAATCTAAATTTTCACGTGCCATTTTCATATATATCCACTCGTTCTTTTGATCTGTACGATTTCTATTGCGCGATTTCTACTGGTTTCATTTTTACCTAAAGTTGTTATTGTGATCTATAGATTTTAGTTCTTCCGGTGGTTTAAAATTAATAAATATTTATCATTTTATCATTAGTACTAGCAATGGAAAATTAAATTTAGAAAATAAAAATAATCGTCTTGGAAATCGAAAATTGACAACAACTTTTTTCAATCTTAGTACTGATTCCGATATTAAAAAGAATGTTCCGATTTTTCTCGATTCCCGATTCCGATTAATTGTGCCACACTAGTATACATACAACTTATATTTGATGTGAAGCGACTCTAAGAAAGTAGAAAGTAGACCTTGGGTTTAGTTTCGCATGGTTCATAATTCTTGTTTTCCTTATATTGTCCTTTAGCATTCAAATTCACTGAGTGATGTTTCTGTCAAAGGGGGGATACTTGCTGTTTTTCTTGGTCGGAATTCATCCATTTAACACTTTTCGTTGGCTAGTTTTTGACCTTTAAGTAGTTATGTTCACCGCCTTATACCAAGTGGATGCATGCTTTGTCTGGAGCGATTTCCATGAAAATAGAAGGTAACGAGAGGCCGACTTATGTTATAAAAAACATGCTAAAAAGTGGCAGAATTTTTACCTTATGAAGCTAAGGAGAATGGAGAAAATATAAAAAAGAAAACTATTTAATCACATCTCTTGTAGGAAAGTTGGTTTAAGTTTTAGCAAGATTAGATCTTGGGTCTTTAAAAATAAGGTTAAAATTAAAAATATCAGCGCAAGTTTAGGATATTTCCTAACATAGTTCATCCAAAACAAGGCAGGCCGCCACTGTAGACGTAAGGGGCTACTGAGGATTAGGGTGGAAGTTTTGGGTGTCATCCTAAGTAGGAAGCTGTACAGCGAGATGTCTGTTTACATTAGTGTTAAATTTCGGCACAGTCGGGGAACATGGAGTAGGGAGGGAGTTCCAGAGGCTGGCAGCACAAAAAAGAAGCTATTGGAGTAGTAGGTCCTCCGGCATCTGGGTCTCTTCACAGTGAATGGATGGGATTTGGCTGATTGTCGGCTTAGTCTTGTGTATTACGTCGAGGGGGCACTAGAGCAGCTAGTTCATCGGAGCACAATCAATTAGAGTATTTGCAAAACAAGCACAAGGATGCACCATTACGGCGATAGGACAGGGGCTGGAGCTTGGTGGATGGTGAGGGACCTATCAAGTATGCGACTCTTTTTTGGAACTTTTCTACAAGGAAGAGACTAGTGGATGATGCACCAGCCCAGATGTGGCAACAATACATCATGCATGGGTAAATAGTCGCTTTGTAGCGATACAGAACAATGTCAGGCGTGAGAATTTTACAAGCACGGTAGTGGGAGACTACCTTCTTTGCAGCGGTCTTGATAATGTCTTCAAGGTATTTGTTTGAATTCATGTTACCTGTGAATGTTAGGCCGACGATGATTTTATCTTGAGTTCTCAGGTAGGGTGGTATTTGCATTGGCAATATGTGGTTAAATAGGTTCCGTGTAGTTATTGAAAGAAAGGAGCTTTATCTTTGCGGCATTAAAAGTGAACAGCCATTCATGACCCCACTCCACTACAACCTGGAGGTCATTTTCTAAGGATTCAGCCATTGCCTCAGATGTGTACGCGTCCGTTTTGCCTACATGACGAGAATAGACTGTGGTTTCGTCAGCAAATATATGTCTCTCAGACTCGATGTGATCAGGGATGTCATTTATGAAAATCAGGAACAATAAAGGTCCAAGGATGGACCCCTTGGGTACACCAGCATGTATGCTATGTTGCTTAGATGAACGGCCATGGAGGACAAACTGGATCTTTCTTTTGGTTAGAAAGAATCTAATTATATTAACTAGTTGTAAAGTAATACCATAAGTTATTTTTTAGGAGAAACCTTTTATGCCAAACCTTGTCGAAGACTTTGGATATATCAAGCGCTACTGCCTTTACTTCACCTGCCTTGTCCAGTGTATGATATACGCATTCAGAGATAATCGTTAGGGCATCCGCAGTTGATCGTGGTTGTCTAAATGTATACTGGCGGTCAAAAGAAGTTTAACATTAACTAGGTGCCGTATAATCGCTATATTGATTAAGGATTCAAACATTTTAGCAAAGATCGGGAGTAGACTGATTGGGCGGTATTTCTGAGGATCAGTTCGATCCCCAGAATTCTTGAAAACTGGTACAGCAGAGGCACTTTTTCAGCTATCAGGGAAGCAATATTACGCAAGGCCTTTGCTGTAGAGTTTTGAGAGGGCAGGGGTCAGTTCAGCGGAGCATATCTTTATTATTACTACAGGTATAAGATCGGCCCCACAAGCTTTGGAGGTGTCAAGGTTTTTGATGATGTTTCTGGCTTGAAATGGGGTGATGACCAGGGTTTCAAGTGTGGCTTAAATCCGCAATGGGAATTTAAGGAGAGTGTAGTGTTCCGAGTCCAAAGTGGAGTGTAAGACGGAACGCTAGGCAAGTATTTCAGCCTTATAAGTTGCTAAACAAACGGCTTCATTGTGGTTTGATAGCGGGGGAATCGTTGATTGACCATTGTTCACCACACTATTGTAGATTTTCCAGACATCGCGAGTACCTAGTTTCTGTTACAGACTGCGTTTTTTGTTATCTCTGTATACCTTCTTTTTGCTTCACTTATCACTGCCTTACAATCATTTCTTGACTCTATACATTTCTGTCTATTCGGAGTTGACTTATGCCGGTCGAATTCTCGAAATGATTGCTGCCTCTTAGCAATGGCAGCTGCACATTTCGATATGTACCATTGAGGAGAGTGGAGCTGGCTGAAGAATTTTAACATGGGGCATAGACTTCAATGACTGCTGTAACCCATTCAGTTAACTCATTTGCACACTGATCAGCAGAAAGGGAGCACATTACACTCCATGGGATTGACTCAAAATCAGCATGCTCGTAGTATCTCATTGTATTGAGCAACGACTCATCAGCTTTTGGACGAGTTGTTAGAGTTATAAGAATCATTACCACAATGTGATCAGCATTCCCAAGCGGGGCATTGACTTTCGTCATACAATCCCCAGGCAAGAGGTCAAGAACAGGTCGAAAAATAAGGTTTGCTGGTATACTCGATCAGGGAGGCGGGTCTGTGAGATTGAGTAGGCTTAGGAGAATTCATACGTCGAGTTACTGGCTTCGTCAATAAAGCTGGAGAATCCCAGCCAGGCACGATGATTTGCATTAAAATTCCAAAATACATGTATTTCGGCATTCGAGTCGAGTGAGAGTTCTCTATCTATGCTTTCAGAGACAGAGTTTAGTAGGATACAGTCCTGGGTCAAATGCGAACGGTATCAGAAATTCAAGTAACTAACAAAGTAAGTAACTGTGATATAATATCAATCTAAAGCAGATGCAGGCTTAGCCATCTGATTCTAACCTTTGTTCTCTAGTCAGGAGGAGGGTATATCGAACATAAACCTCTTGCACGTGCATATGTTTGTCAGAGTCTTTACGGTAGAGTGGGAGATAGTCAGCCATGTGAAAGTGGTGAGAGGAGATTGGGGATTGAAGTTTCGTTTCGCTTAGTGCTAAGATATCCGGGGAGTTTGCCAGGAGAAAAGTTTCTACCTCGTTGATTTTGGTTCAAAGTTCTGGATGTTAGTGAATGCGAGCCTCAAGGGCTAAAGTCTTATATGGGCCTTACGTCTCCATAGTGTATGAAATGTTATCAAAGTTATTCAATAGAAACGTGTATAACTCGGAAACTATTCATCTGATCTGGCTGAAATGTTGTGTGTTGGTAACAAGTATCAACTATAGAGTATCTACCATAGACTGAATTGAAGTTAACGCAAACAACTGCAACTTTTATGTTTTCTGTAATCTTGACTTTTGATTATAATATCTTAAAATCAAATCAGTTTTAAGTTGGGCCATATTTTGACCAAGTTTGGTTACGATTGGTCAAGCGATGTTGATGCTAATCTGTGCACAAACAAAGCACACACAGAGTGACAAGCAAACTCGACCAAAAACTGAACGTCCTTGACTGAGGTCATCAGAAAAAGAATAGTATGACTTTGAAAATCCGATAAGAGAATTTTATTTGTTAGATATAGCGTATATTACTAGTGCGTATGTATCTTGATAGTTTTTTCATATATGGTTGTTTATGTAAAAACACAGATAAAAAAGTATTACTTACTCTTTCTCTTTCTCGCCATCTCTTCCCTCCCCCTCTCTCTCTCTATCCCGCTCTCTCTGTTTCACTTTGTTCCCCACCCTGCCTCCAGTTTTCAATTTCTAATTCCAGAGAATCGATGATCCCTGGCATGTCATGTTTAATTTGTGTTCTCTCGCCCGCCAGAAAAGCCTAATCGATAGCTTAACAAGCCACCGGATAATTATCCCAACTAATATGGAGGCGGTAAGATATTGCCGGCAAAGATGTACGTTTGCTGGTTAAGTCGGTCGCCAACAGGTCGATGAATTTTGCTCATGGCTTATACCAACTGCAACGTTTTTATTATCATAAAAAATTGCAATGACTTTTTTTTGCAAAATGGTTGCCACATATGAAGGTGAGAGGCGACGCGAAGATCAGGGTTTAATGATATGAGATTATATTCAGGGCCAAGTTGGATAACGGTTGTGTAAGTTTACTAGTATATATTTAGCATAGGTATATGAGTTTGAGTACAAGAACCATGTAAAAAATGTATGTAGCAAGCAGATATTGACGTAAGAAAGGGAGTATGTGGCAGAGGGACAACTAGAGACAGTGGCATGTTGGATAAGCATAGGTGAATGGGTACAATTACACAATCTTTTGCTCATGTATGAAACAAAGAAAATTGACAGAGTGTATTCGAAAATAACTTGGCACCAGGGGAAAATTCACTGGTGAGGTCAGAGGGACGAAAGACTCAGAGCGATATGCGGATGAGATCTCACGGACGTGACGTCAAGTAGGGTCAAAGCGACGAACAACGATTACATTTTGGGAAATTCCAGATTTAGATTTTGACGTGGCCAGTCGCTGGAACAATGCCTTAAGAATGAGATAACTGTTGAGTCTCGCACGCAGTCAGGGGCCCTTAGTTCTGTCTATCTGTCTGTCTGTCTATATATCTATCCGATAGTTACCTTAGCTTAGGATACATGTCTCTCTAATACTGAGTAAATTGTACTTGTATCTTCCTTGACTTTTTATCTTAATAAACCTCCATATTCGAAAAAATGTTTTTGCTCAGTTGTACTGACTTTGACTACAAGTAGACTTGAAGCAGCAGCGAAACGAGGAAATAACAGGATCATGACATGGAACTAGAGGGAGAAAAGGTGACATTGCAACACGAATACTTGCGGGAACGGTTCTAGATAGAAATCTGTTGACATTGGCTTTGGAGACGCCTAAGTTGTAATCTACGGGGAAGCAGTCTTGTGGCATGTGTTTCATAGACGATAAGCCCCTGCGAAGCAGCTCTGTTCGTAGAACTTTCTCATGGTGCTAGTCACACTAAGGAAGAGAGGAAAGTTTTTATTCGTTGTGGTAAGGAGACGAGTTCTTGCTGTGGATGTCTAACAAGCACGTTTAGACTTATAAAATCTATAATCAGAAGGAAAATCTTTTTTAGTCAGTAAACAATGATAAATTGAGTTCTGAATTATATCAATGATTTTCTTTCGGGAATTAAACGCAAACCATCGGTGTAGCTCACTTGTCATAAGTATATTTTTATGCTACAATTAAATTACCTCACCTAGTTTTAAACGCAAAGTGATATATAACTTTGTTTAATATGCATCTGCTAAATGCAAAATGTCGTAAAGTGTGCTATATTTAATTTAATTTAATATGATGCGAAGTCGGAAGAATAGGGTGGAAATACTTTGTAAGCATTCAGGTGCCTCAGACTTTGGGAAAGTTTAACAATAGAAAAACATCAATTCATAAATGTTTACCAAATTGCAGTTTCTTTCAAATATTGTAAAGAGTTGTTGGGTACGACATCAAGTTTGAAAATTCAAATATTTCAGATTGCATTACATTTGATTTATAGTCATTAAACCCCGATGAAGACGGATTCGCTGAACATTATTTTCTTCTGAAAGTCACGTAAGATTATGCTTTTAATGTTAGACATTTTCTAGAATTAAAATCATGTAATAGATTTTTATCAAAGTTTGACTAACTCCTTCTCAAAGGGTGAGAAGGCAAAATCTAAGAGGGTGGATCTCCTAGAACTGGACAGGAATATCCCTCAGACCTAATGATACCACATTGTTATATGGTGTTAAAAAATGAAATTATAACTTCGTCCGCTTTCTTTGATGTTAATATTTAATACTCCGCTATATATTTTAAGCCTTGGAGGATGACATCATTGTGAACGAGCATGTACTACACTGAACCACTAAGCAGAAGGTAATGCATGTGAGAATAATATCATGAGAACAGAATAGATAGTACACTAGCCCCGCTCCCCTTCTAAAAAATGTATATACTGCCCTCCAAAGAAAAGGTAATGCTTGGGAAGTATGCCTCATGACGAATGAAAATCTCAACACCACGCACACTGGAAAGAGGGAACACCTGGGAGAAGTTCTAGATAACAGGAGAAGGTAATACCTGCGAGTATGGTATCATTGCAATATACCAAATACAACACTACTCCATTTCTCTACTCTCTGAAAAAGAAGGTAGTCCTTGTGAAAATAGTATTATGACAGCAGAACATATACTATATTACTTTCAAATGTGGAGGTAATACGTGGGAGGGTTATCAACAAATATTATTTGAATGGTTCCTTGACTTTTTGGCTAAGGTCAGCATGTAGTATCTGTTGAGATGAATGCTACAAACTGTAGACCGGTATCGTGTTGGCCCTTGGCCTTGAATCTGCTGTTTGAAGAAGACCGGCGGGATAAAGGCCTGGAAGTCAAGACGGTACCGGTCTACGGGGTGTAGCATCCATCCCAACAAATACTACACTTTCATCTTCGTCAAAAGGTTATTTTTTTCTTAGTTGCGTTCATTAGAACCATGAAAATCTTATATCATCCATGAGTGAGTGGGGGGGGGTTGGACTTCGGATGCACGTATATTGGGTTAGCATTTGCTTTTAGAATCATCATTCCGAGACAAGAATGTGTTCTCGAGAGAATGCAAAATAAGTTATTAGACTTTATTTTTTTGTTAGGATTTTGGAAATAACATTTAATTGTTATGATATCTTTCGGCCTTGAAATTATTAATTGAAGCAACTTCTTATTAAACTAAAACTAATGTTGTTAGGTAATGTTTTAATCTCTATTTATAAAATTATTGGGTCTAAATTTATCCTAAAAATGTAACTATTATAATAGAATGAGGACTTGTTGAGAATTTGCTAAGCAAAAATAACATTCGACAGTTTAAATACTTGTAAATTCCTGTAAAATGTTGACAGGTCACGAGTAATTTTTTTTCTCAACTATAAAGAAAATATTATAATCGTTTAGTTGTTTACGAATAAACAGAAATTAATTCCGGTGAATTGGATTTTAATGACTTCAAAAACTTTCACTTTTTTAATACATAAGAATTTGTTAAAAATTATAAAGTGTATTTAATTAATTTGAATTCGACAGTTTAAATGCTTGCAAGTCCTTTCTAATTTCGAATGGTCACAGTGTAATTTTTTTTCAATTGTTAATAACAAAACAAAACACTATGCTCAGGAATTTTTTTGATGGGGATTAGTTATTTGGATTATTCAAACTACTGGTCACATGGAGGTTATTCTCACAACGTTTCGGCCGATGTACAACACGACCTCCTTTAGGTGCAACTTGTCGAACTTTGTACGGAGTTTCGAACGGAACTCTTCATTTACTCAAGTGGTGGAGGCGCTTTCCTCTCGTCAGCCATGTCCGCTTAGAAGTTTTAAGTAACTCGTAAAGGTATTCTTAGTATCGCCCACGCTTGCGGCGTAACGGATAAAAGTGCTAAGTTATTGTTTGGAGGTTTAAAGTATAATCCCCAAGAAATGTAAATTTAAGAAATGTTGCTTAATTAGTATCTAATGAATATGTATGACACCCTTATAATGTATCCCACTCCGATAATGTTCGCTGACCAACGACATGGCCGACCACCCAGGAGCAACGCCCAACGATTCCATCTAAAACAAAATTAGATTTCTCTTGACAAAAACCGCCCCCCCCTCCCAACGGACATAATTTAGCGAAAAAACAAAAGCGACTGACATGTGTTTTGCTTCCGACTACGTCCGCAACAATTTGGCGATCAAAATCATATTTTTGCTATAAAAAAAATACCATGTGCACGAAGCCGATAACATCGTATTTTAGCTGAGATTTTCGTTGAGAAAAAAGTTGACAGAAATCAGCACTCTGTTCCAGAAGACAAGGTTTCCACCTCCCTCGCCTCTTCAGGGCGCAGGCGACTACTTTCATCATCAACTTGCACGCACATGCTTACCAACCCTGCTGACAAAAGGCTGCACACGCAAATGCTTGCACATACCCTATCAATTCTTAACTCACACGCACACATCCAATCGTACACTTACGCACCCTGACAAAAAGCGACACACATATTTATACACGTACGAACTCGAACACAAAGCTTTACACAAATATTTACATCGTCGCACGCATATACACACTTATAAATTACAGACATAAAAATGTTATTACTTTTCTAACTGCACGTATCAAATGAACACTTAATGTTTTCTATTTTGTATGTTACCATCACCATCAAGGTACGGATCACTCCTGGATGAGGAGCCCCAATTTTTTTCCGACACCTTATTGGTGACAGTTATTCAGTTAACCCTAACACTGCTGGTTGGCGACGAAATTAAACTCACTCAGAGTGCCCGGCCTTTAGTAAAGGGGGCTTATAATAATATTTATAAATAAATATTAATTATTTATTACCTACAGACATCGATGTTTCATGCTAACGCACTCTTCAGTGCAAGAAGTTAATTCTCTACGGTCGGCGGGCTCGAACTCGATCACAAATCCTTACTGATTTGTAGTCAAGAACGTTCCCCCGTCGGCCACAACGAATTAGCTAATTATTGAAGAGGAATTTAACTTTTGTAAATAGCGAGTCGGCGGCTAATTTACACGAGCAGTGAAAGTGATCAACAAACTGTGTTTCGGGGTTCGCGCCCGCCGACCGTTGAGAATTAGTTCCTTGACTGAAGATTGCGTTAGCATGAACCATCGATGTCTCTAGGTATTTAAATATTTAATATTTATTTATAAAAATATTATTGTATATATCTATATATATATATATATATATATATATATATATATATATATATATATTGTGTTTTTTAATAATGTTTCCTTTTTCCAATTTGTATCATTTCACATTTCATGCATGTTTTGTTGTTTTGATCATTTTTCTAATAATTCAAATCAAAGCATTTTCTAGAAGACACATCTTATAAAGCTAGAGTTTACGCTGCTACACATGTAAATAGTAAATATTTTAATTCATATAAAATAATGTCTCAATTCGTAAACATGTTTAAAGAGAAAGAAGAGGGAAAGAAGACTTCTGAAACTGAACAGTTTAAAAAAACAGAAAAAAGAAAGAAAAACAAACGTATCAATTGGTATAGAAAGAAGTAAGGAAAAAAACATTTCATTATGGAAATGGAGGGAACGAAGTCTTTTCCGTAGTCATTTAAGACGCTGGTCTGACTTGTTATTTAGTTTCTCCCTTCTTCTAAATACTTGAAATTGTTACGTCCAGCAGTTTTTTTTTTGTAGCAAACCTTTGCGTGACGGGATGCATATTTATATAGATAAACTAAAATACACATTTATATTATATAGAAGCGGGTAGTTTTTTTCCTCCATATTCAAAATAGAAACTGGAATCTTCGAAATAGTAATTAATTGCTATTTAATCAAGGCGATCCATTATACAGGCCTGGCAAACACGCGACTGAGGTTCTCGACTGGGTGTGGACATGTGAAGACTAAACTTACTACTAAAAAATAATTTCATGAAAATGTGTTAGTAAGAAATTTCTTAGTAATGTCCAGTAATGTATAACTATACATATTATTAGGAAGCATCTTACAATAATTGATTTATTTCCATCCAATCAAATGTAAAAATGTACAAAAATATAATGGAATTAAATTCACAAAAAATCATTTTATTCACCATGAATTAGACACATTGTTTATATTTCAAAAAGTGTGAGTCAATTTGTTTATTTTTATTACTTGATTACAGAAAATATAATGACATAATACAATCAGTAAGCAAATTCAACATTTGACAAAATCAAATACTTATATGAACAAAATAATGTTTGGAGAAACAATTTTGATAATTTTACAACATTTGTTACGTTTGTTACACATATAATTTGTTTTTATAGAAGATAAAATAATTTTGATCTTCACATGTCCGCCCCTAGTCATGGACCCCAGTCGCATGTCTGCCACGCCTGTATTATGAGTCGCTTTGTATTTAATGAATACTGTTAGAATTTCACAGAATTCTAACGCATGACTTCCGCACCACTTTTGCATACAACTTAATTAAACTAAATATATACCACATTGCAACCCATTTCGGTGAGCAGCTTCGTACCGAAATTAATAATGATCCGTTTATCAGTTTCGGAGTGAATCCTGAGCGTACAAATATATTGTATTTATCTCCCTCTCACAGCGGTTAGTTATTATACAAGGTCGGAAAAAGGGTTTGAAAACCCAGCGCCCTATAGAAAAGGCACTCTGACCTACAAAATGCCTTGCCATCCCCGCCGGCATTCCCCGGTAGGGGCGCCCCAGGCGATTAGTAATAAACTAACTCCTTCTCAAAGGGTGAGAAATTAAATCCTAGGAAGGTGCACCTCCTAGAATTGCGCAGGACAATTCTCTCACACCGGCGGAATCAAGGCCAAGACAGAACCGGTCCACGGGTTGTAGCATCAATCGGAACAGATCCTGCACTTTGATCTCAACCAAAAGGTCAATAGTAGGTGTGTTCTTGCTAGTCGAGGATACAACCCTGACAATCAGTCTGACAGTGACTCTGTTGCTGTCTGCCTGAAGTATGATCCTGTTCAGTTTTAGGAGGTCAACACTCCCAGGCTTTACTATCACAGAATGGGTTTGTTTATTGCTAATCGCCTGAGACGTCCTTACCGGGGAATGCTGACGGGGCTTCTCAGAAGTGTTTTGATCCTAGTGCGCTTGCTTTTCAAAACTACGCCTGACTTTGTGTTTAACCTCATGGACAGCAGGTTAAGAAACTACCTAACTTTATATAGAGATGTATGAAATAGTAATAAACTGGAGAGAAAGAGAAAAAGAGAGGGGTGAGGTGAGAGGGGGAGGAGAAAGTTTGATAGGTGACCTGTTAGCCGTGATGTTGCCTAGTGAGACTTTTTACAAACCTAAACCAAACATTCAGATGAGGTCATCCCAAATATTGGTCGGCATTTTTTTCTCCAGGGTCTTAACGTCTGTTCTCTGAATAGAAGAAAAAATATCCTTCGGCCATGTTTCCCACCCTCTCCCTTTCTCATGTTTATGGCCGCACACGAGTTCAATGTTGCACAACACGAGTTGTTACGTTCGATCTGTCGCCTAATTATGAACACATATTCTCATGAGTTATCGATCTTTGATGACGTCACTGCCATGAACTGAGTATAGTCAGGGGATCACTGTGTCGACGCGGTAGGAATACGCGGAAACAAAAACATTGAATAATTAGAAATACTTTAAAATGAAGAACCAAAGAACGATGGAACAAAACAATAAATATATGATCATTAAATTACGATAAACAAGTCTGATGGTTAAATGCAGCCTCTGTGAACAAAGAGACGAAACAGTATCACACATATTAATGATTGCTTCAAACTAGACCCCCAATACAAAACAGACACGACTCTGTAAAGAAAGCAGGGTGCTTATTTAGGAATTGGTATCCAGAAAGTTGTAGTCGTGACGTAGTCGTGACGTAGCCGTTCCGACTACGAACTGAGGAAGCTGAATTAAATTCGGATGCTTCTACACAATACGAACCGAACTAAACTGAATTTGCAAACTAACACTTAGTTTAGGATTTGGTTAGTGTAGGAGTTAGGTTACGGTTAGGGGAAACCTTTTTAAAAAACAGTCCGGTTCGTATTTTGTAGATTGTTCGGTGAAGTTGCTAACCGTTCGCCAGTCTAAGAAGTGTTCGGTGAAACTCGGAATTGATTACGTAGTTCTGAAATGTTATTGGGTACCTATTCCTGAACAGTACAGAAGGTAGTTCACGGGTAACTATTTAAACAACTGCATTTTTAACAGGCAGACAAATAATAAAGACAGAAACCAAAGAGAGTACTGGAAAACAAACAAATCACAAATCATCTGGGACATGGAGGTACAAACAGAAACACTCATTCAAGAAAAAAGGCCGGGTGTCATAATAGTCAACAAAGAGAAAACACCTGCTACGTCGTAGATTCTGCCGACAAGGCAAATGATAGATTGACTATCAAGGTGACAGAAAAACGAAGCAAATAGATGGGCATTTCCAGATAACTGAAAGGGATATGGGACATAAAGAAAATCAACATAATACCAATAAGCACTAGGAACGTTGCCCCAAAAAACTAGGAACGGTTTGGAAGAAATTGTGATCAAAGGATAGACTCGTTAGATCATGGGTGTTAAAGAGAGTTGGATGAATCGCTGATGAACATGGTTGGAGCCAACACGGAAGTCGGAAGTAATGCCATGACGACGGGGTACTTTGCCGATCTCTTGTTTACTGACTCATCGAGCGAGGCGGTTGAAAAAAGGTACATTATTAACCCTTCTTTAAAATATTTTCTGAGTAATTCTAAGGGGAGGTAATTTAAATCAAACTAACCAGAAAGACAGATATATCGAAGAGACATAAGCAAGCCTTCAAAACCTAAAAATCATCTCTTGGCCTTTTGGTTAACATCAGAGTAAAGTATCTGTTCCGATAGATGCTACATGCTGTAGACCGGTACAGTCTTGGCTTTCGGGACTTCATCCCGCCGGTCTTCCTCAGACCAACAGATTCAAGTCCGAAGGCCAGACGGTATCTGTCTACAGAGTGTAGCATTCATCTGAACAGATACTACCTGTTGATCTTAGCCAAAAGGTCGAGGAACCATTGAAATGATGTGTTTTTGACAAGGCATTTTAAAATGAATGAAAAGAAACACATTTAGTTTAATTCATATTTGTGTTATCTTTTAATGGGGAAATATTGTAGTATCGGTCCTGTTGTACTAAGATCATCCTCTGAGGAATTACTTCGTTCGTTTTTAAGGCAGTAGGGGTAACCCTCCCGCGTATTACAGCCTCCTTTGGAAGTAATATAGTGTCTGTTCTGTTGTCATAAGACTATCTTCCCAAGGACTACCTTTTTGTCAGAGGGTGGGGGGAACGAAGTAGTGTTCTATTTCTTCTATTGCATTAATACCATACACGCAGGCTTTACCTTCTTCTGGTATCGAACACTCCTCCCAGGTATTCCCTCTTTCTAATGTGTATGGGTGTTGAGGGGTGTAGTATATTTTCATTAATCATGATGCATACCTCCCAAGCATTACCTCTTCTTTGAAGGGTAGTATATACATTTTTAGAGGAAGATGGGAGGGGCTAGTGTACTATCTATTCTTTTCTCATGATATCATTCTCCCATGCATTATCTTCTCTTTAGTGGTTCAGTGTAGTATATGCGCGTTCACATGATGTCATTCTCTAAGTCTAGTAAAGATATGCGACCGAAGTATTAAATATTAAAAGCAAAGAAAGCGGACGAAGCTATAATTTCATTTTCTAATTCCATATAACAATGTGTGGGAGAAATCACAAACTGAAAAGATCCATGTATGATTTTGTGGGCCGACTATGATAATCTTATGCCAACTTTTATTTGCATGCAGAAACAATTAAAATAAATATTGACCAAGACTAAATATTAAAACTAAGTAAGCGAGCTTCACAATATTTTTGTTGTTAACAATATGTGGTAGAAATCTCTAACTGGAACAACAGTATTCATGATTTATGGGGCCTACTATGATAATCCCATGCCAAGTTTTATTTGCATGCATGAACAATTGATATAAATATTGTTCAGTCATAACTATGAATATCGAATGAAGCGAGCTACACACTAATTTTGTTGTAGAAACTGGAAACTGGAAAAATAATGTATTATTGTTGGGGCCTACTATGATACTTTTATGCTAACTTATATTTGCATGCATGGAAAATTAAAATAAATATCGACCAGGACTTCATATTAAAATTGGAGAAAGCTAGCTAAACAATCATTTTGTTGTTAGCAGAGACCAATATGTGGTAGAAATCTCTAACTGAAAAAATGTATTTATGTGCCTTACGAAGTTATTAAGCACCAAAGGGGAGGGGTCTTACTTTATATTTGATGTTACATATATTTTATGTTACGTAGATAGATAGTGTAACAAGAGTGACAGAAAATGATTTGGACGGCGAAACTCACACAGTGATTTTCCTTCTAAATAAAAGTCGATAATACGTTCTCGACAACTGGTCATTCAACGACTTGGCTATTTCGGTGTTTTTGTATCTGTGGTACTGTTGTATATATCTTGGGTTATCCTAGGCCATGCCTTGCCTTTCCTCTTTGGAAAGAAGTTAGTATTTTTTTAATAGAAATCGCTCAAGACATGTCAGTATAGCTCTAAAGAAAAAATACTACTTCAAAAAAAAAAGAAGCTAGCCAACAATAAGTATTAACTGAATAGATTCCGACAAAGAAAACAGTAATTATTCCCCCTTCGTCAGAAACATTGCAGATGGAATGTGAAGACTAAAGGACAAAATAAAGGAAGCGAGACTTACAAGGCTTCCGAAAGTAAACCTAAGGTTCACTTTCTACTTTCCGAGTTAATCTCTAACGTCCTGACGACCTTCTACGGAGGAATGCGGATGTGGGTGCCCAGGCTGTTTTTAGAGGCCAGTCCGGCTCGTACACTTGGTCGTTGGCTTTTTATTCGGCCTTCTGCCACAGTACACTTCATAAGAAATATTTAATAACAAAAAATAAACATCTGGTTTCAGATATCAATATTTAATGTTATTTTAATTTTTTTCAGGTAAATTATATTTGAATTATCGTTGGTTAAAGATTCTACAAACGTAAGTATATTTGAAATTTTCAAAATTAATAAATGCGAAAGTTTTTCCATATATACTAAGTGTATTAACACCGAAATGACTCATGACTATTTAATTCTGTGATACAACATAACATTTTGAAATACCGTATCTGCTAACACTCACTTTCAGCTTTGGGTGTCACCATCAGCTTTGGGATTTCTTAATTTGCAAATTTATATAATAAACAGCTTCTAATAAATTCATATTCTATAATATACATTGTTAATTTTCATGGTCATATTTTCTTATACCATACGCAATAATTTCCTCGTTAGTAAAACTTCTGATGTCGCTATAATGTGAGAACATATACTACACTGTGATCTTAGACAAAAAGACAACGTATTTATCTCATGAGGTTAGACACAACATCAAAGTATTTTTCTTTATACCTCCTCTCCAGGAGACTAGAAACAAGATCAGGTGTGGTTAGCCAGCACCTTGGATTAGCGCGCTCTGGCCTACAAAAATGACTGGCCATCCCCGTCGGCATTCCCCAGTAGGGGCGCCTCAGGCTATTTGCAATAAACTAACCAGTTCTCTTATGGAAGGTAAAGCCTGGATGGTTGACATCCTAGAACTGTAAAGGACAATACCTCAGATCGGCGAAATCAAGGTTCAAAGGCTAAGACGGTATCGGTCTACAGAGTGTAGCATTTATCGGAACATATACTACACTCTGATCTTAGCCAAAATACCACTTTATTTAGACAAATAAATATTATTTACAATTATATTTGACTTAGACATGGTGCCCTATTTATTTTATTTCTTTGGATGAGGGTCGGCGGATCGAGTGTGATTCTAGGCTACGTAATCTTAAAAATATTTTTAAACGAATAAAATAATCCTAATTTAATATTATTATCTTTTAACGTGGCTGGGCAATGTAGCATCTGTTCTGTTGTCATAAAGTTCATCCTCCCACGAATTACCCCATCTGTTGTTATGGGTGCGGTTGATTCTTATTTGGGGGACGGGATAATGTAATATTTATTCTGTTGTCATAAGACTATACTTACAGACATTAACTTCTCTTTTTAGGGGGATCCTTCCATTTATTACCTCCTATTTTTTTTGGGGGGGGGGGGGGTGAGGTAGGCAAGTGTACTATCTATTCCGTTGTCATGATAGCATTGTCCTAGTTATCCTCTCTTTCATTTGGGGATACTGTAGTATATTATCCTCCCAAGTTAACAAAAATAGTTATCTATATTTCCACATATGTTCATTAGATTAATTATTTTAGTTATTTCAGTAGAGCCATATCAGAATTTCTTTGAGACCATCTCGCACCTTCTTTCAGAATAAGCAAGTGTTTCTAATTGTTTGGGGTCTTGAAGTCATTTTTTGTAATAATGAGCCCCCACTTATAATGCACAAAAGTTACGCGAGGATAACATTTGCTGAAATGGCCAATTGGATAAGGAATAATACTGCATAAGGATTCGAAAAGATGGGTGTAAAAAAAACAGCTCGACAAATATTTGTTAACATTTGACTCAGTAGTGAAGCAGTCGTATTGTGTTACGTTTGCTTTAAGGTACAAAAAGGTAGAAATAGAAGTTATATGCTGTGATGGTAGTTAGACGAGTTCCAGCTGTGAATCTTTTACAGAGGGGGGTAGAGATTGGAGCTCAGTGGAGCACCTGTGCTAAAAATAACGACAGGGTATAAGGAAACATTTCTTTTATAAGAAATATATTGTAGCATCGAATAAATGATAAAAATGATAGAGAACTTTGTAGTTTAATTTATATACCAAACTGATGTTAAACTGTAAATTCTCTAACAATTGTTTAATTTTTATTTTAATTTTCTTCTTTCCGCAAAGTTTTTCAGGGTGTTTACACGTAACTGCCCCTAAAAATGTAGTATCTCATAGTTTTTCCACGGGGTTGATTCAGGGAAGCGTGTTAATTTACAAATTTATCCTTTTTGATATTCACCATTTTAAAAATGACCCCACCTCACCACAAAGAGATAGGTCAGAACTAGAGGGCTTGCACCGAACTATTTTATGCTCAGGAGTCCCTGTTAAATTAAATACAAACGGTTTTGTCCGTAAACTTTTTATTTTTCATGAAGAATTTGGGCCATGAACAGACATAATGTAATACTCATCCAATAAATTATGAAATGGACGAAAAGAAATAAGCATCGCAAAGCAACGCAACTGGAAAAAGACGAACAGAAGCGGAAGAGGTTAATAACCTCTTCCGTTTCTGTTGTACTCCACTGACATCTGTTCATGTAAATACCGTTTGATGTAAGGAAATCGGACGAAGGAAGAACAGTTACTGTCAGTTGCGGCAGATAAGAGTTCTTGCTGTTAATGTTCTAAAAAGGAGGAACCATAGATTGAACAGCTTCCAGAGAAATAACGATGAAGTAGTTAAAGACTAGCGACCTCTCTTCTGTGCGAATGGAGCTGTGAAAAAGAGAACAAGACATACCCAACTAGATTATGAAGTTGATATTGCATCGTTCAAGGAAAGAAACGATGCTCTAAGCGGCATATTTTCAAATGTGGCAACAGTATCCAGGCCTATGACGTGTCTGGCTCTTATACAGGTAGGGGAGTGCGTCAGGCGTAAGGTACCAAGGACAAAATTGAATGAATGAATAACCGGTAATACTACTAGTAGCAGTCATTGGGGTATACAAATTCACATGCGGCCCCTAGCCAACATGTATATACAAGTTAGGATAGATAACATACAGCGCCTAGTCTTTACAAATTGTTACCCATCTTGTACTGGTCAGGCTCATCCTCGCTTAACTTCGGTGATCTAGCAGGAACCGGTGAATCAAAGTGATTATAATAATTAGGAGAAACTTACGCGAGGATAAATGTTAATCGGAATGTCAATTGGTTGATGAACAACACTGCGAGGGGATTTGTAATAACGAGTGGAAATGCAGGATTTTATTACGTAAGAGAAAGACTCGACAAGTATTGATTCACATTTGACTTTAAGTCAGTAGTGAAACAGTGTCATGGTATTGTGTTCGACAGATGGGGCGTTCTTTGAAATAAACTCTGATCATGGAATATCTGTTTTGTTTTAGGTACACAAAAAAGGAAATGACAGTTCTTTGCTTTGTTGTTGGCTAGATAAGTTCTAGCTATGAATGTTTTACAGGTGGTACCAGTCATTGTGACTCAGTCGCGCACCTACCGTAAAATAACGATAGAAAAATGCTCGCACCATTACTTCTTAGAGAAAGACACTGTAGGATCTCCCACGAGATTTCGACGTCGGTGTTGTACTTTTTCGATGCACGAAAAGGTGCTGTAAGTAGCGACTCTTCAGATATCGTAGCAGTACCTAATATATAAGTTACCTTCTTTTGAAGAGGTACGATACAAGAACGTGTGTGGTTTTGAGAAGCCAGCGCACTAGGATAGATGGCCTCGGGCCTATAAACAATGCTTGAGCACCACCGTCAGCATTCCTCGAAGGGCGTATCAGGCGATTAGCTATAAACTCACACCTTTTAACATAGATAAAGGAAAACCTGGGGAATGGAGTACTTCATCTTTAGGTATTTTACAGGTAGAGAATTGCGTCAAGAGCAAGGTACCTTTTGATGCCGTAAAATGACCCAACACTTTTTCCACAACACGTCAGTTGTAACTACAGTGAGTAGGACAATATTACATTATTATACCAGGACGCTGCTATTTCGAATTCGTAGACTGTTTATTTTGTAGAAAACGGTAAAAACAACGTTTTAAGTTTAATTTAGACGGTTTCAAACCGATATGAATGATTGGACATTAATTTAATTAAAATAAATCAATTTTTTTATTTCGAAATTTTTTTATGGAAATCGAATCCACTTCATCTAAGGAGCTACCAAGAACGAACAATGATTATCGCAAAGACAGGAGATGCCTATTGGCCTTAGTCTTCAAATGAGTAAGTCCATAGGTAAAAGTAAAACAGTCAACGGGAAGACAGTTGCCCAAGTCTGCAGTTTTTGGAAAGACGCTACTGGAATAGGAATCTGTATTACAATGAGGTATCGAAACAGCGAATTGATGGAGACCACTAGACCAACGAGTTAAACGATCTGCAACAAAAGAAGCGAACAACAGATTACATTATCCTGAAGAACAAATTAGTTGATGGTTCTTGTAATTTATTTTAATTCCATTTTTACTTTATATTTAATTTTAATTTTAAAAATGATTCTAACAAATTTGAATACATTTCAATTATGCACTTTTACTTTAAAATATTTTATGTGACTTTTATTTCATCATGACCGTTTGGTGCAATGAGAGGCTCGCTGTTGAGTTCGGAATAGCGGCGTTTAAGTGAGATAATTCACTATCGCCACTCCTTGTTGGGTGACTATGGCCAATAATTTGCAAAAATAGAAAGCAAGGATATGTATGTCAATAAGACAAAAGAGAGAAAGTGGTGACTACTTAGTTCAAGTTGGTCTCGGTAATGATGCTCGCTTAAACAGAGCTTAGAGGGAGAAGATAACTAAACACCAAGGTCTCATGTACGACATTAAAAGGAACTGGCATCTTAGCAATATGTTTATCATTAAGGAA
Organism: Sepiola atlantica; assembly: GCA_963556195.1. NCBI lineage: Eukaryota > Metazoa > Mollusca > Cephalopoda > Sepiida > Sepiolidae > Sepiola > Sepiola atlantica. The sequence continues at coordinate 152,724,643 of OY744519.1, forward strand.
ATCATAGGAACAACTGTGGTTCACGAAAAAAGAATTTCAAAAAATGTCCTCGTGACTTTATCCGGTGAACCAAGTGAGAAACTGATAAACAATGCGCTTTAAGGGACGGTTAGAATCGTAAAAATATTTCTCGGTTGGAGTCTTAGAAATAACGAGTGAATATCTAGCATCCGGTAGGATGCCCCTATCCTCAGCAAAAACAAAATAATTGAAAAACAGAGAGATTAATCTTAGTGCAAGATAGAAAAACGATAATGGTCGATTCAAGAAATACATGTGATTCGGATTATCGTGGGCGCAAAGGTGACAACACACGGATTTTATGTTCGATCATCGCCCAATAATCAATAATGATGATGATCAATTATCGATTTCTTACTATGGTTTGATGCGTGAACCCGTGTATAGCTTTCAAATCAACGTATTGATTGGATAAAAAGGCAACATACACAAATACTGGGGAAATTAGAGACCAAATTAATCCGGAAAAAGAGAGAAAGACACGTAAATCCGATAATAATAATCCACTTCATATAATAATGACTATTGTTTACAATCGGGAACACCCGACGTTTCTCGGGATTGAATGCGGATCACTAATATGTAAGTTTTCACTGCTCATGACACCGTATTATATTATTTGTGTTTATTGACCACCGTCTTAGTGTTCCGCCCCCTAATATGGTCGGAACAAGCTGATATGTTGCAAAACTTTCCGAATTAGTGTCTGATATATATGGTTTTACTGTCATTAAAACTGGATATACGTATTTGAAGTTTTAAGGGGTTTCGTATCCCCATGAGTTTCTTTGAGGTAAGCGTGTGTGAATATTCGGTGCACAGTGTATAGCGTAGAGATTTTAGACTACTACCATTGTCTTACTCGTAGAATGTTATGCATATGATATACATTTCATCAAAATAATACATATTTGAAGTTTTTAAGAAGCTTCAACCTCCGTAGCTTAAGATTAGAAGAGTGCTTAGAGATTCGGGAGCACTTCCATTGTCTTCATCATGAAATGGTATTCAATATGATTCAATTTTATAAAAATAAAATATAGTTGATGTTTTAATGAGGTTATTTTCTCCGTGGCCTTGTAAGGGTTAACTGACAGGTTTGTGACACTTCCATTGTCTTCTGCAGGAGATTTCACATGAGAATACACTTTTAGATTTCATGTAGATTATCTAACCTTTCTTTCTATGGGGAAAACATAACGCCACACATACACTCATACAATGACTTTTATTACTATAGATTAGTATACTAATAAATACATATCCGTCCCTAAACGCTGTTTTTGTTATCACGCACTTTTTGGCTATTAAAAATATATATACTGCAGCCCTCTGAAATGAAAGTAACTAACAAAAAATACACTTATCGATTTTAGCCATGAAACGCGCGTAAGGCATACACATTACATTTGAATGAATTACTTTTTTGTGTTAAATAAAAGATGTAAAAGAAACTCATCGAAGTACAGAAATGAAAAAGTTGTTAAAACCAAGGAAAATTATTCTTTTAGATAAATTCATCATAGTCTATGGAATGTAAATATATATATATATATATATATATATATATATATATATATATATATATATGTTTATGTAATAACTGCTCCTAGTACAGCAGCAATGCTCCCAACAACGCCTTCATCCGATGATGACCTTTAGTTAAGACAAGATTTTGAGGCCGAAAAATCATTAACACTAGCCAAGAGCGTCCCAACAGTTTCTCACGATACCACCAGACTTTGTTTGATTGCCCTCATTATGTGAGATTGTAATATAACCGCTGATAGATATTGGGGATAGTCTTGTATTTTTTATGTATTTTTCTTGTCCAATAAAGAAATACTAAGACTATTCAGAAACGCGGAGGTTGAGTTCGTAATGAAAACTGAAAACCTCGTATAGGTTATACAATGATTTTCTAGCCATTATTTAAACATTGTTCTCGTAGATCTTCATATCTTTCCAACTTGCGCTGGTGTACGCAGTAAAACATTTCCTCAAATGGAACCGTTAA
>OY744519.1:152731680-152734180 GCA_963556195.1 Sepiola atlantica
GAAACGGCGCCTGAACTAAAGGTCATCTTCTGATGAAGACTTTGTTGGAAGCAATGATGTAAAACCATTTGTTCAATACCGTTTTGTGACCCTGCCTGTAACCCGAAGTTCCAAACGGCATAGCTCTGATGCTGCAACGTTGGCACCGTCTTTATCACGGTGAGGAATTCGGTAATGCTTGGATATATACGAGAGCTGCTACAAAAACACCAACGGTGTTCTTGAGAATAATGGCATAACCATTTAAATCCTCGATTGTAATAATCTTATTTCAAAGACCTTGGAAGATCATCCGTGGTTTTGAGTGGATTTACACCTGCATTTCTTCTGTTAGTTTCGACCTTGTTTTAAATAAAAATGGCTAAGATCTTATTTCGTTTTTTTCTTCAATTCTTTCAGTATTTTCGCAATAATAGAACTCAGTAGTAAATGCCTGAGACGCTTTCCTTATAATATTAACAAGTCGAAGTCTTCCGGCGTTTTAAGGAATTATTGGGTTTCAGCTAAAATTTTGCAGCAACGTATATCACATAGTTTTAAGCATTCATTCTTTATTTTTATATTATTTTTAAGATGTTTATTTTGAACTTTCTCAGCTCAAGTATATATATATATATATATATATATATATATATATATATATATATATATATATATATATATTAGAAGAAACACCCGACGTTGCCCCGGATTTACTAAAAAAAAACATGTTTTTTACACCGAGATGATACCACTATATTATATTTTTTGTTAAAAATACAATTATATACACATTTCTGGCGCGAACGGTTACCCTACGATCAAATATATTGATCGCATACCATTAAACAAAAAAGATATATATGACTAAGATTTAACCTTACCAATACAGACCGACCCTCTGATAAACCCATAAATGCAATTAGGTAAAGCTATACAGAAATTATTAAAATACAATGACCCCACATGATCCCCTAAAGGTACCACTAAATATAGTACTGTGATAGGAAGTCTATGATGACCCATCCGCTTGATTAAATATCCTTTAGGATAGGATTTATTTCAGTGATAAGAATACCTCCTCCGTTTGACACACATCACTCACATAGCTAATATACTACAATTATAACAACAGTTTTATACACACAAATAAGAACCCATTCCATGTTTTGCTAAATACAACACATAACATAAATCATTTAATAACAGTAATACATCCCACCCGGTAAATTAATAACAGTCGGCCACACGAGAATTTTACCTACCAGCTTATAAATAAATTACTCTACACACCATCACCCATCAATATGGATACACCATAAAAGCAGACAAACATACCGCATCCGTAATCAACAACTGGGCCAGTTTTCGTCAGGTCGTCGGCTTTTCACCCATTTTATGTACTAAATGAAAGTAACTCTGATTTTTTATTAAATAATTTCTTCCCTTATGCCGACTCATTCTTCGCAGAATCTATATAAAGGTACGTTGTCTGTGTATGTGTGTGTTAGTCCAAAGAGAGGAATGGGCTAGAGTGAAGAAGAAAATGGGGTTCAGGGAGGGTAGAACAGGGGAGGAGGTAAGAGATAAAAATAAAAAGACGGATATAAAGACGTAGAGAGAATTTTTTTAATATAAATATGTTAGACATTTGCTCCGGGCAACGCCGCGTCGCCCTGCTAGTTTTATATTAAACCGTTGTATTTTGTTGTTATGGATATAAGGCGTGAAAGCAGAGTACCCTGAATGTTCTACTCCATTTGATCAACACGAAATATACTTCCCCAATACTATGGCTAATATACGTCCAGCCTATCCAGAGAGTTATGCCTATTACTGAACCCTTTATTAAATGCAAAACGATATATTATATTAAAGGTTCAATTTAAAATTATATTAAAGGGTTTAATTAAACATTATATAAAGGGTTCAGTTTAAAATTATATAAGGGTTCTGTTCGAAATCATATAAAGGGTTCCCTACAAAATTATATTAAGGGTTCAGTTCAAAATCATATAAAGGGTTCTGTTCAAAAGCATATCATGGGTTCAGTTCAAAATTATATTACGGTTTAGTTCAAATTATATCAAGAGTTTAGTTCAAAATTATATCAGAGTCTCAGTTCAAAATTATATCAAAGGTTCAGTTCAAAATCCTATTAAAGGTTCAGATAACATTATATTAAGGGTTCAGTCCAAAATTATATTAAGGGTTCGGTTCAAAATCGAATCACGGGTTCAGTTCAAAATTATATTATGGGTTCAGTTTTAAAATAAATCAACATTTTAGTTCAAAATAACATTAAGTGTTCAGTTAAAAATCATATAAGGGTTCAGTTAAAACTCATATTGAGAGTTCAGTTAAAAATTATATTAAGGGTTCAGTTCAAAATCATATTAAGTGTTCAGTTAAAAATTATATAAAGGGTCTAGTTAATAATTATATTAAAGGTTCTGTCTAAAATTATATCAAGGTTTCTGTTCAAAATTATATCAAGGGTTCAGTTCAACATTATATCATG
>OY744519.1:152739180-152764180 GCA_963556195.1 Sepiola atlantica
TACATTTCTTCGTTTCGGTACAGTAGGCGAACACAAGAAGCAGGGTAGAGGTTCCAAAGGCCGGCAGTATGTGGAAAATATATTCGAGTAGAAGCCTCTCCGGTATATAGCGACCTCCACAATGAATGGATGGGATTTAACGGGTTTGTCGAATGTATTTACGTCGAGTGAGCACAAGAGCAGCAAGTTCATCGGATCACATTCTATTGAAGTGCTTGTAAAACAAGCACAAGGATGCAAGATTGCGGTGATAAGACAAGGGCTGGAGCTTGGTTAATAGACTGTGGCATATTAGATTAGCGATTCTTTTTTGTGACCTTGTCTAAGACGTTAGAGACTAGTGGATGGTGCACCAGCCCAGATGTGACAACAACATAACATGCATGCGCGGATGATGATTTTGTAGGAATATAGGATAGTGTCAGGTGTGAGAAGTTTTCTAGCGCGATAGAGGAAGACCACGTTCTTCGCAGCAGTTTTGGCAATGTTTTTTATGTATTTGTTCCAATTCATGTTACCTGTGAATGTTAGGCCGAGGAATTTGAAAGTTGGAGTCTCAGGTAGGGTATTATTAGCCATGGCAATCGGTGGTTGAAGAGGATTCTTGTAGTTGTTGACGGAAATGAGCTTTGCCTAAGCAGCATTAAATGTTACTATCCATTTATGACCCCATTTCACTACAGAGTGGAAGTCATTTTCTAAGTATTCAACCATTGCCTCGGATATGTGCGCGTCCGTTTTACCCACATGACGAGATGTATAATTTGAACGGCTCTTGTTCATTCGATAAAAACAAAAACAAAACATTATTTTCACGTCAATATCGCACCACATTTTTTGAATTCTTACAACTATGTTTCGTTTGGAAAAAAAAGAAAGAAAAACATTAATTCCATTTCATAAACGGATCACACATTTTGAATTCTAACGGTTACTGTTTGTTCGAAAAACATTATTTTCACGTCACAAACATACCAAATACTTTCAAATATACTTGCATGTTATTTTTTAAAATCAGAAATCACGAGGAAGTTTCTAATTAAAGACGAAATGTTGCGGAATAAATAACTAATTATGTTTTTTCCTTTTTCATTCTCTCTCTCTCTCTCTCTCTCTCTCTCTCTCTCTCTCTCTCACACTCTCTGTATATATATATATATATATAACCTTCCTTAAAAAAATTATACGACGTGGAGTTAATTCCTGGGAGGATGCTCTTCAAACGATGGATGAATACCATACCTTATCCCAACAAAAATGAGGCTGATACTGTCAAGACAACTCTTAGATTTCCAGAATCATACCTAAGCGAACCCCAGCTGGTAAATGCATCTTGCTTGGGAATATTTTAAGAAACAGAAAACTGACCTGAAGAGAAAGTTTTTATTTTTTTATACTTATTCGAGGATACGTCTTCGACAATCAGTTCGACGGAGTCTGAACCATATGAGTAATGTGGCCTTTTTTCTGTCGGTCTGAGATATGGTTCCGTGCAGTTCTACGATTTGCAGGATTTTTCTTTCTTGTTCACTATTATCAAATCTGGTATCCTAGCTTGGATTAGTTATTCTGTTTTTACCTCCATGCCCAAGAGGATTTGTGGTTTTCCTTTTCCAGTACTGCCTCCGGTTTGTCTCCGTACCATTTGTATAGTTCCCAGTATAATGCTGTTCCCACACAGTCGTGTCTGTTCTCGTATCGTTAGAGGCTAGTTTACTGATCACACTCTTCATTTGATTTATTGTTTCTTATTTTTGTCCACGTCTGTTGTTTTCCTAGGTTTAGTCTATCTTAGCTTTGATGTAATTTGTTCTGATCGCATTGTTCTGTTCGGCTGTTTGTTGTAATTTAGTTTTTCCGTTTAGGTATGTTTTTGTATAATATTATTGTTTTTATTATCATTATTATTATGATTATCATCATTATTATATAAAAGTATTATTATTCTTTACATTCTTTCTTTTAGAAAGGGGTTAGTTAATTGTCAATCTCTTGAGGCGCTCCTACCGGAGAATACCGACGGGGATGCTAAAGCATTTTTTTTGTAGGCTTGAGTGTTCCCCACTTTCTAGCCTTATCCACGTCTTCTCGCTGTGAGAGTGAGGTAATAATTAACAGACAACTGCACATTCCACGTGCGTACACGTGGCGGCATAGATAACCAGAAACATTATTTGATGGACGCGGTGATTTTATTTTTACCTAACATAAATAAATGGGGCCTTAATTAACTTTTCTCCTAGAAACAACATTGATTGCCTTCTATTTATTTAAAACAGGTCTGTCAGAGGAAAAAATCGATTCATTATCGATCTGAGTTCGATAAATTGATATTCGTAAACAAACCAAAAAGGAATAACGCCATTAACCAGTCAGGCCTTTCATGTTTGAACTGAGTGACTTGGCCAGAAATCGGATTGATTCAAGAAAGAAATAGACAGTTCCAAAACCACGTAACGAAGTTCCTTTCATCCTCACCCATCTGCAAAGGAAGATGCAATTTGAATAAAGTTTTGAAAAAAAAAGAAGATAAATATTATATTGACCTTTGTGGGGTCATCAATTAAACTAATCGAATTACGTTGGCTTTTTGTACATCCTGATAGCCTCGTTTAGCGTTTCACAACGTTTCTCGTCCTTGCGTAACCCTCAGAATAAATTACATTTGTATTATTTGGATTACTCAGACTATTGTTTTGAACTTAGATGTTATTCTCACAACGTTTCGGCCGATGTAACTTCAGACCTTCTTCAGGTGCTTTTTGTCGAACTCGGGAATTATTTTTGTCGAACTCGGGAATTATTTTTGTAGAACTCGGGAATCTATAAGAAATTTCGAAGTAACGCTGTATTTAATCCACGGGGATAGTTTTTTCTCGTCCAGTAAGCCTCGACCGGGTAATATCAATTCGTAATTGTATTATTACTATCGTCCGCACTGAGAATTGAACTCCCAACCTCCAAAAGACTGCCACTTAGAACGCAAGACCTGTGGCGTAACAAATATAAGCGCTAAGTTATAATCAGTGCTAACTTACAATCTTCTGGAGGTTGAAGGTTCAATCCTCAGTGCGAGCAATACTAAGAATACAATTACGAATTACTTAAGACTTCTACTTGGTCATGGCTGACGTGACAAAAGTAATCGATCCCCGTAGATGAAATAACGGGTCAGTTCGAAATTCTGTACAAATTCTCTAGTAATAAAGATTCTGGAGTTCAACATAGAGCACCTGAAAAAGGTTATATCGGCTGAAACGTTGTGAGATTAAAACTAAATATACAAAACAGTAATTCGAATAATACAAATTATACAAATTATACAAATTATGAATCCTCATCTCAAATAATCCGAAACATCAAGGACTCCCTGCGCAGAACAACATTACATACTATATCCTTCTAGTATATATCTTTAAATGACTTGTTTAACACTCTTTTTGGCCTTTGGGCTAGGAGAAAAGTGTAGTTCTGTTCTGATACTACACTTTATCTTTTCGTCGTCGGTCAGTGAAGGAAACATCTTTCTTGACAGGGACGATTTTTATTTTTGTACCGATCCAGGCTCACTCTTTTGGGGGAGCTGGGTTTTTTCTACATCAAAAACTGACCGTGTGTCTAACTTTAACCTCGTGGGGAGGCAAGTAAATAGGAATTCATTGAGAAGAAAAATAATATTAGTTTATCAAATCTTTCAGTAATGCTAAAAATGCTCGTCACTAAATATTCAAATCTTAGTCGTGAAAACTATAAGTAACCTATGTAATATATGTTCCTCTGATATATTCGCTGCTCTCTTTTTTCCATCTTGATGAACTAGAAATCTTAACCAATTCACTGTTTTCATACAGAGAGAGAAAGACAGAGAGAGAGAGAGAGAGAGAGAGAGAGAGAGAGAGAGAGAGAGAAATAAAAGAAAGAGACACAAAAAATACAATGTAGCTATTCTCACTTTTTACATATCTTGGATCACAGTTCATTAGACCTTTGAACCCGGCAGCCGACAGTGTGTGATTGTTAATATTCAAGTCGTCATTAAACTCGCACACGACGACCCGACGGCTTTGATACAAACAACATGATCTTCTGATGTGAGCCCCTGCGTGCCTCCCCCAGACTGCAATCCAGCCAGGTAAAAGGACATTTAAATGTAGAGATCTCTAGCTCTCACCGAAGGGCACTATTGTTGTGTCATATAGCCTGGTTATTTTAAGACTAATGTCAATAAGCATCCTCTGTCTTTTTGATAATCATCTTTCATTCTTGTTAACTCCTTGCAACAAGTAGGTTCCATGCATTGTCTGGAGCGATTTCCATTAAACATTAATATATATATATATATATATATATATATATATATATATATATATATATATATATATATATATATATTAGTATATATATATATATATATTAGTATATATATATATATATATTAGTATATATATATATATATGTATATATATATATTAGTATATATATATATATATATTAGTATATATATATATATGTATATATATATATTAGTATATATATATATATATATATATGTATATATATATATATTAGTATATATATATATATATATATATATATTAGTATATATATATATATATATATATATTAGTATATATATATATATATATTAGTATATATATATATATATATATATATATATATATATACTAATATATATATATATATATACTAATATATATATATACATATATATATATATATACTAATATATATATATATATATACTAATATATATATATATATATACTAATATATATATATATATATATATATATATATATATATATATATATATATATATATATATATATATTAATGTTTAATGGAAATCGCGGAAACATGTCACGTGAACACATAAATGAGTTATGAAACCACTTAATAAAGTGAAACATTTTTATCCATTATGGGTAAAGAGGTCACTAAATATATTCCAAATGATTTTTATATTTGTTTATTACATACCTCTACCCATAATAATAATAATAATAATAATAATAATAATAATAATAATAATAATAATAATAATAATAATAATAATAATAATAGATTAGATATGTCGATGTCGATATTACAATATTACACTAACCAAGAATATATTGTGCGTGTTCCGTAATACATGAAAGTAAATAAAAGGTTAAAGATATATTACTTATCTGGTACTCTAAGAGAAAACGCACGGCGTTTCTGTGACTTAACATCGTCATCGTTCGGACATTTCTCGGAAGCGCCCGAGAGTTATCGAGGCGAAAACTGACGAACGATATATTGAAGACTGGCAGACGATAAATTCAGACGAAAAAAATCAAAGTAAAATAAATTTCTGAAAATAAAGAACGAACAAATTATTGCTAAACAACTGTTATTAATTAGATGTTCATATTTTTGCCAAAGGGACCATTGTTAAGCAAATGTTTTTAAATAAAATGTTTTTGTGCAACGAAAAGTTTCAAAACATGAGTTTATTTTCATATAACAAATAACTAAACCAATTTCTTGTTTGTTTTTATTTTTTAATGTTTTTTTTTATTTTTAACATTTTTTAGGTTAGGGTGAGCGTTTAGGATTAGGGTTACGATCAGGGTTAGTCTTTCGCTAGAAGTGACCGTTGCTGAGAAAACTCAAGGAGTCATTCGGGAGATTCAACGCGCTGACACAGATCGTAGAAATTCATATTTTTTAACGCGCTGCAGATTATAGAAATTAATTTCTGGCAAAAGTTATCGTCAGCTTGCTTGGAACCTAATTGTCTAATGACTGCTGCAACCTGATTGGTTAATAGTTTCGTCAACTATCCGGCACCTCCAAGACCTGCTCGAACGTTGACGAGGCGAAATCACGGAAACCCGGCGCGTTCTCTATAAGGGTACATATTATCTAGCTTGTTCTTACAAAACCTTTAGAGATCCTTTGCAGTATATTTGGGTTTGAGGAAACGCCGGTTGAGAAACCCTGCTCTAGACGGACCCTTCCTCTCTTGATCGAGGAATTCCTGATTTAGCGACTTTACCCATAGTTACTTGCCTCCATACGAGGAAAAAGTTAGACACCAGACATACTTGTTGGATCAGTTTATTATTTAGCCTTTACTAGTAATTTTTATAAGATGTAAATCAAGGCAACATGTCCTGTGAATTCATAAATTGTGTTGAATTGGTCACTTAATACATGAATCAGTCACGTGCAGACCCAATAAATTGAGTGGAAACTCCTTGAATTCATTCATTTTAAGCAATCAACTCGGACATAAATACTATGGACAGGACTACCCGGCGTGGTTCTGGGCAAACGTGTAACATATTTCTATTAACACTTCCATGTATTGACCTCTTTCTACCCGTCTCCCTATTATTTTTTCTTTCCTTCCTCTTTCCCTATTTCTCCTTCGACCAAGCCGATTCCTCTGTCTGGAAATACACATACACAGACACCTCATTTTTATATATTTCTCAAGGAATAAGTCGACAAAAGAAACGTTACTTCCTTGATTAAATATCAGAGTTACTTCCCTTTTGTTAGTACATAAACTAAATGAAAGACCGACACCCCCTAACGAAATATCCGCCATTTTAGATATTATTCAGGGGCAACGCTGATCCAAAAAATAGCAACTTAGTGGGCTTTTGCTTTGTAGATTTTACTTTTAGCTTCACACACATACACACCCCCACACACACTACTACCCTTTATATATATACGATTATCCCCTTAGAATTCCACCCATAAAATCGGTAATAACATTCAAAATTCTTTCTGCAATATTACCATATTTAGTACAAATAATCTTCAGTAAATGTGTGACTAGTCCAGAGATTATTGGTATATCCCTCTTCACTATGTGTTTCCTTGCCACGCGCGCTAACCTATTTTTATAACCAGCTTTCGTAACAAATACAGACATAACCATCGTCACACACTTATTATATTATTATTCTAACTGTGTGTATCTTACTTATTACACGGTCACACATAAATGCATTAAAACGCAATCTCAAAATATAAAGTTTACTTGTATTTTAATTCTAAAATGAAACTGAAATTATGGTTCTGACGTCAAAATCAAAACGAGGCAGAGTTCCAATAAGGAAAAAATAATGACACAACATTCAAAGCAAAGAATAAACTCAACGTATGTATATTTTTATGAAGAATTATTTATTTGTGTACAAAAAAATAAAATGAATAAAACAACTTTTATAATTTTCTTTTTTCCCAAGAAAGTTACATTACACATTATTTTCGGTACTGGTTTAGCTTTTTAAACAAAAAATAAAAACAGACCGTTTTTTTCCTAAATGTAACCTTACCCTAACCCTAACCCTAAACTACTTATATTGTCTTTTTCAACAGTTATTAGTTGACTATATTTTTACCTTTTTTTTCTTTCTTGAAAATTGATAATCGCAAATTTTCGTTTTAATAAATTAACAATTATACTTGTCGTCGGCTTTTCTCACCAATAGCTGGATAAGCGCTTCGGTATGTGAATAAATAAAATAAAAACTCTCTATTTTTATGAAAAATTACTTCTTTTTTTTACGAAAAAAATTAAGGAAACATCTTTTATATTTTATTTCAGAGAAAGTTTTTTAAAAAAATTCTGTACTGGTCTAGCTTTTGAACTCGAAAATGTAATGAACTGTTTTTCCTTAACCCTAACCCTAACCCTAACCCTAACCTACTTTTATTACCTTCTGTAACAGTTATTTGTTGACTATGTTTTTCACCCATTTCTTCTATGTAGGAAATTCTTGACAATCGTCAATTTACGAGTAAACTGGCCGTCTTCTTTTCTAGCATTCTGACTGAATAAGCTATTCGGAATCTTCTGGCTGTTTTCGTAAACAATATTAAAAAAAACGAATAAATAGTCAGTTTTATCTGTTTAACAAGCAAGAGCAGCACTAACATTATTAATTAGTTCAACTTATGAAGACACAATTTCAATAAAGCTTTATTTTTATTTTGTCTGTGCCAGATTTTGATTTAGTAAGAATCAAAATTCAAATATCAAAAATGGCTACAATATACTAGAACGTGAATCATATATGAATATGTTTGTTGTTTATAAGTGCGTATGCGTAGCGTAATGATATAAGAGATTACAGAACGGCATTCTTTCAAAATAAAAGACTATGAGCCAAATAGACGCGAGGAGTTGTGGCTGGTGATCATTAATTACGAAGTAATACACCCTTATCTATGAAGTTATTAATTCACTATCGATCCCTCTAACTTTACCTCCTTTGTTTTTTAGTGTTTTCTAATCGTCTATTTTTTCGTGACTTTATTGACATTTAACCTAAATAGCATAATTAAATGCATCGTTTATTATATTTGTTGAGTTACTCTGTTTGTTATGGAAGCTTGTCTTTTGTTTTTTATTATTATTTCTATAGTGTTTGAATGGCCCTATTTTAGGCTTTTATCTTCTTTTTCTTTTTGGTGGGTTGCTTCTTTTGTCTGTTATTTTCTGTTTTCTTCTTCTTCTCCCTTTTCTTCTACTTCTTTTTCTTCTTTTTGTCCGTTAATTTGTTTAGTTTCGGTCTGTTATTTTCTTTCTCTTTTTTAATCTGTCACGCTATTCTACTTTTGTTTCTATTTGTAAGTTACGCATGTTCTGCACATATTTTTATTTTATTTTTTTTCTTGTCGTTGCTTTTCTTGTTTTTGTTTTTGTTCGTTACTTTTTTCTTCCTTATTTTCCTTTTGTCCGTTACTTTTTTTCTGTCTATTACTGTCTTCCTGTTTCTATTTTCTTTTTGTCTGTTCAACCTCTTAGTCTCTTACTCTTCCATTTGTTTCCGTTACTTTCTTTTCTATTGTCTTTGCCTCGGTAACGTTCTTCCTTTTTTTTCTGTATGTTATGTTTTGCTACTCGTGTGCTTCTTCTTCTTCTTTTTGTCTTTTTATCCTTCTGTTACTTTCTTCCTCTTATTCTAAATTTACTTTTTTTCTCTTCTTACGTTACATTCGCCTCTTTTGTACGTTACTTTCTATTGTTTGTTACAATCTTGATCTTCTTCTTCATGTTTTCGTCACATCTTTCTTTTTTTCTATTTTCTTGTTCTTCTCCTTCGTGTCTGTTACTTCTTTTTTATTCGTTACTTTCTTCTTCGTCTTCTTCTTATTCTGTTTCTTATCCGTCACTTATTCGTCTGTTATATCTGTTTTCTTCTTTCTTTTTCTAACTGTGTCTTTTTCTTCCGTTACATTGTTCTTTTTTCTTACTTTTTTTGTTCTATGTTTTGTGTGCGTTCTTTTTTTTCGTCCTTTATATTCTTCTGTTTCTTCTTGGCCGTTACTTGCTTCTTCCTCTTCTTTTTCTTTGTCTTCTTCTTCTTCTTCTTCTTCTTCTTCTTATTATTATTATTATTATTATTATTACTACTACTATTATTATTATTAACAACAACAGTAACTACAACTACCATTTCGCTCGCAATACTCTAACTTATCCGACAGAGTGATATCCATACGCTCTCTGGGGGGAAATCGATTTAAACGGTACGTTTTGATATTTTATGCTCGTTACAAAAGCGAATGAAACAGATACGCTACGCCCTCCTCCTTCCGGTTTCTCCGGGCCTAGCGCCGCCATTTTCGTTTTTAACGGCGGTAAATTTAATATTTTATATTCCGCAATGAGCTTGCCGGTTCCGTTTTGCGTCGGTTTTGCCGACCATTACGACGGCCACCCTTGTTCTTTATGAATATTAAATCAACTCAGCTCGGCTGAAACTTCGTTTGAGACAATGGCGAATAATCTTTACGGCTTTTCGATAAACATGACACGAAACTAATCACATCCACAAAGTGTATGCCCGAAAGACTCCACCGGGAAAATGACTTCTTAGAAATCGCGTTTTCATCAGTTTCAGATTTTCAATCTGGTCTGCTGGGACGATTTAAGTTCATCTGTAAATATGAATTATGAATTCGATATGTCATCGCCTGCACGTGTTAGGTCGGCGCAAACCACACACAAACATAAGTTTTCGGCTTGCAGTGCTAGTATGACAAGGTTTGTCACGACGGTTGGGTAGAGGGCTATCATTTACTGTACTGTAGCTACTTACTAAATTTGTCTGTCTGTCTCCATATATATATATATATATATATATATATATATATATATATATATATATAAGATATCTGAGTGCAACAAGACATTAGTATAGTGTCGACATAGGTTTCACAAATGAAAGCTAAACAGTGTTTTGCTCGCTCATGACTTTAAAATACTGGTAGAATTTGCAAGTAAAAATACGATATTGGTAAATATTATGAAGAGAATCGAAATATCGTCAGACAGTCACATAACTCGTGAGCCGCTATTTTCTAGGGAAACCTACATCAACAGAGGCTGAAGAGAATCCGGTAAAAAAAAACCTAGTGTAGGTCCCCTTTGTTAGGATTTGAAACCGATTGTATCGATGTTGTTCTGATCTTTTGTAATACATACATACATATATATATATATATATATATATATATATATATATATATATATATATATATATACCTATCTTAATGTAAGTTTAGCAGGAGAGAACCCTAGCAGAGTCCTCGATTATTAAGATCATTAAAAAATAAGAGGGTAACATTTATTTATACTTGTATTACAGAAGATCAGAAAAACATCGGTACCGTTAGTATACAATACAAACAAACGGGACCTATAATTGTTCTTTTTTACCAGACCCCTTCAGCTTCGAGGCTGATGAGAGGTTGGTATAGGAGACTAATTATGTATCCCCTTTGTTTGGATTTGTAAACCGACGATACCGATTTTCTTCTGATCTTCTGTAATACACACGCATATATATATATATATATATATATATATATATATATATATTATGAAAATTAAAAGGAAAGCAAAAAAACTATATTATTTATGTATTAATCAACGTGTTGTCTTTATTGTAGACTTTGTCAGAATGAATAAATGTGTAGAGAAAATTACACTCTCATTAATTTTGATTTACCTGAAAACGTTTGAGTTCTGGTATGGCTGTGAATTAAAAAGGCCAAAATGTAAAAAAACGATTTTAGTTAACCCGTAATCAGCAGCAGTTAACACAGTTCAAGGGAAAGAGGAGATGGGGTTACAGATGGGAGTTATTAAGTTGTATTTCTATTTTTAGCTTAGGGAACCAAATAGTGTCTGGATCAAATGTGTCAAAACAAAGCGTTGCCAATATTGTATATTGAGGAGGGGCGGAAGTCTTAACTTATTGTCTCAATAATGTCGATATAACTATGAGTGTGTCAGACTCTGCCCAGGTTACTGACCTTATGAGTTTGTACTGATTAAGAGAGAATTAAAATTCGACTTCCGGCATTTGTGTATCAAGGTCGAGATCAACGCAATGCAATAACTTCATTAAACACCTGCACAACTTCTTTAACAACGTTGGATTAACTATTATTGTAGAACCCAAGAAAAGAATATCTAATTTCCTTGACGTAACATTAGACTTAAACTCCGACACCTTTACCCTCTACCATAAACCAAACTTAACCATTTTCTACGTACATAAGCTATCTAACCACCCAACATCGATCATTAATTCAATAGTCCCCTCAGTTTCTAATAGAATTTCAAAACTATCTGCTAATAAATCCATCTTCAAACAATCTACAATAACACACTACTCAATTCAGGCTAAAATTAAATATAAAAAATAAACCACATTCCTCCGGAAAAATAAACCTTTTTGTGTAATCACACACAACATGGCAATACAGAGTAAGACACCGATAAATACAACATTACCTTTAAAACAAAAACATATATTAAAAGGCCCACAAAAACTATCAATATTGACAAACTAGCTGACAGTCAGGAGCATAGAAAAAAATAGAAGACTTAGAAGAAAGAATAGTATTTGGTTGAATCCACTCTATAACTGTAATGTTAAAGCACACATCCCTAAGGAATTCTTCAAAATTATAGATAACTCCTTCAAGAACCCGTATAGACACAGCACAATTTCAAATAAAGACACTATTACAATCTCCTACTACACAATGCCCAATATATCGAAAACTATCATCACATCTAACAACCACAAAATGTCTGCCAAGCAACCATGACCCAATATGCCCTCTACTAATAATTGTAACGCCCCAAATCCGGAGAATGCCCGATAAACAGCAATTGCATAGACATTGACGTCGTATATCTACTTGATTCCTTAAGTGTATATGAATTTCATTTAGCAAGAATATACCTACAAAGTCGGTCACATCGTCGAGTCTATCGATCCCATTAGGATGTTGAAGTGATTGGGAATGCCCATCCTAGTCCAGAATTTACCATCAAAAGGCATTATGGATTTTCTGGCCAACATAATCAGATCTATTTCAGTTTGAGTTGAGTCAGAGTAATTTCTAGCAAATAGAAGGGCTTTGTTTTATAATATTGGTGTGATCGATTGGTAGTAAGAGTCTATGACAAAAGCTAAAAACTTTGTTTTGTTTTTTGTTTGTTTAAAGTGATCGAACCATACTGAAAATTTACCATAAGAACTCCAGAGACGGTTTTTAATTTTATTTTTGATTGTAGGTAATAATTCTATATAGTATCTGTTTACTTACCAGCGCATGCGATACCCTGCCATCATAAACAAGACGTATTAACATAGTTTCGGTGGCTAAGGCGATATCGTTGGTGCTATAAACAGCCTTTGACACCGGGCAGGGTATTACAAACAACTATATATGTTCATATTTTCTATTTCGTATTCTTTTATTAAACCCTGTCTATTTGTGGGATTTATGACAAAAAATTGATCGCCACTTGATCTCACGTAAACACGGGAAACTACAGTTTCATATTGGGACAGACCAATCAGTAGATTTGTTTTAGAGCTGCTTAATTTAAAACTCATGCTTGATAGATGAACAATTTTTGGACACCGTTAACAATTACAGAAAATGCAAGAATAGAGGAAGACTAAGAAAAATAACTTTCAACTGGAACGAAGATTAACTCGCAGAGTAATTGACATAACTTGGAACTCTAAAGTTGTTTTTTCAGAACTTAGAATTCCAGGTTACGCCAGCCATTCTCGAGAATAACCAGCATCCGCTTCAGATCCGAACGATGTACACGACATCAGAAGAAGAAGGAACAAAAAAAAATGGTTCGCAATCTATGATGAGTCAGCATTTCTTTTGTCATTATTGAACGCAATTTGCAAAGATGACGGAAAGTAAATCAAGAAAAGATTATATTCAGGAATGTATTTCATTAGGACTGGTTATGTGTATTATTTGTATTATTCGGACAACTATTCTCATCTTGAGTGCTATTTTCACAACGTTTCGACCGATGTAATCTCCGACTTTCTACAAGTGAATCTTGTCAAACTCGGGAATCTTTCTGTCGAACTCAAGAATCTCTATAGAATTTGGAACATAACCCTTAACTTATGACTTCTACACAGTCATGGCTGACAGAATGAGGGCAAGCTACTCTCGTGGATTTAATAAAGGGTTTGGTTCGAAATTGCGGTAGAGATTCCCGAGTTTGACAGAAAGATTGCCGAGTTCGAAAAGATGCACCTGAAGAAGGTCAAGGTGATATAGGCCTTAACGTTGTGAGAATACCATCCAAGATGAGGAAATTATTTTAAACAATTAAAATAATACAAAAAAAAAAATATTATTAAAATCCGACATTTTTTTTATGATATTAGATAAGTTCCGCGAATGGACGAATTTGCAAACAATCATTCTGTATATTTTTTTTTATTGTTTCTACATCATTCTTTCTTTCTTGTCTAAGTAAAATTCTCCAATAAGTTTACATGGTCAGGTGCTACCAAATATATATGTCTCAAAATACTGGCTTCCTGACAAAAATGCACAAAATATTGATGTTATTTTATTTTTCTTTCCCTCTGCAAAACTCTGTCATATTCTGCAAACCCACAAAAATAACAACAATTGTTATTCTACAAAACAACCAAACGAAACCAATCACCATTAATAAAAATATTTAAAAATCTATAGAAATTTAAGCATAACAACTTTTACTAAAATGACCGTATTCGGTATTAAATACCCCGAAAGGGTTGATATGCCGTAAAACAAAAGAACTAAACAAAGTATACACGATTATTTTTCCCTTTTCTTCAAAAGCTGTCACTTCCAATTAAACTTTCTACACGTGTCTTCGAGTACAATTGCGATGTTGTTTCATTCAAGAACTGAACTTTCTGTCGGGATTGAAATTATTTACAATATCGAGATTAACGCTAAACAATGATGGATGTACTGAAAGTTCGTCAATTCAATGTGTATATCGATGATAACGCTGAACAATGATGGATGTACTGAAAGTTCGTCAATTCAATGTGTATATCGATGATAACGCTGAACAATGATGGATGTACTGAAAGTTCGTCAATTCAATGTGTATATCGATGATAACGCTGAACAATGATGGATGTACTGAAAGTTCGTCAATTCAATGTGTATATCGATGATAACGCTGAACAATGATGGATGTACTGAAAGTTCGTCAATTCAATGTGTTTATCGATGATAACGCTGAACAATGATGGATGTACTGAAAGTTCGTCAATTCAATGTGTATATCGATGATAACGCTGAACAATGATGGATGTACTGAAAGTTCGTCAATTCAATGTGTATATCGATGATAACGCTGAACAATGATGGATGTACTGAAAGTTCGTCAATTCAATGTGTATATCGATGATAACGCTGTTCGAAATCGACGGACGGACAGCTGGGGCCGTTTTATTTTACTAAAGGAGTTAATTCTAGTAATAAAAAGAGAGAGGAAGGTAGAATCACTGGAAGATAAAGCAAGTCTGAAAGAAACTCCACCACCAGCGTTCAATCACCTGGTCTCGAAACAGGCTAGCACAATAAATAAACCCCATATTTAAAAAGGACAATGTCTTGCGTATAACAGTGTTTTTCTTTTGTTTAACACATGTTCCTATTTTAAACGTTTATGACATGTACACAAACACTTTGAACATTCTGTTTAGACAAAAGGCCAATTTGAACAGGATTTAACGAATTTTAAAGCAGAAACGAAAATAAAACATTAATCAATAGTTTCAGTAAAAACAAATTTGGTAAATAACACCCCCAATAAAACATGAGATTCTACCTGTTTAGGCGATTGTGCGCTAACATCGTTAAAAGCTTGCAGAAGAAAACAAACACAAATGTTAGAACTTCTAGTGGGGGGTTCAGTTTCGCATATGAATTTGACGTAAAATGATCTCCCATTTAAGACCATTCTAAAATTTTAAAGCCGTTTAACATTATTTTCCTATGGGAGATAAACTCTGTGCATTTTCTAATGGGTTGTCTACCTTTTTAGACGATTTTGCCACTTTGACTCAGGGTTACTAAGTGGGTAAAGATTTTTAGGGAGCCTTACCACTCGGATCTATGGTTTATTGCAGCGTAAATAAAAAATACTAACTTTTCAACAGCGTTATTATTTATTTATTTTTAATTATATACGAGCGGAAGAAAAATTAATAATAAATAAACTATCCCCCTGAAGGGGTATGCGGTTAACATATTTTGATAATTCATCCTTTGTTTTGAAATTATGTGATTCATTACGATTAAATAAGCGATACACATTGCACATATAGAGAGGTGCTACGAATAAATACGAACGTGTAATAAGATATAGATATTCCAAAAATTATAAAAACGTAATTTTTGCGCACTTCTTCTGATAAGGAATGCACGTGGTTTCGTTTTTTGTCATGTGTTGGTATTAAATATCTTTAATTAATATTAATATTGACAAAACTATTTCATATATATATTTATATATATATATATATATATATATATATATATATATATATATATATATATATATATATTTATTATTTAATATTTTTAGAAATATATTAGTACATTAGCATATACTTTCAATATAATTTTTAACTTAATATAAATTTATTTTTATTTTTAACGTTATCTCCATTTACTTTCGATAACATATATAGCGTCTCTATTAGTGAAATTTGAATACTTTCCATAACGGGCAACGTAATTCCACGCACGTGACAATTTAAACATGCTAGGTTCCCATCTGTCCAACTGTTAACGGTATTCCCATTTAATTTCTTGCTTTTTCGATGTACAGTGTTGCTGTTGTTTTGATCTGAAACTTTTCCATAACTGACGACGAATATTCCACGCACGTGACAATTTTAAATCTGAAAGTGTTCCATCTTTCCAACGGACAATATTTTGAAATTCCTGGCGGTTGTTCTCACTCATTAAGCTATACGACTCCGCTGATGAAGGTCCGATTTTCTCGGATCTGAAACCTTGGTCCGGATGTTGTTGTAACACATTATTTAATATTAATAAATATCATGCTCTTATTAATTATTTAGTTAATTTTACTTTTGCATTAATAATTGAGCACTCTGATGGGAAACTCTCCCAATTAAGAAATACGGTATATATATATATATATATATATATATATATATATATATATATATATATATATATATATATATATAGGCAAATAGAATAATACAATTATAATGGAATTACGCCAAACAATTATTTATTATGAACTGTTTTAAAATACAATTATTCAAATTACGTAAACAAAGGATTATGTTTGCGACTTTACTTCTTACTATAGATAGTCTTTCAAAATTCTATACTGTATTATTTATTAAATGAAAGTAACCCGTTTTGATAGTAGTATAGTTGTGATGAAAAATATTTCACATTTATATATATATATATATATATATATATATATATATATATATATATATATATATATATATATATATATATAATTTGTATTACAGAAAATCAGATCCACATCAGTACCGTTGGTGTACAATCTTAACAAAGGGGACCTAAAATATGTCTCTTTACCGGACTCTATTAAGACTACGTTTGTTGCCCCGGAAAAATTGCGACTCGCGCGTTATGTGAAACGCTGACGATATTTCGATTCTTTGTTTAATTTCAATTTCATAATTTTTATCATTTCGGTATTTCCACCTGCAAATTCTGTCGATACTCTAGTCGTAGGCGAACAAGAAAGTCAGGTAAATAAGAATTAAAGTGTTTATGTTTAGAACAACTAGATTGAATGATAAATGTGGGGATGAACTTATAGAAACTAGGGCATAACGGGACCAGCTGATTGTTTTGATTGGCCCTCTCCGATCTCCGGTCTAGCCGACGTAAGTGGCGAAGTGGATTGTGGCAAATCACCGGGCCACAGACTGCTCAGCCATCAGGATCCCGTTCTAAAGCATCACGCTTCGACACCCACGGTATACAATTCATAGTCTCGCAGTGAGTTTACATGTGTGAGATATAATATACAAAGGGAAAACAACTGACGGTTTTATTTATTTGCCTCTTTACGAGGACATAGTTAAACGCAAGGTCGTGTTTTAATGTGAAGAACATCCAGATCGTCGAAAAGGGGAACTCTGAATTAGAAACAAAAATAAACATGTCCTGAGTCTAGAAAGATTTCTCATTCGCTGACAGAGCACAAAAAGGATAAAGTCTTGTATAAGAACATGTACCACATTTTGCTCCTAGCCAAAAGGCCAAGGAAACTTAGTACCAAACAAAGAATATATTACTTGCTTAATACAGCCGATAAAATATGTTGCTTGGGTCACGCATAGAATGCGTTAACCATGCATAAGTAAATATTTATTACATTTGTGTTGGCTGTTCATCGAGTTTACATAACTGTTACCAGTAGGAAGTCTATACGACTGTTGCCAGCAAAGGCGACTTACAGACACGGCAGCAAGAATTGTGATTTCCATGCGACGATGTACAGCATGTATATATATATATATATATATATAGTGCACGTATTGTATTAGTTTCTGTAGATGTAAATCCGTTGAAACTCCAGTGTTTATAAAAAGTGCTCAATAACAAGTAGAGCTGTTTTTTAGTATAAATTTGTATTTATACAAACATTATTGGTTACATATGGGCATACATGTTTCAGTTGTGCTCTTTACAGTGAGTAAGCCTCTTCAGACCAAAGAAGCTTCTTTATCTTCTTTGGTCTGAAGAGGTTGCCTCTCCGTGTTGAGTACAACCGAAACATCTATGCACATATGTAAACAATAATGTTTGTATGAAACAAAATTATACTATACATATGTATATATATATATATATATATATATATATATATATATATATATATATATATATATATATATATGTATAAACAAATTAATTGCGCGAAAATACAATAGTTTACTGCCGATCGACAATAATTATTCCCGACGCGCCCATTATGCATACGATTGATTCATTGACATACATCAACGTAAGGGAGACATGCCCATTATACATGCATATCTAATGTTCTTAATAGGTAATTTGTAAAGCAAATAAGCTCGAAATCGCAATATATTCTACTTAGAGTTTTACAAAATCCAGTACATCGCGACCCAGAAAAAATCGTTCAATTAAACGTAGATGACGTCACAATAAACGATACATACACGTGATTCCTGTACGGTTTAATTATCCCAGTGTAAAAAAAAAACAATTCAAAATAATCGTTTAACCTTTAAATTCTTTATTTTTTTGTATTGTTTAAAAAAAAAAAGCGTACCTAGTTAAAAACGTTTATAGGGGTAATATAAAGTAGTATTAATGATTTTGAGGGAAATATATATTTACTTATTGAACAAAACTAAATAATGTTGCATATCTGCAACAAATGAAATAAAATGTTACATGTATAACAACACATTACAATATATACATGTAAATAATCCTAATACACATGAAAATTATAAAATATCTTTTTACGTGACATTATAATAATAACATTTAAAAGTTTTAGCTCTTGCATGAGGCAGATGACACCGCAGAAAACTCGCCATTCACATGAAATATACTACTTACCTACGAGGGGCGTTCAATAAGTAATTTCCGATAGCAGTAGATTAATAGGAACCACCCAGAGTCATGCATTTCGCCCATCGTTTGATGCAGTTCTGGACACCGTTTTTGTAGAACACCGCAGGTTGGTCCTCCAACCACGTCGTAACTTCAGAATTCAAGCCTGCATCGTTTGTGAAAGGCTTTTCTTTCAAAAACAACTTCATGACTGGGAAGAGATGAACGTCAGATGGTGCAAGGTCACGAGAGTAAATTACAGGGCGTGTGGCTATTAAATCCTTCCCCATCCCCCCGATGGGGAAGGATTTAATAGCCACACGCCCTGTAATTTTTCTTCACGTACGTCCATCCTTTATGTAACATTTTAAGTAGTGAGTTAACGAGTTAAAACATAATGTATTTTAAATATATATATAATATAATAATAACGATGATATAAATAATTGTTATTTTCAGAATTTGAAATATTTTATAATACAATAATAATGTAAATAGTTTTTGTATGTAGAGAGTGTTAACATAAACTTCAATAATGTTTCAAAAAAACATAATTACCGAGAAAGCTTTTATTAATAGAAAAAACACACACACGAACAGACGATCAAATAATCTATTGTAAGACATAAAAAAACATTTACAGCACATAATAATAACATAATAAATGCATCCCATAATTCTTTACGGCTTCCAGGTAAAAAAATGTCAGATGGAGTAAAAATCCCTTTGAAAAGGAGGTATTCCTCGAACATTATAAAAACATGACATATACCATACTATCTTAATTCGAAACACTATGTTGCTAAATAAATATCTAATTGAAAATGATTGAATTCTTCAATATTGTCATTTGAAATATTTATCGTTGTCTCATATCAAACGTTGTCAGAAACCAAATTACATTGGTACCATCTTCAACACAATTCAACTTCTTACACAATACGCACAATGTTTCAAGCCAACTACAACATCCTTCTATAATAATACATATTATTATTATATTAGTATTACTAATTGTTCAGTAGTTTTCACACAAATTATTATTATTTTGTTATTATTATTTTCTTATGAGTTTTATTACTAATTACTCATTAGTGTTGATACCACACATTATCAGATTGCTTATTAATAATGACAATTTTTCTATCGATGAAAAATAGCTCCACTGTCTCATTAAACCTAAATATAAAAGTAAAAAATATTATTGAAGTAAAAGTATATGAGTGAATATTTATCAAATATTTGTTATCGGTTTTTAATGACAGAAATTATACATTTGTCTGTTCAAATAAATAATATGTAGTTTTCCGATCGGTTAAAAAATAACGATAAAAATATCGGAACATTTGTTTAAAATGTGTGTTCAATGTCCATTTAAGTTATTGTTCGGTCGGCAAAAAATGAACGCTAAACATGTTTGCACAAATGAACGCTAAACATGTTTGTTTCTAATGTTAGTTTACATACATTTAATTTTGAATAACGACTGTTGCAAAACGTTCAAGAATTTATGCCAACAGTACAGACACTGGGAGGTAAGTGCTTATTCAAAATCTGAAGTTAGTTAGATCAGCCATTAAAACGTGATGCCGCGATACACACATACAAACAATTTTGCTTCATTCATATATATATATAGAGAGAGAGAGAGAGAGAGAGAGAAAGAGAGATGATAAAGAATGGAAAAAGTGTTTCGACATAATCGAAATTGAAAAAGGTAAACCGAAAATATGTATGTATTCATCAACGTTTCGTCTTTATTATCAGACTTCCTCATGATGACTGTCTGAAGAAAAGACCAAATACAAGTACCAACTTTTTGAAACACAAGGTGTGAGACTAAAAAAAAGGTAATTGTTTTGCGTGCGTGTTTTGGCGTGTGTATACTTGCATATTTATATATATGCTTAACTGTGCATATGTTTAGGTGCTTATATATACATGTAGGTGTCAAATGTGGACACTTTCTCCACGCCTGAGCTTGTCTCTAACCTCTCCCCCTCCCCTCACTTTCCTCTCTTCTTACAGGACACTGATTGTTTAGAATTCATTCGTTCTTTCCACAATCCCCACACTCTATACTTGCAACTCAATTTCCTACTATTTTTTTTATCTCATAATTTATTTTTTTTACTAGCGGCCACAATTTCAATCTCACACCTCGTCTTTCAAACTATTGGTACTTGTATTTTGTATTTTCTTAAGAAAATCATCCAGAGAAAGTCTTATAATAAAGACGAAACGTTTATGAATACATAAATCATATGTTTTGCTTTTCCTTTTTCAATTTCTCTCTGTCTGTCTGTCTCTCTCTCTCTCTCGCTCTCTCTCTTTCTCTCTATCTATCTATATCTATCTATATATATATATATATATATATATATATATATATATATATATATATATATATACATTATATCAGCCGTTTTTGTAACCTAAGACTAGACAGTAAAAATAAAGCCTGGCGCCCTTAGAAGACATTGAAAGATACCATCAGGTAAGACCATACACAGTGGTAAATTGTTACTGTCACTCTCCACAATCGTGATCACTGGAAACCTAGCATATAAGGACAGCCAGACAACGTGAAACCTCTTGTCAAAGACGATACACCTGGATAGTGAGTGAGTGAGATTTGGAATACAATGTAACCTCCGCAATTTTGCAGGTGCATCTTGTCGAACTGAGGAATTTTTCTGTCGAATTCGCTAAGTTAATTAGTGAATGAAACCAAAACAAGTTTATTCTAATCCTACCGCTTAAATACTTATCTAGATCTAAAATGGAAGACTCATATTCTAATCTGCCGCCAAGGTTTTTGTAAAATGGCTAAATCATTCTACTGCCCCAGAAAATACCTGCCTCTGTATGCAATACAAATCCTGCATAAAAGTCAGATACGTCCTCAGATGGAGTACTGTTGTCAAATCTGGGGCGCATCAACAGAGTACAAAATCGACTTCACAATCTAGTGGGGCATGATCTCTATTCATACCTACGCACCATCTTTCACTTAAAATACGTTGATAGTATTCCTCTACTCTACCGTTATGGGTAGGTGCTAGAGCGAACCTTATTCTCTGGTTCCTCCCTCTAAAACAGTGAACAGATTATTACATCATGAACGGTTTTGAGTTAAAATCAGATTACTATTACGTATGATAGGGAGGAAATACATTTTAATTTATTTTTCATCTTTAGCAATAAAAAAAAAACAATCATAATTCCAGGAGCAATATAAAAAACTTCAAATATGACGCCATCTTGTAAAAATATTGACTCTGCTAGCATATTTACTAATTGTAAACGTGTGTTTTTTTTTCAGATTTAATGCGTGATACTAAATAGATTTGAACTCGAAATTGTTCCTCATGTAGTAACGTTTAAAAAACATAACACCAGTTCTATCGTTTATACACACTTTTTTATCGCATTCTGTTTAGGGGTCGATTTCATCATTTACCCTCTATTTTTACCTACTGTCCATCTCTCACTGATAATACGTTACTAGTCTTTCTCTATTCGACCTGTAATGGTGGGTGTTCGACCGAGCCCTAATCTCTGAAGACTTTTCTGTAAAACATTCACAGCAACAACTCTTCTCTCTACCACCGTCGCAAAACTTTCCTTAGTTCCTATGTGTATATATAACTAAATAGAATTTCCATGAACAAAGTATCTTACTAAGGACTTCTAATATGTAGTGCTTTTACAAACTACAACATGGTCGTCTTTAAGTCCAATGTCAACAAATACTGTCCGAGCCGTCCCTTAAATAATCACATTTTGTATAGTCCGTCTATTTGTTGCCATCCTCTTATGGTGCTGTTTGTTGTCCAGCTGACAACCTTTATCCTCAAGTTGGTTTTGGCCTTGTAAAGTGGTTGTTCATTAGTATAAAACAGCCCATCGGTATTTCTTTCTTTCTTTAAATAAGCGTTGGCATTTTAAGATGTTATTACCTAACAAAACAAAACAAATGATCATAAGTCTATCAAAACAAGCATCGATTAAATAATCGCTTATGTAAAAGATAAGACGCGACATCATATATACAAGTATTATGTATTGAATGATTGGAGTAGAGAACTCAGAACCAGTCGCCTTGTTCCATACTGTGGCAGGTGATTAATAAAAACGGTAAACAGGTTGAGATTGACTTTTTATAAGGTATAAACATGAAGCTATGGAATGCACGACACAAATGAACATCCAAACTAATCAAGTAATAACACATAAGTGAATGCTCGGAAAAAATATGAGTGACTTTTACTTCAGACCTGAAATGAGAGCGCACATCAAATCGGGAAATAAGGTTGCTGAAAAACGGTTCGCTATGGTCGGAGGAGAAAGCTCATGAACAGTACCTGTAATCTGATGCAGTTGTCTCCTTATATAATCGTCAGATATGTCATTAGATCGGGTATTGTTGTCACATTTTGATAGGTGTTAGTGTTAGGGTAAGATATCCTTCAGTGATCTTAACATAATACAAAATCAACGTTACAATCTTGTGGGGATCGATCTCTACTATTGCATGCAGTTCTTTTTTCACAGAAGAGTCATTGTAAGTCTCTCTCGATTCGATCGCTATTTCCATAGAAAGTGATCAACTGAACTCCAATATCTTGCTCATTTTTTAAAAATCTTCACAGCTAGAACTCGCATTACTACGACCACTGCAAAGGGCTTTCTTTATTTTTTTTCTCTGTGCGCCTAACATATAATGAAATCTCCATGAAAAGTGTTTTTTCTCTAAGAACTTCTCAACCGAGAAACTCGTTTCCACAAAATTGCTTTCCTGAGGCATACAATACTATCCTCTTTAAATTTAATATAATTACATATATGTCATAAATTGTCTTTATAAATCACTAGACTATATCCTCAAGTAGCTCTTAGCCTTGATAAATCGTGAATCATCAGAAAAATAATGATCGGATGAACCAGTGCTTACTACCCAGTAACCTTTGAACAGTTTTTTTTATTTCCTTAAGTTATTGAGCATCATGCCCGGAATGCCTTTAAACATGTTGGTTTCACACTCAGCAATAATGCAAAGTTTCTCGGCGAAGTCGCTTCGAGCATCAATGCGACGTGTCTCAAGTGACACACAACCCTCGGCATGATAAGTGACCACAGGATCAGCGACCGTCAAAAGTCGAAGAACAAATAGACTGTTGTGAAACCCGTCGCTTTGTATAGCTCAGAGTGTTTGAAGGCGAAGTAAGAACAGAAAGTCGCCATTATGAAAACCAAAATGATGTGCTGGATTTCTGGAATTACACTGCTCAACAACGTCTGCAATGAAAATATCTGAAGGCGCAACGGGATTGCACTGATTGAGAGCAAGACCATGCAATCGTGCTCAAATGGTGTGGAAATGTACAGAGAGCTAACCACAATACCGTCGCAAAACTTGCCTTTGCATGTGAAGTTGCCGGGAAGCGACCGAGAGGTAAGCGGCCGATGATGAGATGGAAAAACACCCTGAACAAATATCTCTGGAAAAGCGTCTTTACTCGGACCAACATGTCAGTATGTTAAATGAAGACAGAAATCCATCCTTGCGGATCTCAGCGTTGCTCGAGATGTATGCATAAGAAAAAAAAATATATAACCGTCCCCAAAAAGAGGAAAAGGAAGGGAGATAACTTTTTTCTGAATTGGCAGTTATGGGAGGAAAGTTTAATACAGAAATCGACTTTCTACTACAACGAAAACTTCTCGTTTGTGAAAAACATTATCACAGGACTGCTTCCCTTCAACTTACAAAATGACCATCTTTAATCCATTTCAACATATACTTAACATCAAAGGTCCTCATAAATGATCATATGCTCTTCATTCGCATCATTATTTTGAATCCTCTCATAATGCTCTTCATCATTTAACTGAAAATCAATCTACAGCATTTACTTATATCCTCGACTAGTATTTGGCTTTGCTAAGTGGTGAATCTTGAAATGAAAATGAATGAATTCTTAGATTCAATTAAAATAAAAGTGTGGTGGGA
>OY744519.1:152776680-152779180 GCA_963556195.1 Sepiola atlantica
CTCTTCTCGCGTTTAGTTTTCATTCATAGCCAAGTATACACCCTCCGTCAACCCCCTCCCCTAAAAAAAGTGTATTTCGCCAGTGTTCGCAATGATAGAATATTGTTTCAATATATTGGGGGGATGCCGCTAATATCACTCTATCTTGCCCTGACAAAGTACACAATCGACTTCGCCATCTAGTGTGGAATGCCCTCTTCATTTCTTTACATTCTCTTTTTCTGTAGACTATAGTTATTTTCATGGAAGGTTCTGAACAGAGCCTCAATCTCTGGTTCTCCCAGTAAGACATTCACAGCAAAAGAACACCATGCTACAATCATTAAATAGTGTTCCTTTCTCCCTCTGTTTACTACACAGAACTTCCATGAACCGAGTTTATGCCCAAGAACTGTCGGTCTGTAGGAACGTAATACCACAGGACTGCTTCCAAGTTGACCACACCATTGTTTGTTTTTCAAATCCAATGTTAACATATTCTTGTTAAGACGTCGAATTAAATAATCTATTGTAGTCCACATCCTACCATGTTTGCAATCATCAAACTATTTTCCTCACTATCTATTCACACTTGTCCTCGAGTAGTCTTTGCCCATCTATGAGCGGTGACTCGTTATTATACAAACATAAATAAATGCGAAAGTTGGCCCCATTTTTCGCACTAATGATAAAGTCTAAACGCCTGGTCGCATATTTTTTTCAAGTCTGGCCATATGGTATGATTGAGAACGAAGATATGCTACCCTTCCCACTCGAAAGAAATCAATAATACCTGGTAAGATTATATCAAAATAAATAGATCTATGCTATACTACCTCTTTAAAAGAGGAAGTAATGTCAGGAAGGATTGTCTAATCACAACAGAACAGATACTACACTAACTCTAAATGACAACAGAACAGCTATTATACTAGCCCCAAAGTAGGAGTGGTAATGCTTGGAAAGGTCGTATCTATACGAACGAACATATATTACTCCTTAAAAGGGGAGGGAGTAATGCCTAACGATTGCCTAGGCTGCATGAAGCCCTCCGTGTTGCATACGAAACTAATGGAGATATAGCTTACAACACAGAAAACAATGGCGGCGGCACATACACTGAAGCAGGATTGGTAGCATTCTTGATTGCCACATGGGTACTGGTACAGTTTTGTGATTCATACTAAAACCGACTTTTCCTCGTCATGTGCTGGCTGTTTACGTAAACAGCCGGAAGCTGAAGTAGCGCTCAGACAATAAGATTACAAGACAGCGGCGGCCATGATGAAGTGGATACTTTCTAGTTTTACTGTCTGAATTTTAGTGTACACAATTATATTGACGCAAATCAAAGTTATTTTATTGAGTTATTTTATTGAGGACTCATTCTTTTTGTTCGGTTATTATCCTACACTCTATAATAAACAGCAATGTGTATTTGTTTGTAAATATATATCCGCCCTGTCACACAAAATTTGCCCGGTGAAGAAAAGAAAGTACATTTATATCTATAATGAGGCGAGTTTTGCTATATTTTTTTCATTTCTCCTTGCTATACCGATGTATACATGTTTTCTTTCTTTTTTTCTTTGTTAAACATATTTCCAGTTTGACACGTTTTCTATATATATATTTTTTTATTGATTTAAGTGAGCGACGATCGTCTTCCCTAAATTTCATTTTAACCGCTAACGTCTTTGATGTTTTCTACATGTTCTTAACATCCGACGTTATTTTATAATGGGTAGCAGCCCCTACATCCTAATAATCAAAGAAACACAATAAAAATTAAAAAATAAATAAAAACGTAGCAAGGTCAACGGCTGCTGTTTTTTCGGTCATCAGAAGTGACTCACGTTTTTTCTACGTGATTGCTCAGTTCTATCATAGAAATCAAAACCCATCCGAAAAACTTACAGTGGAAAGCAAATAGCAAGTCAGACGCTCCCCACCGTCTGAAGTGAGTTCAGAAAGAAATCCTCTAATCTAAATAAAATGTTACGATAGCGTTTTTTGTATTTATATAATAAAAAATGATAGTAATTTTTAAATGAACACTTACATTTTGTATGAATATTTATGCGAACACTGGCGACGCATACATTTTTCCCACTATTTCTTGGACGATTGGTGTACACATGCTTGGAACAGCTTCCAGACAAATATACTGTATCGTAATTCGAATTGTTTATGCTTTGAGGGTCAACCGGAAGATTTTTTTAAAATGGGGTAGGTTTTTTCCTTCATTTTTCAACGTTTTTATGTACTAATTTAAAAATGAAAAAGAATGATATTATGTATAATTTGAGAATAAATGCAAGTCATGTCTTACAATTCAACCGGAAGAAGGAGAGTGGCTAGGAAGAAATTCACTTCAACTGCCACCCTTTATTCTTTCATTTCTCCTTTTCCTCCCACCACCACGCTTTATTCCTTGTTTTCTTCTTTACCTCGATTCACCACTCTTTATGCTTTCCTTTTTCCTTTCCCTCCTACTACCAGTCTTTCTTTCTTCATACTT
>OY744519.1:152789180-152794180 GCA_963556195.1 Sepiola atlantica
AGTGGGTTGACATAAAGGGGGTAGGAATTATCTTTAGCATAGGGCTCATAAGTATCTCTATTGAGGTTGAAGGTAATATCGAGGAAATTGACCTGTTTAACATTTGATGTTATTTCAGCCGTTAGGCCTATTCGTTTCATTTCTTTGGATATAATTTTTTTGGTTTGTTCACATTTTTGTCCGTTTGTGTTTTTAACGTACATTAGGCCGTCATCTCTGTAGAGGCCGATTGAATCGACTTCAAGATCTTTTGTTAGGTTGTATAGTAAGTACAGGCCAACCAGGTCTGTTACCTCGGCAGAGTCAAGAGAGCCCATAGATACATCGAATGAAGAGAAATGGTCTTTCTTTGTCCAAATTCTTCATAATGCACAGCCTCAATAACCTCTCGGCCATACTACCAATTCTAACATAAACACATAACTGGGACAGCTATCAACACTGATATCACTTAGACTAATCTCAATTACTTAACCCCTCGATCACTACCTTGAACACTTAATTATTAACTGGTACTTAGTCCTTGTCATTGGCAGTGGAATTAAAAAAGCCTACCATCACTTGTCGACTTATTTCGCCCAGTGACTTCACAAGTAGCAAGATGGTAATGATGGTGATATTTATCAGTATTACTATTATTATTATTATTAGTATTATTATTATTATTATTATTATTATTATTATTATTATTATTATTTTTAATACTATTATTATTATTATTATTATTAATATTGTTATTATCATTAATATTCTTACAAACTTGTTATTTCTATTTTTATTCTAATTTTATTTATATTTATCTTTATTTTATTTTATTTTTATTTTATTTTATTTTTATTTTTATTTTATTTTTATTTTTATTTTTATTTAGGCTTTTACATAAGGCTGTTATCACTGCGACTATCGTAGGTATGATTGGCAGGCGTTACCATTGTCATAATCGGTTTTGTTAATGATAAGACTGGTAACACCAGAACACTTCTCTTATAAAATGATTCCACTAGTATTGATCTCGGTATAATATAATCACAATTTAAAAAAAAAAAAAAAAAAAAAATATAATCACAACAAAATTCACTACAAATAATAAACAAAACATTAAAATAAAATAAATAAAATGCAAAAGTAGCAATTAATACCCTAAATTAAAATTATCAAACATTTTTATCCACATGATAATTACCTATTAGAATTAAAATAAAATAAGAACGACGGTTGTAATCATAATTTTATTCTCATTTTGAATTTAACTCACTCTGGCCGTCGCCCCATCTCCCTCCTCCCACCCCGGCCGAGATTGAGATTGTCACTGCACTGACACGTGCAAAACCTCCCACGTAATAATTTGAAACACGACTTGTTGGGGTCCTCCCCCCTCCCCTCTCATGTCCCATGTCGCCGTTATAGACAAAGCCCCAACTCTATCCCCCTCCCCCTCCAATGTATTTTCAATTTTCAATCTCCCGTTAAAGTGAACTTAAAATGTTATGCCATTTGAATTCCTTTCGCCGGCCCGATGAGTTGGTAGCTATTCGCACCAATGAAACAAAACCTGTTTTGTCGCAACTAATGGAATAAAATCAAAAAATATATATTTTGCTCTGAATTTTCATTGAGCACTCTCATAAACCCGGTTTCAACTTCCTTCGGATTCATACCCCCTGGATATTTGTAACAAGTTAATTATATATATATATATATATATATATATATATATATATATATATATATATATATATATATATATATATAGATAGATAGATAGAGAGAGAGAGAGAGAGAGAGAGAGAGATAATTAAAGATATGTCTGTTCAATCGTCTATCTCCATCGAACAGGAGAATGTATCCGAATTCAAACAAAGAATTTCTTTTCAATATTTGATTAGATTTAGTAGTTTACCGACCGACATTCGCTGGGTACAAATAATAAAAATTAATTATTCACACGAAAACAGTTTCATTTTACACTGAGTCATAGAAGAGGGGCGGGTATATGGGTGGGCCGACTGCAGTTTAAGGGGTATGGGGCACAAGAACAATGGTATCAAACCAAGCGATTATAAAATGCTTTTGCCTTTATAAGTTGTCTCTGTTGCTCTGATTCGATTGACAAAAGCCATGACGTAATCCGATGGCACCCCTGGATAGGTTTGCTTTTAACTGTGTTCAAGGAAGCGAATCGGACAACTATCGACAAGGTTTTGTAATAAATAAATTATTAGGTCGGTGCATAATTTCTTTGTTTTTCAACTGATTTTATTCAACATAAAAGCATGAACAACATTTCACAAAATATTTCGGAACTTTTTAGATGCCGATTGATAATTTGTATTATTTGGATTATTCGACCTTTCTGAAGTGTATCGAATCGAACTCTGGCTATAATAATCGTTGCTAGATTCTGATGCCGGTCGCAGTCTCGAGGACAGAGTGGCAAGTAATAATCAGTTCTAAGTGACACTCTTCTCGAGGTTGCAGGTTAAATCTTTAGTGCAGAGGATACTAAGAATACAATTACAAATAACTTAATACTTCTCCCCGATCATGGCTGGGGGAAAGAGAGAACGATACCCTTGTTGATAAAATAAATGGTTCCGTGCGAAATGTACAGATTCTCGAGTTTGACAGAAAGATTCCCGAGTTTGACAAGATTCACCTGATGCAGGTCGAAGGTTACATCGACCCAAAACGCTGTAAGAAAATCATCCAAGATGAGAACAGTGATCAGAATAATCCAAATAATCCAAATTTCACAGAATGTGTTTCTTTTTATCAGAGAGTTCGTGGGGAACCGACGCGGCCAATATCCGAGGTTTTGAAGACGGACGATGGTCTAATTGTAGACGCGCGTCTGTTTTCGTTCACTGCACATGCCTTAATCGCCTAATCGTTGTGCTGCTCTAAATTCGTTGCTCGATTCCGAAACTGGACGACGTGTCATTTCTCTGGTCTCAGTAAATGATGCAACAGAAGAATTCTCCCGCCAAATAAAATCACAACTTCCGTTTAAAACAAGTAACAAGGTATTATATTTTAGACGTTACAATGATACTCGTTTTCTTCTACTGAACAACAGACTTGCCAATGAGAATTCTAAGCCCGAACAAATCAAAACACAAGTTCAACCGAGCACAATCCATTAGCTAAGACCACCAGGGCATATCTCTCTCTCTCTCTCTGACATGCACACTAAACCACAACTTACCGCAGAACACCAACTAATTGCACCCCCACCCGCTGGTCGAAGTTTTCTATTTTCCATCTGCAACGTTTGTATCGCCCGATTTGACCTTTCTCGACCAATTTTCAGCTTGGCTGTTGCTCATTGGTGTTTTATCACAACGTTCATTGAGATCCCAAAATGACTGTGATGAATTAGCTGAGATCAAAGTGTAGTATCTGTTCTGATACCACACTACCTTTGTTTGTCCTCAGTAAAAGAGAACATTCTCTTGACTGAGCGAGTTCTAAAAAAGAATAGCCAGATGAAACTATTCTAAATGTTTCGGGAATTTATCATAAAAATAAGAAATTGAACAACCATCCTTGCTTCCACTCTATTTCAATAATTATATATTTTCGTTTTTTCTTTCTTTTTTATACCGAGGTGAACGTTTTTCTTTTATAACTTTCCAGTTTTGGACGTTTATTTTTCTTTTTCTATTCTTTAACTAAACCGATGGAGATGTTTCTTATATGTGCATACAAGTGTAAGGATCTCTCTAGACAGCGTGGTTAAAAGAAGAATCGCCGGACGACACCATTTCAAGTGGTTAGGGGATTGAGTAAGTAAGTAGCAAATTAGGGTCTACGCAGAAATATTTGTCAATTTTCATAATTAGACGTTTACTTGTATTCCTTTCGTCTTTTTTATACTGATGTGTACGTATTTATTGATTACTTTTTAACTTTCCAGTTTGGGATGTTTTGTTTTTATTTCTTTCTCTTTAACTTCACCGATTGAGACGTTATTTCATATAAATATTAGTACGAACACTGGCGAAACATACCTTGATTCCATCCGTTTTGACCATGGGTGGACATTCGTTTAAAGAACATTTCGCTGACAATGATAATTTTGTTTTACAGAAGAAGAAAGAGAGATAGATCAGCAGTTACGGCTGCTGTGGCTTCTTTCAAACAGGCATACATAAATATTTATGAAATTCTATTGTGATTTCATAATAAAGTCTCTCTCTTTCCTTCGATATCTCCCCCTTTCTCATCTGTCTGTTCTTTCGATTTTGCTTCGATTCCATCCCTCTCGTCTGTACAGCCGATGTTATTTCATGCTCTATTTTTTATGGAAATCGCTCCAGACAAGGCATGACTCCACTTTATGGAGCTACATCCTACTCTACTTATGAAGATTGACAAATGTTGGTTTCATTTGAGTTATTCAGACTACTGTTTTTTATTTTAGATGTAATTATCACAAAGCTTTTTTGATTACAATTTATTTTTATTTGTAATGAAGCCACTTCATGTAAGGAGCTAAAAAATATTAGTTCAAGGTGAAAGAACTAGCTAACGGTAACTGGTAGATGGATAGATTCCGACCCAGAAAACAGCAATCCTTCCCTCTTTGTCAGAAACATCGCTCATGGAATGTGAGGGTTAAATGACATAATAAAGGAAGCGAGAGTTACGATGCTGCCGAAAGTTAACACAAATTAGTCACTTTCTAATCTCCTTGTATTATATGTATCATTCCATTCCTCCTCCAACTTTCCTCATAATTCATCTTTATTTACGAGAGTCGCCTTTGTTTCCACCATCTAAAATATAGATGTAGATATGTAACATGTATATAGTTTACGTGTTATTGGTCGTCTTCTTCTTCTTTTTATTTTTCTTCTCTTTTACGTATCTCTGAAGCATGTGGTCATACGACAGTTTCACAAGTCCTTTGCATTCTTGTTGTATCTGCAAGATAATTCAAACGGAACCGGTTTACAGTAGGGGGCAGACAAGGCAGTGATACATCGTATAGTCTTCCT
>OY744519.1:152799180-152801680 GCA_963556195.1 Sepiola atlantica
ATATATATATATATATATGGATCCATAAAAAAATATATATATATGCGTTGGTGCGTGTTGTGCGTGCCTATTTATGTACGTCTATATGCATTTCTATCTGTATCTTTCTTATGGATAGATCATTATGGTGGAGGAAATCGTGCTTTCCATCTAGCATCAGTTTCATGACCAAAATCGAGTTCTCTATGTTGTCAGTGTCGTGAAAACTTTAAACAACTCCAGTGAATTCTACCCGTTAGAGGAGCGTATGTATATATGTCATTTATTTGATTATTTTGCGATACGTTTACACTGGAAGCACTCTACCTAAATGCTCATTTGCAATAGGTTTTTTTCACAATCTGATGCCCCAAGATGGAGAGCAACATATAATGTAATATGATTACCCATAGACACATCTCACGTTATACGACTCATCAGCGACGAAATACGTGTTCGTGAATAATTATATATATATATATATATATATATATATATATATATATATATATATATATATGGAGAGAGAGAGAGAGAGAGAGAGTGAGAGAAAACCAGATTACACGATGCGAGTTTTTTCAAAAATAAATTTAACATTTACTTTTTTATTTTAATCATAAATTTCGCCCAAATAAACCGTTATCGGTGGTGTACAAACATTTTCTCTCTTTTGATTAAATGTCGAGATCTATTGGCGTCGCCGTATACGATACCTGATTTCTCCCTATATATTGGAGAGGCATGTTTAAAAGTCCGGATAAGTGTAGCAATCACGCTGGCACGTGTGTATGTATAAAAAGTAGTCGCGCTAGATTAAGAAGATCTCGACAAAAAAAAAAAGAAATGACAAAATGTCTGTACACGACCGAGAAAAATAATTATTTGCTCGACGAAATATTCTGATTAAAATTTAAAATAATACATGTTTTATTTATTTGAAGAACAAAATCTCGCATCGTATGATCTTGTTTTCTATCTGATTTCATATTTTCACTCACCGATGCTTCTAAATGTAGCTCGACTACTTGAACACACATATATATATATATATATATATATATATATATATATATTCTCGGAAGTTTCCTAACCATTAAAACTATATAAAAACATTTTAGTCCCAAGTCATTCAGTTATAAATCACTTTTATATGTCAATTTACTTTTAGCAGTTACTATATTAGTTTGCTTCCAAGAATTTACGCTAGTCTTAACATTATTTAAGGGATCATAGTTGTTTACCATGAAAAGCTGTTTCTGGAATTTAAAAACAAAACAGTATTTTATTTCATGGCTTCCCAGCAGAGTTTATCAGACCCCACTTCCCTTAAAAGGCAAGAACATAAACGTTCCGGATATCAGATCTAAGTTTTGTTCCAGATAGATGTTTTGCTAACTTATATTATTTATTAAAAAAGATGTCCTCCTCACCTGCGCTGCTCGTGATATATATATATATATATATATATATATATATATATATATATATATATATATATATATATATATGAATGAGATAGAGGGG
Organism: Sepiola atlantica; assembly: GCA_963556195.1. NCBI lineage: Eukaryota > Metazoa > Mollusca > Cephalopoda > Sepiida > Sepiolidae > Sepiola > Sepiola atlantica. Next base: position 152,800,684 of record OY744519.1, read on the forward strand.
TGAAGGGATATATAATAGACCACTGACGATACATTGACAGATAGAAAACATATTTATTCCTGAAATACTATTATATTTGCATATATATCTCACATGGCTTTGAGGCAACTGCGAGAGTGCACCCCAATCATATTTAACGCAAAGACAAAACAGCTTCGCGATCTGCTTCGATATTTATGCGTATACCTGTGCAAAGCAAATATGACTGAGAAAATAAAAACGGTGTTCATACATCCTGCGCGATAGTTCGTGATGAATTATTCGCCCATACGCATACGGAAGCACATACAAGCAATATTTCACATAGGCGTCGATAAACCAGTCGATCTTCCGAGCGAACAAGACAGACAGGTTGAATGTATTTATTGTCAGATGGACAGATAGATCGATATTTTGCTGATGGTTGGGTTGGGGGTAATACACTTGGAGGGAAATAAAACTCAATTTAAATACGTATATGCTACCGTATGCTAAAAGCTATTTAAAGAACGTTTCTATTTATTTTAGGATGATTTTTTTATGAAAGACTTAGCGGTATTGCTTTCAAGAATTGTATCTCTTTATTTGTCCTATTTATTTGTCTTTCTCTTTCTTTCTTTGCCACGTTCTCTATATATATATACACCTCTCTCTCTCTCTCTCTCATATATATATATATATATATATATATATATATATATATATATATATATATATATATATACATATATATATATATATATACCAATGGTAGGAGCCAACGTAACAAGTATCTAACTTAGGTATATTTTACGTCAGTCGAAGTTCTCAGAAAGCAAGGGAGCTTACACTTAATCTTTATATGAGATACATAGATAGTCGAAAATTCAATTAAAGTTGTCCTTTACCTATCAGACTTTGAGTTTGTTAAGAAGTTAAGAAACTTAGTTTTTTCTCCTTAATTTACCAGTATACTATGTTATCGTATGTCTTTCTTGTGGTATCTTGGTCACACCGAATTCCAGGACAAACATTAATG
>OY744519.1:152809180-152814180 GCA_963556195.1 Sepiola atlantica
TATTATTATTACTCACTAAGATTGCTCACACAGGTCATTATTATTATTATAATTATTATTATTATTATTATTATTATTATTATTATTATTATTATTATTATTATTATTATTATATTTACTCCCTAGGAGTTCCACACAGGCCATCATCATCATCATCATCATCATTATTATTATTATTATTATTATTATTATTATTATTATTATTATTATTAGTATTATTATTATTATTATTATTATTATTATTATTATTATTATTATTATTGGCAAAGAAGTTTTTTAAAGAAATAAACTGTTGATGTTGTCTTGTGTTTCAGTGTACTCTATAATGTTGTTTCTGTACCTCTTCACAATATGAAACAAATTGTATATTTCATCAATACCCTAACTCTACAGCAACGCTTTGCTTACTCTATTTGTTAAGATACCTGGAAAATCATTCAAACATTTCTAAATGAAAAATTGCAGAAGTAGTTAATTGATCCAACAAGATTTCATAAGAGTCGGAACTTGAACTTTCTTATGAATTAGCAAGTTACAGCGACTATTTTATTTGTATATTTCGGTAACATTCGAAATTTGATTCGTCCTTCTCCGTTCGTAGTCGGAACTGCTCATGTCACAGCTACGACACGATTAACAATCTATGGATAGCTATTTCGAAAAAAAAAACACCCCTAAATCAAAGGACTGATATACTGACACCAAAGACAAGAGTTACACACATTCCGCCATGTCCCATCTTTGTAGCGACATTTGTTTTTCATACCTTTATGTAATCTGTGGAAAATAGCATTCTACTATAATTTGCATACATATCCAATTTCGTTCAATACTGATGAGACGATCACTAAAATGTCTTAAAATAGCAAGTAGTTAGTCTCTCTCTCTCTCTCCCCTCTCTCTCTCTCTCTCTCTCTCTCTTCTCAGAACATGCACCTATGATTAATAGTATAGGACTATACGGTTTGAATACACAAATACGTTTTGTTTATTATTAGCGTAAAAGGCCATGGTCATACTGGAACTCATGAAGAACAGCCACAATGGTTGTCAGTCTATGTCTATAAGCAAATAACAATTGTATATTTAATGTTTTATTTTTGTTCCCGGACCCAATAACGATTTGTTAAATTATTAAAAAGAAACAAAAATGATTTCACATATATGTGCGAACACATCTTCGACAAATGAAAGTTATTACTGCTCTATGGTTGACTCCTTTACTTTTATTAACTATATATTGTATGGCTTATCCAATCTTCTATTTAAAATTATTTGTTCTTATATTGTACTATACTTAAGCTGCTTAAAGATTATATCTAGCGAAACGTCGTATAAGTTAGAACCAACGATTAGAATAGTGTTGAGTATGGGCCGCTCGTACCGTGCCTCAACCGAGCTCTATTTTCGTCTGTTAACGGGTTGTAAGCCTACTTGTCCGCAATCATTTATATTAAGTTTTTTTTGTTTTGCGATGACGCTCGAGAAGAAAAAACTGTCTAAAAGAAACAAACCATCGAACGACACAAATAGATTCACACAGTTCATTGGCTTACAGTTTACAGAGATTGACTTATCTCTGTAAACTGTGGTGGGTTTTAAGCACACCAGAGGGGAAGGTTAGCTCCCGCCAGCGGCTAAGACACCAGCCGCTAGCAAGCAGACGTCTGACGTGAACGAAATCTAAGCTCACCGGTAAACGAAAGTTACCTGACTCATCACGTAACCCTCACTTTTCACGGTGGCTGGTTAACAAGTCGCATCCTTCTCTCATATTATTCAGCAATAGTAGTCTGAAAAAAAAACTATAGATTGTACAGATGAGTTAAGGTATTTAAGTAATATCGAGCTATTTTGTCGAGCAGTTTCGGAGCCTTAATTACACTGATTTAAATACAGAGTCTTGAGATGAGTTAATGTCTTTGTATTATCTTTTCATTCTGTTGGGGTATTGTTTACGATTTCTTTTGTTCTTAATAACGTCTCTTCTCTATTGTTTATGTTCTGTGTTCTTCATACAAATTAATCGCAGACTTTCCAATTCATCAGAGTAAAGAATACGAAACGATCATTTTACAGAAAACCATTATTACTATCACTTTTGGTTTCCGGTGTCTGGCTTAAATATCGCTTATTCTCTTTCGTGATGATTGTTCTATTTTTTCACGCGTAAGTAGTTGCTCATTCGAAAATTACGTCTTTTGCAGAGGAATTAATGGAACTGATGAAAGCAGGCGTCGAAGCATTTGCCCCAACGCGGTAGTTCCATATTAAGCCTCACTCTTCCCAATGGCTCACTACTATCTTTGCAGCTGCAATTGCGCATAGCCACCAACCATTCCACCGTTTCAAACCGGCACAAGTCAGCTAAAAATAGCCAATCATTAATAACATCAAAAATCATTGTAAGTATATAATAGCCGAAGCTAATAGTAGGTATACTGAGATGACTAGAAGTGTCATCGTGTTACAAACAATTGAACGAGATATTCCTGAAAAAATCTATAATGGTGTGGCGAACAATGGGAAATCAACAATTCCCACACTATCCAACCACCATGACGTTTCTCATACGGCAGTAAATAAAACTACTTGACCAGCCTCCGAACACAGTCTGCTTACAGGTCAAAAAAGAGGATATGTATATCTTCTTCGGAACGTCTAATTTCGGACCTTCTGTACATGACATCATATGCTAACACGTTGCTCTAAGTCTAATTTGTAATTTCCAATAGAATTTTACATAATCTTACGTGTAAAATACAGGTCAAGTATTTATTGTGCCATTAAAGGGTCGACAATAAATAAGACAACACGGTGGTATATTTACAGAAGTACAGAATAGTATGTTATACAAACACTACTTCGAGCCTGCGGGTATTTACTGAAGCAGCGTCGATACTGAGTTAATACTTAGTCATAATCTCCTCTCTACATAGTGTCTGGAAGACCCCATGTATTCACGAAATTGGTAGATTACCGTACCACCATATACTGTTACAGTATTCGGCTAGTATGCAAATGAAAAATTAGGTATGTGTATATGTTCATATATTCTTATGCAATGGATTCACTACTAAAGATTTTAACAGTTTCTTGTAAATTTTTTAATGTAGCTGCTAGGCTATATTTTGTTTAATTTAGTTTCATGCAAAAGAAGTAGAGACGAGGTGGTAACTGTTTATGCAAATTCATACACCTCCGATTTTTGTGACATTTTCACCATAGGTATTAGATCTCAATTAATAAATATTCTCCAAATTGCAGTTTATTTGGAGTAGTTTAAAGAGATTTTAGAGGATAACCTCTCATTAGAAAATTCAAATATTTCAGAATTGTATTGAATTTCGCATTTTCTCTTCGTGAAGACATATCCTGACAAGGAGCTTTTACTTTAATTTTTAACTTCGAATGGAATGTTCTTGCTGTGTTTACGTTAACCTTATCTCAAGAATACCGTTTTGAACGCTATTTTTAAAAACGTCATTTAATATAGCTACAACGACGAGTATCGGAGTAAGTGAAGAACACTAGTTCTTTTCATTAGTATCCGTATCTCAGTTTTTGTATTTGGTTTTGCGATTGATAACACACCGCAAGACAACGAGATTGTCTCTCTTATTAAAGTATTAGCAGGAGGACCGACGTTGCTCGGGATTTAATTAGGATCATTATTATGTACGTTTTCACTGTGGAACTCAACACCACTGGACTGCTACCCAGCTGACTACAACATTGTAGTTTTTAAGTCCAATATAAACAAATTCCTGTTAAGTCGTCATAATAAATAATCAAATTCTGTCAAACTTCTACCATCATTACCAATCATCACGGTGTTGTCGCACCGTCCACCTGACATGCGTTACCCCTTCTCGTCGAGTGACATTGCGCCATGATCAATGGCCACTTTTTAGCAAAAGAAAAATATAATATTACCTTTTTTCTTTTTACTGCTTCTTTCGCCTTCATATTGTCGAAAGAAGCTGAGATGTTGGAAAACTGTTTGAATTAGTGTCTTATACGTATGGTTAAAATTTCAGTAACATTGGATATACGTATTTAAAGTTTTAAGGGGGTTGTGCCCACATGGGTTACTTATTAGTCGGGACAAGTTACTGTTCAGAACATAGATTCGGGACCATTTCCAAGAGAATGTTATACATATGATATAAATTTCATAGAAATAAGAATTATTTGAAGCTTTAAAGGGAGTTTGACCCCCAAAACCCTTTTAGGTAGAAAATACACAGAGAGATTCAGGACAACTTTCGTTATATTGCCTAAACTATTTTATACGTATGATTTTAATTTCATAAAAATAGGATATGTTTCAAACTTTATACATATGATTTTAATTTCATAAAAATAGGATATATTTGAAACTTTATACATATGATTTTAATTTCATAAAAATAGGATATATTTGAAACTTTATACATATAGTTTTAATTTCATAAAACAGCATATATTGAAATTTTATACATATAGTTTTAATTTCATAAAAATAGGATATATTTGAAACTTTATACATATAGTTTTAATTTCATAAAACAGCATATATTGAAATTTTATACATATGATTTTAATTTCATAAAAATAGGATATATTTGAAACTTTATACATATAGTTTTGATTTCATAAAACAGCATATATTTGAAACTTCATACATATAGTTTTAATTTCATAAAAATAGGATATATTTGAAACTTTATAAATATTCTTTTAATTTCATAAAAGTAGGATATATTTGAAACTTTATACCTATAATTTTAATTTTTTTAGAAATAGGATGTATTTGAAATTTAATATATTTGATTATAATTTGATAAAAGTATGATATATTTAAATGTTAAGTTATGTCCTCATAGCACCTGTGGAAGTGCACCTAGAGACATTCAGACTATGTGGATGTAAATAGCTTCCACTTGTCTCTTTACATGGCTTGTTGAACTATGCTATTTTGTTTTCAAACTAAATGTGGGAAGTAGGCATCTCTAAAA
>OY744519.1:152824180-152829180 GCA_963556195.1 Sepiola atlantica
AGCGCTATGGCAGTCAAGATGCTCGATAAGATCGAGGAGACACCAGGTTTCCGAACTCCAAGACAAATGTCTTCTGGGGATCCTCCAGACCCAATGAAGTAACCACCAAGCCCCTGCACTCTCCTAAGGGCACGGTGTGGGCTGCAATCTCGGTCAGAGACATCATCGGACCAATCGTCATTGCAGAATCTGGCGCAGAATCTGGCGCAGAACTGACCGTCAGCAAGGAGCGGTATGTGGAGGCCCTCAACACCTTCAAGAGTGAGCTCCAGACCCTCTACCCGTCGCTCAAAAGCAAGTTCTGGTTCCAGCAAGACGGAGCAAGTTCTCACACCTCAAACCTGTCCCGAGATTGGCTGAAAGAGAACTTTGGAGGCCGAGTGATCAGTATCAAGACTAATTTTGAGTGGCTACCCCATAACCCGGACCTGAGCCCCATCCACAACTTCGTTCTGCGCCTCAAGAAATGCATGGAGCTAAATGGAGGCTATCTAGAACACATGCTGTAGAACGAAAAAAAAAGGCCAATAACACTAGTGTTTTGATGTGATGTTTTGAATATAATAAACTAGTTATGACCAAACATCCATTTCATTCGGACGAAACACTAAGAAACGGGGCCAAATTAGATTTTGGGCCGGTTTTTTGGGGGGTCACCCTGTTATATATATATATATATATATATATATATATATATATATATATATATATACATAGCGACAGAGATGTGTGTATAGGTGTGTATAGATATATTTAAATAAATAATGAATATTTATCTTCAGAATAAAGGCCCGATTTTATTTTTTTAAAATGTTCTACTAAATCTAATTGATACTTTTTATATGAAAAAATATTCACACGTAGACATACTCGACCTCTACATATGTACCGTAGACAATGTTGACACATTTAGCTGTTTTTCCGCTAGATCTGGAAGTTTAGTTTAGAATCTAGCTAGTAAAATTCATACACAGCTGCTTGCTTTTCTGCAGATATATTTTACCACTCACACACCTGCGACTTTAAATTTCAGTTAAGTTACTTTTCGTATTCATTTTGTAGCTAGTCAACATATGATACTATTTCTGAAACTATATTGCATACGTGATATATGCAGAAGACGATTAGTTGTACATTTAAATAAAAACTTTAATATTTAAAAATATTTCCGGAATCGCTCGACACTATAAAACCTATTAAACTACCACTTTATAAATCTTTTGTAAAACTTTACATTTCTCGATTAGTCAGACAAACTACTCGATCATGAATTATGTCCCTTTTTTTTGGTTTTGTTTAAAATTCAAATAACATAAAATAGAAAAATGCATAGAGAACATGAACTATTATGTTTCTGAATTTTTTCGATGTAGATTGATATTTTGTATAATTTGGATTATTCGGACGTCTGTTCTCATCTTAAGTGTTAATCTCACAACGTTTCAGCCGCTGTAAACTCCGGCCTTCGTCAGGTGTATCTTTTAAAAACTAGGAATATTCTTGTCGAACTCGTGAATTTACGTCATGGTTGACGTAACGAGAGCATCCCCCCCGTGGATTAAATAAAAGGTTTCGTTCGCAATTCCGTCCAAATTGCCGAGTTCGACAAGAAATATTCCCGAGCTCGAAAAGATACACCTGAAGACAGCCAGAGGTTACAGCGGCCGAAACGTTGTGAGTATAACACTCAAGATGAGAACATTAGTCTGAATAATTCAAATCATACAAATGAAATATAATGTATTTCTGTAATATTTTTCTAGGGTACGAAAAGTTCAACTCTACTTGCTCTCGGGCGACTTGTTGATTCCGATCCATCGGAGTTTCGAAAATCTCAGTCGGCAACAGTGCTTGTAAACTGGAATAGTGAATATATAAATGAATATCTGATGGACTTATTGGAATGAATTTATTCTTGAAAACGTTGAAATAACATTTCCTGAGTTTGAAAATATTAAACTGATGAAGGTCGGAAGTTACATCGGCCGAAACGTTGTAGAAATAAAAGCCAAGATGATAATAATAGATTTAATAATAAAAAACGATATACATCATAGTTGTGTGACTTTTATTTTCGATCAATTTCGTCAAAAACTAAAGCTGTGTTGACAAGCATATATCGATTTCAATTATCGATTATTTTCGGTGTGTTCATCTTGTGTGACGAGATAGAAACGTAAGTGATTTAGTAATCGAACGGTCGCGAGTTCAAGTGACACTCGAAGTAACTTCGCGATGTGTTGTCAATAAACCGTTATATAAAGAACGAGCCAGATCATATTACTTTCCATATATAAGTCTACTAGCAGGAAGGCCCGGCGTTGCTCGGGATTGAGGTATCACTACTATTTATATTTTCACTATGCTCATAACATAATATGACTTTCTTAGTTTTTAGTGCTGTTGGATACTTATTCGTTTGCCTTACTTATTGTGTAAGATTGTGGAGTCGGCGGAGAGTAGAAGGGCTTCATGAAAGAGAGGGTGAGATTCAAAACGGATGTTAGAAGTGACGTCATAACGGTCGATAACCTTGTTCCTGTCACCAGGAGAGTCGGACGTAAAAATGTGGTCGTGCGGCTGACCCGGATGGGTCAGTCGACAATGAACACATGTGGGTAAAGTGATATAGTATCTTTCTCAACTTCATCATGGAGTATTTCTCCCTTTCTTACTCACATAGAAATTCTGTGAAGTGTGTTATGCTAGAATAAACAGTTGAACATCAAGCCACGGCGTTCGCGTACTTTTGTTCTGACGGAGATGGCGATGATGAACAGTCTTACAGCAATAATGGTGGTGACGGGACGATAACGGCGGGGCAAACAGACACCAATTGCGTTGTCGTAACCCAGGTTTCGTCAATGTTTACGCTCTATACTACTGTTCTTCGCTAGTTGATCAAGAACCACGTGGACGCCGGTTTTGTTTTAAAGTGTTTTATATTTTCAGCACAACGGCAGAAATAAAATACGTGTGTTTGAGGGAGGGAGGGGGAGAGATAGAATGAATTAATTGGAGAGAGTGTTACAATTTACATTTATAGACAGGCCGACTTTTGGCAACATGTGTCCACCGTGCCCGACCCCCTGCCTGGCTGGCCAGGATCGCGGCGTCTCGCCTATGTTCGAATAGGTTGTAAGCAAGCCAAGAGACAAAACCGTTATCCGATGGAAGTGACGTGATTTATTGACTTCCGCTTTTGGGCTCGCCACTACTTTTAAGGCGCCAACGCTCTAGGACAATCTGCGCTATATAAAACTGCCTCCCCCCCGTGTTGTATTCTTTACACGGCTCCTATTATGGTCGAAGATGATGAAATGTTAGAAAACTCTCTGAATTAGTATCTTATACATGTGATTTAAACGTTTAAATATTGTATATACTTATTAAAAGTTGTCTTTTTAGGGGGGAGGGTTATATTCAAATGAGTTACTAAGATGTGAAGGCACGTAGATATATAAGATAATGTACAGATTCCCGACCACTTACATTGCCGTCCCCGAATAATTTTATACATATCCACTAAATGTCATAAAAATTAAAATATGTAACTCCCTTCAAGATTCAAGACAACTTCCATTGTCTTCCTCATAAAATTATATACATATGATTTAAATTTCATAAAAACAGATATATTTGATTTTTTAGTGGTTATGCTATCATAGCGACTGTAGAAGTGCACGTAGAGATTAGGCAACACTTGGTTACTTTCTGTAATGTTTTCATAAGAATACACTTATAGATTGTATGTAGATTTACTGACGTTTTTTTCTAGAGGAAACACACAAACATCACAAACACAGGCATTGAGTTTTATATATAGAAGATTATTTACCTATCTTTCAAGTAATCTAAAATATAAAGTAATCTGACTAAAGAAAGTTTGTTTCGGACACACCAATTTTCAGTTGTTATGGTTGTATCATGTTATTGCCAATAAAAAAAACGTACTCTGCTATAATTTATTTTTTAAATTTCTTATTTGTGCTCCAGTAATTTTCAGTAATTTCGGGAAACTAATAAGCGGCAGTAGAATCTAACGAAATCAGTCTTCGACCCTCGCTGATGTCACAATAGTTCAATTCAAACGCGATAAATCATTTCATACAAGCTGAAGTAAGCCGTCAACATCGGGTTTCTCAAACTTTTTTTTTCTGAGCTTATTCTTTTTAAAATTAACTTCAAATCGCAATTAAATAATTTTAAAAAGTACATCATTCAGGTTCGTGATGATTGATATCGGCGAGAATATAAGTATCACGCTATACAAAACAAGCAACAAAAAACAATTGTCTCGTGTAAGATTCGAACGCTGAAACATGGCATACAATATGGAAACTAGAGCGGAATGACCACCGACAAAAGAAAAATAGTTGTCTACGTAACTTACTTATTTTTTTATGAGTTCAGTTAGATGTGTTTTTCCTCTCTGATTAGTTTTATATCTCCGGATACGTCGAAAATTGTTCGATTTTCTAAAATAAAACAAGAAACATAGATAAAACTTCCATTTGTAAAAAGAAAAAGAAAAGATGGCATACGATGAGTTTAATTTCATAGTAATCTTTACTTAGTTTGACATGTTTATTTGTATAATTCTCTTAAGTATATTGTTCATTCGATAAGACAGAGAACGCTTCAAATGGCGGGACATTTGTACTTGATATGATTTTAAAGTACTTTGAATTTTAAGCTAAAAAACGTTCAAGAAGTTCATACATACACAAAGACATCGGATAAAAAGTGCTCATTACAAATATGAAGTTAGTTTAGTTTTGTGGTTGTAAATTGCGAATGAAAGTTGAAATAGAGTTTTTCTTTAATTAAAGGGGCGCATTGTCTTTTTTAATTAAAGAGGCGTACTGTATTTTAATTAAAGGGGCGTATTTCTTTTTTAATTAATGGGTGCATTGTATTGTGATTAAACGGCTGTATTGTTTTTTTAATACAGGGGCGTATTGTTTTTTATCACCGATATGTTGTTGCAATCTTGCCAT
>OY744519.1:152834180-152871680 GCA_963556195.1 Sepiola atlantica
GGGTTGGTCATCTGATTCTGACCTATGTTTTCTAGTCAAGGGGACCGTGCTCTGGTCATACACTTCTGGCCCATGAATATGTTTGTCAGAGTCCTTACGGTAGAGTGGAAGGTAATCAGTTATGTAAAACTGGTGAGAGGGAATTGAGGATTGAAGATTAATTTCACTTAGAGCTAGTATATCCTGGGAGTTTGTCAAGAGAAAAGTTATTACGTTTTTAATGTTGGTATTAAGTCCCCGGATATTTATGAATGCGAGCGTTAAGGGCGGAGGCGAAGATGTTTTTTGTTGGGTGTCTTGTTTAGGTTTGTTTGTATTTTATTTTGTAAATACATGTATGTTTGGAGTTAGAGTGGGGAGGGCAAAGTAGGTACTTGTTTAGTGTTAATAAGCTCACACAACCAGTCTATTAGTCGTGACTTGGTCCATGGGGGGTGTGACCTCAGGAAAGCCCATCTGGGATTACTGTAAGGTCCCTTTCTATGCGCGACATGGTACATACAGTTTCCCAGGATATTATGAAACTATTGACGGAGCATCCGTTCTTAGCGCTACCTAAGAGTTAGGGATCCTTACCACCAATTGGAAACAGCAGGCACACACGGTGTCTAACCTGTACCATCAACCTGTCGGAACAAGAGCGACCAAGAGTAGTCATGTAGGACTTAGTGACAAAAAACTTTCCCAAAGTTACCCAGTTATAGAGAAAGAGAGACGGCGTTCATTGCCCTAGTCAGTAAACAAGGCCAATCACTAGATGTCTTTAGAGGCGTTCCAGTGTTTGTACCGCTACGCCTGGCTAATAGACAGAGAAGGAGTGTAAAGGCCGGGCGATAGGCAGTGCCCAGTTACTCCTTTAGCTATTATAGGTTTGCAAACCGGATACTTTGTTCGAGATTCCAGCTCTACAACGGTTCTCGATAATGACTACGGAGGCCTCCCTCCCCAACGGTTTGCTGCTAAGACGTAAGTAATTAGTAGCAAGGTTTTATTTACAGAGTTTTCCTTATCTTACCTGGATGACCTAACGAGGTCTACGGGGCCAACACTCCGAGGGAGAATATCCTACGCCCGTGTACTAGTCGAGTATTTCTGAGCCCCCGTAAAAAAGAGGTAAAAAAAAATGTGTCATGCTCACACACACACACACACACATATATATATATATATATATATATATATATATGGAAATTAATGTTTGTGCATATCTATTATAAAATAATTGAGCAGAACTATTCAATATAAAGCTTGATGGCTGTTAATATTTTACAATAGAGCATGCATAAATAAACAATGGTATTTTAAATTCCAATGACCAAGACTTAATTCATATTTTTACTTACCGAACTTTAAAAAAATAACGTATTTTTTTACAATTGTTTCGCCAAGAAATGCACCAGGAATAATCATACCGTTACCATTATGTGCCGCTAATAGAGCTCTCTCACTTCCGAACGAAATCCTAAAGCAAAAATAAATTTAAAAAACAAAACGTTTTTTATGCATTTCCCATCGAAAAATTATGTAGTTAGAAAAGGGCTGGCCGTCATTGAATGGATGTTATGGTCCATTTGGAAAACGATTTTCGGTGGGAGAGTTAGTTAAGTTTTAAAACAAACACATACGAAGCTAACCATGCGATTTTACTTTCACTCCTGCGTCAGATGCCCAAAGATTTTAAATAATTAATCATTTACTTAACTTTGCGAAAGAAACATGTTCTTTCTTCTGTGTGAATTTTTTAGATCAGGGATGATAATTTTTATACTTTGGATTATTCGGACTACCGTTCTCGAGTGTTATTCTCAGAACGTTTCGGCCGCTGTAACCTCCGCTGAAGAAGGCCGGAGGTTACAGCGGCCGAAACATTTTCAGAATAACACTCAATATGTGAACATCAGTCAGAATTACCCTTATTATACACATATGTTTTCTTCCTCTGTTTTTATGCATAAATCCCGGGCAACGGCAGAACTGCTATAATGAATCTTTGTCTTCACTTGACAAGACTACAGATAAAGGTCGCTTTTACAGAGATTTTTATGCAGGGTGTTTGCCCATCTCATCATCGGCCTTCCTCTCGGTAGCTTCTCGGCGACTTCTAATGTAAAAGCGAGTTTCGCGACGGTGTGATGTTGGCCCTCATCACATGTTCAAATTGTCTTAGCCTCTATTCCTTCATTTTGCACTCAATCAGTGTGCTGCAGTTACGCTTTCGGATGTCCGCATTGGAGACGTAGTCGAGCAGTGTGATTCCAGACATCTATCAGAGCATTTTCGAATTTTTTTTCTTCACTAAAGGGTCACCATTTATTAAGGACCAGAGGCCACACGAACATAAGAGTTAATGACTTTGTCAGGTAAACGGTAAAACAACACTGTGATCATTAGTAATGATTGTCAACATTTGGCATAATTTGATTATTTAAGAGGCCGGATCAACAATAATTTGTTTACATTAGACTTTAAAACGACCATGTTGGAGTCAGTTTGGAAGCAGACCCACGGTACTTTATTCCATAGACGGGTAGTACTAAGAAATAATCTTTTCTCATGGAAATTTCGTTTAGATAGCACAGATAGAGAGAAAGAGAGAGAGAGAAAGAGAGAGAGAGAGAGAGAGAGAGAGAGTGAGAATGAAATTATTGACAGTGGCTGTAACTAGACGAATTTTTGCTGTGAATTTTTTACAAGCGGGGAGCATATATTGAAGCTCAGTATAGCATCTGCAATGAAAATAACGATAGAGTAGAGAAAGACTAACAACGTCTTTTCTGTGAGAAAGAGGTAAGAAGGAAAAGCAAAGGACATTTTCCACTAGATTTCAAAGCCGGTTTTGGAATCTATCGAACGAAACCTCTTATTTTTGTGAAACAAAACATAAATGTACAAATACGTTTAACATGTGTGCGTATGATAGACTTGTAAAAGGCAAACAACGCCTTTTTTGTTTGCTTAAATATGTCGAATTTAAACGTCCTATTTGTTTTGTTTTTTTCAGGTAAGCCTTCTTTCGCCTTGAAATAATCGAACATCGAAAAATATTGAAAAGTAAGTAACTCATTCTCATCTTTTTGTAGACGATATTTTACACGTGTGTCTGTTTCCAGAATTTTTCAGACAATGATTGACTCTTCGTATTATTTAGATTATTCGGACTACTGTTTTCATTTTGAATGTTATTTTTACAACGTTTCGGCGGATGTAACGCCCGACATTCTGTTGCATCTGTCGAATTAGGGAACATGTCTGTCGAACTTGAGAGTCTGTACGGAATATCTAATCGACCCCTTTATTTAATTCACTGGAGTAACTTGTTCTCGTTCTGTCAGGCATAGCCGAGTATAGATCTTAAGTAATTCGTAATTTAATTGTTATAGTAGCCCGAACTGAGGATTGAACCTTCAACCTTCAGAAGACTGTCACTTAGAATTGATTATTACTTAGCCATTACATCCGTTACGCTACAGGTTTTTGCGATATTCCGTAAATATGAGAATAACATCATAGATGAAAATATATGTGTGTTATGGTTGAACTGTTAGCCTTCCAGGACAAAATATCTACACATGGTATCAATAATAAAATGACAAATATTTTTTTCCTCAATTTTATTATCTTTTTGTTTCTGCTGGGGATGTCAGATATTCCGCCGCTATTTCAGAGACTCTCTTAACTCTTCTTTAAGTGTAATTTGTTTTAACTCTCTTTTATTAGTTAACACGGAATATCGCCCGGTAGTTTTAAAGTTATTTTTCATGAGTCTGGATTCTCCTATACTAACAGGAATGATAGTGATCTTCCTAAGATTACGGTTTCCGTTCACGTTGTACACAGGACCTTAGTATTTCGTTATCTTATCTGTTTCAGCTCTGTTTAAGTCAGCAGCATTAGGGAAACTGACTTCAACTAGGGTTGCTATTTACTATTTCTTTCCTATAGGACGATGTCAAGTTTAACAGCTCCGTTGTCTAGGTATGTAGCTGAAGGAACTTCATAGTCATAGTGGCTGTGTATGATTGTGTCGTTGCTGAGACCACTCATTTTCTTTCATTTTCTTAATTGCATTTGTCATCAAGCCTTCGTCTTGGGAAACTATTATAACCCTCTTCAGATCAGAGTTGAGTGATTCTCTTTTGAGCCAGTCCACAGAGTCTTTCTTATCTATATATTCCTGGGATACATTAAACTTAATCTATTTCATACGTCTATTTTATGTATTATATTATGTAATGTGTGTGTCCAGTGAAAAGTCAAAATATCCACAAGATACAGTTTCAGTATTAGTTTAATCTAGACCGGGTCATGCTAAAAATGTAATATTCGTTTCGCTTTGGATCAACAGAATCCAAATCAGTGCATTGGGCGGTACAATTGTTATTTTTCATTGTTACACGTAGTTCTAAACGCATACAATCTATTATATAAAGGAGAGCTGTATGTGTGTGTGTATGTGTGTGATAGTATTTGTATGTATACAAAATGTTCCCGAGATACTCGACAGTTCCGTGAGATTGATCTTTTCTCGGACGCGTAATATCGCAAAATTAAAAAAAACACATCGATTTCTTCGTGTAGAACGAACAATAAACGTGTAATGAGGGGTGCTTAAATTTGTTTGTTTTCTGGTAGCCTGTACGCTTTGCGCATAAGCACGTGCAAAACGCAGCCATGATTCAAACGGCGTTTAAATGTCTTATTTATATTGTATAGTGTATAAATTATTTACAACTGTTCTTTCTGGTATATGCAGAACCTTACAACATGATGTCGGGTAGCTCACACTCTCGACTTCAGTGTAGCAGAACTTGCACTTGTTGCCGTTACTAAGACAACTCATTAGAAGCATTGCTCACCAAGCCTTGATCTTAGGCAGCCATTATATTCTTGGGACAGTTTTTCCAGAAAATATTTGGCTATGTGTTGGTTGGTGGGACAATGAAATATATTGTAATTTCTTCAAAGTGTAAACACTCATATATATTAAAAACACCCACATTGGAGTTTAGGCGTCATATGTGTTTGTTTAGTTTTAAATATGTGTAAGTGTTCCATACAGCCTGAGAAGCATCTGGTTGTAACATGCGTATTTGTGCTCTTTCTTTTTCTTATGCGTTAATTCCGAGTTACGAAACAATGATGGATTTGTGTATCAACTTGACACGATCACAGGCTTAGTCCGAGTGAAAGCCGGATTTAGAGAGTTTTTTGTGCATGGTGTCTGCCAATCTCATCATCAGCTTTCCTGTCGATCGCTTCCCGGCAACTTCTAATGCTAACACAAGTTTCGCAACGGTGTCGATGTTAGCCCTCAACACATGTCCAAACAAAAGCCGCGTTGTTCTCATTTTGCCCTCATTTGGGTTAATGCGATACCGTAGCGCTTTCGGATAGCCTTATGTAAGACGGAGTTGAGCAGACACTCATCATAGAGTCATTACCACATGCGACATATATGACAATAAAGCTTGACGATTTCATGTGGTGAAAAAAGTGGAAGCGTCTACGTTGCTTAATTACTATACATATATATTCATAACTGTTGAAGTAAATACTGAAAATCTATACATAAAACATAATATAGTTGTATAACATTTTATGAAACTACATGAAATAATAATACTGTATGTGCTCTCTGCTTATCTCGGCATTGTTTCCAGTCGTCTTGTATTACTACTTGACATTGGAATCAAGCAATGCCGACTCAGGAGAGCGGTTGTTGGGATTGTGCAACCCTTGCAATTACAAATTCACGCGCGGGCAGCCCCTGGCGGGGCACTCATCCGTCGAAATCGACGAGAGAGTCCATCATATCATATATATAATGCAATAATCTTTGTAAAAAAATGAATTGAGTACTGTCTAGTAGCTTATAATGTTTATAAAAAGCATTTAGATATCATTTGGCAACATCGCACGCCTCGTAATAATTGAGTTTTTATCGGTGACGTTCAACTATAGGATAACATGTTCGATTCCGTCTTAGGCCAGGAGTAAGCCAAGCCACACTAGAGAGCTGTAATACAGCAAAACAATCTGTATGTGGATACCTATATATATATATATATATATATATATATATATATATATATATATATATATATATATATATATATATATATATATACATATATATATATATAGTAAGCTATGAAAATATATTTATGGTAATTAAGCTACACAGAAGCTCCTGCGTTTCATCCCCGGGTAATCTTCAGGCTAACATTCATTTTAGCCTGAAGATTCCCCCGGGGATGAAACGCGGGAGCCTTTGTGTAGCTTAATTGCTATGAATATATGTTCATAGCTCACTACCTAGCTCTACTACGTATCGAGCACTGTTGAAGTAAATATTGAAAATTGATCCATAAAAAATTATATCTCCTTATTAAATTGTATGTAGATACATGACATTTGAATAATATATATATATATATATATATATATATATATATATATATATAGATATATATATATATATATATATATATATATATATATATATATATATATATAGAGAGAGAGAGAGAGAGAGAGAGAGAGAGAGTGAGAGAGAAATTTTAAATTAATTAATTTCTAAATTCAATTTTTGTATACAAATGTATCATAATTAATATACAACTTATCTTTAGGTAACAGTAAAACACTGACCAGATATCGACAACAACAATAACAAAAAATCAACGTATATATATATATATATATATATATATATATATATATATATATCAATATATATATATATATATATATCAATATATATATATATATATATATATCAATATATATATATATATATATATATATATCAATATATATATATATATATATATATATATATATCAATATATATATCAATATATATATATATATATATATATATATATATATCAATATATATATATATATATATATCAATATATATACATATATATATATATATATATCAATATATATATATATATATATATATATATATATCAATATATATATATATATATATATATATATATATATATTGAAAAAAACATATATAAATATATATATATATGAACAGTAAAAAACACAAATATAAAATAACTTTGTAGAAACATATGAAAATGGAACATATCTGATTAATTATTACTGAAATAAAACGAAGAACAATCTGAATATATATATATATATATATATATATATATATATATATATATATATATATATATACAGAGCAAAATAAGCGCATAAAGAAAAAGAAGCCGAGCTTGCGTTACATGAATTTTGCATTCATACGATCCGATAAACAACCGGAGCGCCCTCTGTTGACCACATCGCAAACAATTACTACAGGACTCTGGAGAGCCATTTTTATTTGCGATTAGAGCGAAAATGACTGGGGCTTTCGTTGAATGGGCGAGTTACACAGCGAACCATAAATAGGACAGCAACAAAGAAAGACACAGTAACCAGAGGAAAGAATGATGCGAACGATAAAAATAATTGGCTTTTGACGGGTATTTTGTTTTTTTATGGGAGAAAAAAGCCTCGTGAATAAGGATTCTTAATGATCTCGTCCCGCACATTTGCTCAATCGTCGGTTGATCTGCATCCGTGGTTTATTATTATTATTATACTAAATGTGTGTTAATCAACGTTTATCGACCGAAAGCTCTATTTTGTTACTATATACTTCTCCATGACCTATTTATGACTGTTATTTTGTGGGAATGTTCGTGTATGTATAACATTCAGAAATTGGAATGTTTAGATTTGTGATTGTCCAATCACCAACATTCACATACCATCGGTTATCAGCTATTCACTGATCGGTCGGATTTGCCGCAGCCACATACCATCATCATCGTCATGCGCACATTAAACTATAGGTCGTGTATGAAATTTTGAATGTTAATTGAACAGGAAGACCGAGGGTGGTTTTTTTTCTTACACATGAGAGAGAGAGAGAGAGAGAGAGAGAGAGAGAGAGAGAGAAAGAGAAAACAGCCAGCCAGACAGACAGACAGACAGACAGAGTAGCAGCAATCGCAGTTAATGTTTCTTTTTACTTATCAACGCTCGATTAGACAACAGCTCTAATCAGCAGATTTTTTAACAATCACAGACGCATCAACGTTACATTTTGGAATGTTCGTGTATGCATTATATTCAGAAATCGTAATGTTTAGATTTGTGATTGTCCAATCTACAACATTCGCTCACCTTCGATTTCAGCTTTCCTGTCGATTCACTGGGGTTTGCCGATGGCCTCCATTATCATCATCATCGTCATGCGCAAATTCAACCGAAGGCCACGTATGGATGTTGAATGTTTATTTAACAACACCAGATGGATCGTTTGTCGGTTGCACGAGAGAGAGAGAAAGAGAGAGAGAGAGAGAGAGAGAATACTATAAAAATGTACTTATGGAAAGAACATTTCGTAAAATGTATGAAACATTTTACGGGGCAAATCATCAGGTTAATTAGCCTGATTATTTTCCACGCAGAAAAACTTGTCATAAATATTTCGACATACTACAAGTAAGCTCTACTCTAGTATTGGACACTGTTGAAGTTAATACTCAAAATATATATATATATGTAACATATTATAGTAGCAGGGCTACCCGACGTTGTCTGGGACAAAATTGTAAATATTCTGTTAAAACTTTGATCTCTTTACTTCTCTATATCTGTCTATCTTTATCTCTTCTCCCCTCCCTATCAGTACCCCTTCTTTCTCCTCCGCCCAGCCCATTCCTCTCTAGCTGGGTACACATGCACATATATAGAGAAACTCTCCTTGATGTTATAGATTGCTCGAGACATACGGGAAGTAACTCATTAATTAAAAAAATGAAAGTTTTTCCCGTTTAGTTAGTACATGAAGTCCATTTAAAAAAGACACCCCCTTACGAAATATGCGCCAGTAAAAAGATAGACAATGAATAGTTATTTCTAAATTTTAGATATTATTCCATGAAAAATGCCAGTATTCTGAAATCATATGCCCTTAATAGGGTTAAGATGAACATTCATATACACTTAATGTACAAAAACAAGGAAATTCCCAAATGTTTACATTTTAATTGTCATTAAGGGTATGCGAGCACAACAGGGCTATGTATTTTACTAGTAGGAATTTTTCTTCAGCGAACCTCACACACTTCATCCACTCATGCATAGAGATTTATACTGTAGTGATGTGATAATGAAATGGCTTGGTTTATATGTAGTCATACCCTTAATGACAATAAACATGTAAAAAATTGGGAATTTCCTTGCTTTTGTACATTTAGTGTATATGAATTTTCATCTTAACCCTATTAAGGGCATATGATTTCAGTATACTAGCATTTATCATAGAATTGCACTACTATTGGAAAGGCTATGATTCAAGAAAATGGTCATTTAAAAGGTTTTTTGGAATTTTCTGGAAAACTAAGGTATAGGGTACACTGAAATTTAAATGCCATCAACTAGACCCTAGAACCTCAACCTTTGCCAAACATCAGCTGAATCCAATCAAATAGTTGATGAGATACAGGGTGGCACACACGTACGTACGTACACACGGATAACACAAAATCACTCCTGACCTTTCTGGATCTCTGGGTTGCCTTGACTAATGATGCTGAAAATTGACACACTTATAGAACCTATCAAATGAACATTTTGTGCACAGTTTTAAATAATTTGGTTTATTGGTTTTTGAGCTATGACTGATCAAAAAATAAGATTTCTAGCATAGGTCGTTTTTGAAGTCTATTAAGGGATAGAGCGCTATCGCGCCTCCCTTGATCATTCAGGGCAATGCCAGTCAAGTATGTACTAACTTTGTAGTTGTTTTGTAGTGTCGGAGTGTTAGCTGTACATATACACACTTACACACAGCAAACTTCCCTTTATATAAGAGATTATTTAAGAATATATACACGAAATAGTAACAAAAACAGAGCACGAGAGAGAGAAAGATAGAGAGCTCTTCTGAATAGACGGCGAACTCGTTATATTTATTTCCCCTTTGTATTGAATATGGTTTTATTTAATGCTTATCTTTTTTTATAGAATTTATCGATTAATGTCGTTTCTTGTATTCCGTTGCAATTAATCCGAAATCCTAATTAACTGCAGTCAATCAATGACATTTTTTGTAAATCTAATTTAGATTTGTACAAAATTATAAAAAGAAAATGGCTACATTTTTACATTAAAAATACCGGGAATTTCATAATTAATTATTTAACTCGATTCTTTTCTCTCTCCATTGCAATTAATTGTTCATTTGTATCGTATTTTGAAACGAGTTCAGAAAACTCCATTAATAATGAGTGCGCGTCGAAATTGCATTGAAGGTCGTTGTGTAGCATCATATCGACTCGCGTGTGTAAAAATAATGTTAAAGTTAGAACATTCCACGTAATGTTTGTTAAGCCAGAAAATGTACGTTAACGTTTACCGGTAGTGTTGTAATGAGGGGAATTACGTGGTAAAAAACGAGCGAGTTCCCACTTCTGGTTAGGTTGACGTCAAAGTGAGCAGGCGTTCATTTCGAGGCGTCCCTGTAATACTGATGTAGAATAGCGGAATTGTACAGTTTATCTACATGTAAATTACATCATCCAGTGTGCACGGGGGAAACAACAAGATTACAAGCAACATTCATAGATTTGGTTGTTGCTAATATACTAGTAAAAAATAGTTTTATTTCTACAAATATTATTTTGCTACGCATTTTTCAGACATGTTTAACTCACAGCCGTAAAACGCCAGATTTTTCAAGCCAGAACGTGTTCGCTATCATTTTCATGATGTGAAATGAGGCGAATCTTATCTTTAAAAGTCATGTGATAAATTTAAAATATTTCAGGATAAAACTTGCCGCTAATTATTTATTTATTTTTAAATATCTGAATTACAATCCTAACAATTTTCAAAGCAATCTATTAAGGTACTCACGCATGAATAAACGTTTGTTCCCTTAAAGTTTTTCTTATCCTTTATTGTTTTTTACTTCTATTCACCTCAAACAAGACGTATGGTGCTACTCTAGATTTGGGGGCATCATACATGCGCATTCTAAATGGGGAAGTTTAGCAGAAAAATGTGTGTTTACATTTAAATGTCTGCATGTTGGTGCAGTCAGGGAAATGAAGGACAGGGATGGAATTCCAAAGGTAAGAATTTCAACAAGCTTTTAGAGTTGAGAGCTTTCCTTCTCCGGAAGACCTATATAGTGAAAGGGTGGAATTTTGCTGATTGTTGGGTCAGTCGAGGGTATTTATGTCAATGGAGCACCAGTACAGCAAACATTTCGGAGGACATTCTATTGAAGTACTTGATAAACTAGTATAGATAAGCAACATTACGACGATGGGACAGGAACTCGAGCTTTGAAAGTAGTGAGTGATCTATTAGATTAGAGGCTATTTTTGGATGCTGCCAAAGAGGGAAAGGCTAGTGGTAGGTGCACTAGCCCAGAAGTGACAACAGAAAACCATGCATGGCCGAATGGTTGCTTTGCAGATATATAGTGTACTGGCAGGTGACATACATCTTTATTGCTTTTATTACATACCATTCATGCTAAACATCTATTTACGTTCTGTGATTGAGTTATTTTTTTAACAAAATTCTGTTTTTCTTTTTCTAAATAGCTGTAATTGGTACTTAACTGAACAAAATGACCAATCTCTCACTTAGATAGTTATTTATTTCTCTCGATTACTCTCACTCTATGTAGAGTCAATCACTTTCCGATATTTCTCATTGCCTATGTGAGCATATGGCGAAAGAAAGTGTAAATCTCTTTATTTAGCGTCGTCATCTAATTTACATATGCCCATATGTACACATTCAAAACACTACGTAACCTAGATGGGAAAATAATACGCTCATTTACTGCTATATACGACTTATTATACCTGTATATATGCTAATGATGATAATATTCATGATAATATTAATACTAATGTTACTTATGCAGATTAGGACCCAAGCAAAAATCGATCTGGCGTCGGTATTTTCCAGATGTTTACGTTCTAATCTGCATATATACTATTATAATATCATTAATAATATTAATAATATTAATACTAACGATAATATAGAAGTAAAGAGACTAATTTTTGTTAATGTAAGAAAATGTGTCAAAGGATTGTCACAGTTTATGAATTTTCAAATGAGATCAAAGGAACATAGTGGTAGTAGGGTATTTTACCTAACGGTTAAGAATGCGTTTCGTTTATTATTAAAAAAATTACCTTTACTTATGTATTATTGAAAATAATTAGTACAGCAACATAATTTTTAAGTGACGCAAGAAAAATGGCTTAACGGTACTGTTTTCGAAAAGCAACCAAAAATGTACAGGCGTGACGTAAACGTGACGTTGGTGTGACTTATATACTACAAATGTGAACGGAGAAAGACGAAACAAGTTACGTCGTTCCGAATGTTGCCGAATCCCCCTTTCCTTGTAAAAATGGCTTCTAAAACTCCGCCTGTAAATGTATGTTTACGTAATCCGAAACAGTACTTTTTTTTGTAAAATTTTACATAACACTAGAAACATTTTTAATTTTTAAATTGTGGATATCAGGCGACCGTTTTAATCAACAAGAACGAAGTTGATTCATAATATGGTCTGTTATGCACAGAATAAAAATGAACATAAGTTGGAAACTCATCACTTTATTTCATTATAGTCGTCTGGTCTTAACAAAAAAATTGACTTGCTTCGTATTTTCCAGTTCGATTTCGTAGCATTCGTAGTAAATACATCACGCCAGTAAATTTGTGGTTGCATTTTCCTAAACAGTACTGCCTTAACATACATATCACATAACATATAGTGAGACATGGTGAAAGTGATAGATAGACAGTTATTAAAATATGGGCCACTTGATGCGGTACTTACATATATTGTGCATCGTAAGGTATTTGAAGACACTTTTTTTTTTACTATAGCCGGAATATTATTTGACTTTATATGTCCTATATTTAAGAATGATCAGCCCGTGTTATTATACAAAAGATTAAAAGGCATAACGTTATTTTCCCTAGTTGATCATTCACTTAAAAAGTCCGCAGTTATGTAGCTTTAATAGTACAATAAAATTAGGAATAAATAACATCATATATGAATTTACTATGAACTGTTTTAAATATTGATATACAAATTAGCCATTCCAATGACTGTCCTTAGATCGTTCATGTCTGCGCTTTTTCTTACTAAACCTATAGATCATGAATAGTATTTTAGGCCTATCATAAGAACAAAAAATCGTTTAAACAAAAACATAAAGAATACCTGACACAAATTAAATGGTGCTAAAAAAAATATACGTTTGTACTGAATTTGAAAATAAATAAATTACGGGATACTTTATTATATTTATATTTTAAACGTGTACTTTTTTTATGATTTATGTTTTTTGTTTGTAATTTATTATGCAGTCAGAAAATGATACCTTCTTTTGCTGTGAATGCCTATGAATTTAAATTATTAATTTTAGCCCCTGGTGTAAGTGAGGGGAGGAAGTGTACATGTTCAATAAGGAGTAAAACGACCTTCCATTGTTTTTATTAATGAAAGAAAATTTAACAAGGCTAAATATTAAAATCGAAGACAGCGATCAAAAGTAAAATGTTGTTTTCTAACATACACCAATATTTGACAGAAACATATTTGTGTATGTGATTTCTTTTTCCGAATTTATCGAGACGGTAAGCTTTATGTTATGTATTATATAAAGGAAAGTTATTTATGTGTGCGTATGTTTAGCTAAATGTTGAAAACTACAAATCAAACACTCACAAAGCTCATATATTCTTTTTCGATGTTATCCTGGATTAATGATAGCTAACATTGTTAATAAAGGCATTATTTTAAGATAAACTGGGCAAGATTTCGTTAGAGAGCGGGTCGTTTTTTTTCAGTTATTTCCAAAGTTATCTGTTATATATTCAAAAATCAAATGACTTATATTATTATTATGTTCAAGACATTCATGAGGAATAGGATGGGCAGAGGAAACTGGTGTGGTTTGAGGCATGTAGGACAACATGGAAGGGGTAAAGATAGAATAATAGAGGGACGAATTGAGAGAGGTAGATAGATAAAAGTTTTAATATAAAGATGTTACACATACTTTTTAACGTCTTCTATTTCCTTTTTATGGCCCAGAACACGCCGGCACCACTTTCTAGTGTGTATACAAGGTATAAAAGGAAGCATGTGTGTGTCTGTGAGTGTGTGCATACCCGTAAGTTCGAGATGACATGGACATTAAGCTCCATTATCGACCGAATACAAACCAGCTCCTGCTATTTGTTCATCCACCTTTACTCGCTTTTTCAGTTCACCTCCCTCATACACTTACCACCGAACCCCGCATCTCAACCAAATATTATTCCTCCGTGACCTTTCCCTTATCCCAATGATACCGTAAATGCTCGCTGGACATCTGACCTTCACGAATGTCCAGCGACGAATTCCAATCATGGCAATCGCGTTCGGATCACAGAGTCATGGAATTCTGTTTTTTTTTCGTATCGATTCGCAGAACCTGTTCTTTGACGAATAGATTATGACATTTATGAAATTTCTCGTTTTAGTCAGCATATTTCTAAGCATTGCCTAACATGAATAAAATAATATTAGACAATAATAATGATATTACCATCCTCTTGATGTAGTGCATATGAGGATATAGGTTATTTTTACTATAGAAGGGATGTTATTTGACTTTGATTTTTCATATTTCAGATGTATCAATGACCGCCCCTATAATTACCCAGCAAATTAAGTGGCAGAAAGTTATCGTACCTAAAAGACTGAATATAGCAATTTAGAAATGGAACTATTTTTAAAAGTAGCGTGATAGTCCGTTTACAAAGTCCGCAGAATTAAGGGCTAAAGATTAAAAGGCAGCATTATGGTGAAAATGTATTAGACATTCTAAATATATTTCGTTCAAATTAACCCAGACTTTCTTCACGTGCATTTATTCGAACGTTAAATAACCAAAGACACAGAGAGAGAGAGAGAGAGAGAGAGAGAGAGAGAGAGAGAGAGAGAGAGAGAGAATGAGAGAGAGAGATAAGATAACGATAGAACCTATGGAATTAGATTAAGTCTGAAATAACATATACTGAGAGAGGGTGAACGTGATAGATACACTTATTAAGCGATATAATCATACAAACGATTAAGATGTACACAGTTATCGTGAGTACAAAGGTGAACTATAACAATTTTAAAATTCCACCGAACTTTTCATTTCAAAAGTCTGAAAAGTTAAACGCGTAAGATGGAAAAGCAGAATCATTATGAAAACGTATAAGACATTCTAGACGTGTTCACGAACTTCAGGCCAATTTTACGCTAACTTTTTTCAGGGGCATTTTTCGCACCTGAAAACAATCAGAGGGAGAGAGAGGGGGAGACACACACCCACTGAAACAATAGTTATAGAGATTATAGATTAAGAGTTGTGGTTCAAGCAACATATATTGTGAGAGAGTGAAAGTGATAGAAAGTTATTAAGATCTCGGTCACTAGATGTGTTATTTATATATACTGTGCGCGTAAGGTATTTGAGGAGATGCGTTACATCAGGAATATTATTTAACTTAAGAGTGATAATGAGAGCCGGAAATGAGAGTGATAGAAACGAGAGTGATTGAGAGAGACAGAGGAGAGAGAGAGAGAGAGAGGAACACGAGAGCGAGATGAACAGGAGAGTGATAGAGAGAGAAACGGAAACCAGAGTGATAAAGAAAGAACCAGAAACGTGAGCGATAGAGAGAGAGAGACGGATACGAAAATGAGAGAGACCGTAAAATAAGAGTGGGGTTCAAATATATGATAGAGGGTGAACATTATAGATGGAAAGTACGTTAGAGATGCGTTACTTGATGCGTTATTTGCATAGGATGCGTTAGGCTGAATACTGCATTGAGAAAGTCACCCATTTAAAGAAGTAGATTGATCGTGAAAGGCTTTCGATGGATAAGCAACCCTATTATCAAAACGTATGAGACATTTTAGACTTGTTTACAAAAGGGTAAACGTTATTTTCACTACGGCAGGAATATATTGTGTACTCTATATTTTTAATAACTCATACTTATACATGTCATCACCTATGATTATACAACAAAGTAAGACGTTATGGTTAGAGTTATCGTGAATATAGCAAATTCACAAATAGAAACGAATTTTAAAGTGTTATTTTCTTTCATTACAAATTCCAAACAGAGGGAAGCAGATCGTGATTGTCAAAACGTAAGAGACATTCAACAAACACTTAGAGGATTTTACTAACTGAATAACTTTTCGTAAACAGATAGAGTTCTCTGGTAGCTTTTATGATTACGAATATATACAAACACATATACATTTCCCTTACATGTGGCAATATCTTAGTCGTTATGGTGATCAACTGCTGAAAAAAGCTATTAGTTTTCGAATAACAATCGGAAACACCTACATGTTTTAAATATTATAAAGAACGGTGATATGGCGTAACAACTGTCTGTGGTTGAATTAAATTGTTATACAAAATGATTGTAAAAAAGATGAAGTCGTAAATAACATCTTATTTTACTTATATCAACTCAAACAAGTCACATTGCCATTAAAACGTACAAGGATAGTGTGAATTGGGGGCCATATGTAAAGGTGCATCTTAAATGGGGAGTTGTGAAGAAAGGTCTTTGTTCATAATACATTTAAATGTATGCATGTAGGTGCAGTTGGAGGTCATAGAGGTCAAGAAGACGATTTCAAAGGTAAGAAGTTTGGATAAATATGATATTTGAGTAGAAAGCTAACTGGCATAATATGATCTTTAGAGTAAAAGGGTAGGATGTTCCTGATTGACGAGTTGGTCAAGGGTTTTTTACGTCAATAAGGCACAAGTGCAGCAACTTTAGTAGATCACATTTCCTTGAAGAACTAGCAAAAAGTAAAACACAGTGAGTAAAATTACTGGGAAGAGACAGGGACTGGAGCTCGGTAGACAGTGTGTAGCATATATGATTGGAGGCTCTTTTTTGAACCTGTCAAATAGGGTCAGACTAGTGGTTGGTGCACTATGCATGAGCGAATAGTGATTTTGTAGGGATATACGATACTGCCAGGTCTTTATACAATCTAACCATGTTTTTACCGGTGAATGTGGAGTCCATTATGGTAAACACATCCTGCAGATGAGATGGTCAGCAAAATGTACCTCAGCAATTTCAATGGGTCATGTAGAATGTGACGAGTGACCATCCAATTTGTACATTACCACTTACTTTTGAGGATAGCTTTTCGCTGAACGCCATTGTGACAACGCACGGGGGTGTCTGTCTGCCCCGACGTAGTCGCCGCTGTCATCACCACCATTTCTGTAAGACTCTTCGTCACTGCTGTCATCATCACTATCGCCATGACAAAAGTACGCGGACACCGTAAATGGTATTTTGCTATTTATTCGTAGATAAAACACTTGACAGAATGTACAAAAGAAAGAGGGACTCATAAGAGGATTTGTTAAAGATCCCATATCACTTTTGCCACCTGTGTTTATTGTTCCGCCTACTCTGGCGGGGTTAGCGAGACGACCACGTTTTACGTCCGCGTCTGCTGGTGAATTAAGAACAAACATGTTCGACAAAACCTACCACCGTCATGACGTAACTTCCCACTTTTGTTTTGGCTCCTACCCTCATTTATTGAACCCTCTACTCTCTACACCCATCACTATCTAACACTATTGTTACCACTGTTCGTCCTGCAGAAAACCTCTTCATCTGCCCAGGCTGACAACCTTTTGGTGAACACTACGTGGAGATCAGTATGTTTCAATATACATTTGGGGTATATAATCGAACGGCGATACAAAAAAGACTGTTAGGCATTCATCATTGAAACTTGGTTGATAAGTCATACATCGAATGAAGTTTATTTGTATTGAGCATTGTTGAATCGCGGAAAATATTGAGAGTGACATTTATTTGGGGTAACATTGCATTTAAGCGTTGTCTTTTGAATTATAAGGAGTAGAGTTTGCTTGAAGCATCGTGTGTAATATGTATATAGAAGAGTCATTAAAGGCTATCACAATGCAATAAATGATAATATGTCGGTGTTTTAAAGGAGGACAAAAACGAACTGTTTTTTTTTTAATTAAACGTTTTTTTAATAATAAATCTTACTTTCTTGGTAAGAACTTGTGTTCCCTAATGTGTGGCTGTGCTCCATAACGAGATAATACATTTTATCAGATCGTGGGTTTTTTAAATTTCCTGAAACTCATGTGAACTAGTGATGTTGTTTTTATGGCTTTACGGCAGTAAATGTCATAGTAACTTGCAGCAAATGAAATAAATTAGAAAATATTTTTAAAAAAATGGATGAAATAACTCTCGTTAAATTTATTTGTAATTGTTATATTTATTCATTTTAAAATTGTTTACTGTGTTAGATAGATTTTAATAAATTGTTATTCTATTAATTTATTTCAATGTTTAAATTCAAAATTCAATCCGTTTACGTTTTTTTTCTAAATTAAATATGTAATTTTAATAAGGGAAGTTAATCACTTAAAATTGTGTAGTTGATTATTTCCCTTTAGTGAGGAAATATTTTATATGTTTAGCCAGTCCAGTTGAATTAATATATACGAGCTAATATATCTTTCAAACTTCATTTTCTCTTTTTTATTGAAGGGGGAGGGGTGAAATATACATCTATATACTTAGTGTGTTATTCTATTAATATTGTTTCTTTTTTCATGTTTATCCATTAGCTAAATTTAGATGACCACTCGTTAACTCTGAGCCAAATAGCTTCAATATAACGCGTCCTTTTCACTCGAGAGCTTTGCAAATGGCTGTTAACAGTCGTATCGAACGGGCACACTAGTGGTCTCATTAGGTGGCACCATTTCAAGTCGCTTAACGCCCTCTTAAAATAGATGATCTAAAGACCCCGATTATCGTTGATTGATGTGTGGGGGTACTTGTGTAATTCCCCAATTTCTGACTTCGCTCACTTGTCCCTATTCCAAATGTGTGGCCAGCGGTCATAAACAACGTTGTAAGTGTAATTTAGACGGTTTATTCGATTTTTTTTATTCGAATAATTAAATTGATTTTAGTAAAACTTCTCTTTTTAATTTTCATTCAAAAAATGATTCCAGCAAATTGTAATACATTTTAATGATACGTTTTTTTAATTGAACCTTTCTTACAGGTATTTAATACTAAAGGTTGTTAAGCTACGTTAAATAATTTTCAGTAAAAAATATTATTCAATAATATGGACACGTTTTGTTTCCTTTTTATTTATTATCACATTTGAGCTTTTAATAACCTTTAGTATTGATTATATGTGAGAAGGTTCAATTGAACAGTTTCATAATTGAAATGTATTAGAATTTGCAGAAATCATTTTTTAAATAAAAATGAAATATAAATTAAAGCGATCATTTTTTTAAGGAAGGGATGCAACTCTGGGTGTTCTGTCGGGCAGAGGATATAGTTGAAAAGAAGAAATGTAAAACAAGGCATGGCGATTAGGTTGTTACAAAAATAATAGCCGATTTCAGAAACATACATTTATTCATGAAAATGTTGTCACCTTTAAAATACGCTGTAAATGACGTAAAACGGTTGCATTGCGGACAGCAAGTGTCTGAGGAATTTTGTTGGTTTTGCTGAACAAGTGCCTCCAATTGTTCATTGTCAAGTTTACACGGCCGTCTTCTACCTTCTTTATCTTCAAAGCTCTGAATTCCATTACCAAATTTCTCGAACCACTTTCGTAATTTATGATCGCATGTGGATACATCTCTTCATGCTCTATTGAAATTGGCACAACTTTCGAAGGCATGCCACCCAGGTTTGAACTCATGCAACATAAGAACATACCGGTCACGTTTTTGCATGTTGATCACTGAGGGTCTCCTATGCCTCGAAATTATTTCTATTAAAAAAAATATTATTTCTAACGCATTAATGATTATATATGTAAAAAATTACTAGAAATAAATTATAAAAACTATTTTTAAACGTCAGAGCTTGAGGCGGCCATTAGTTTTGTAATGCCATAATAGAAAGGCTGCTTCAGGATAAAATACATTTTCAACTTTGACAATTTATTTGGGACCATCAAACATAAGCTATATTATCTTAGTTCTATCACTTCCGCGATCTGGATGACCGTTGGGCCGCAAAGATGACATGGCAACCCGCTTTTTTTAGTCCTCTCGATGTTTTGCCTTCCTGGGCGTGCGACTTAGTATTAGCCCTGTCCACTTTCGGGTGTTATCCTCCCACATTTGTTGTCTGACCCCCTTCTTCTCCAGTGTACAGTAGTTTGCAAAATTTTGTGATCGTGTAACGTTGCCATACCATTTGATTTTCCTCTTTTTTACACTGGTCAGACTGTTCGTACTTAATTTAAGTCTCAGAAATCAGCGAACCTTCTTTCTGGGGTTAACTATATGCGATAGATATCCGGGTGTTCAATTAAAGTTCTCCTTTACTTCTCAAATACTGAGTTGGTAATATAGTGAAGAACAGTAATTTTCGTCTCCCCAATTAGCCACTTAACTATGCCATAGAATGCATATGACCCATACTATTTGTTCATAATTCTTCACCGGGGATGTTCGTTCACACTTGAAAAACATAACTAGCTAATATATATATATATATATATATATATATATATATATATACATATATATATATATATATATATATATATATATTAATTGTGTTTCTCGCTCATTGCAGATCATAATATTGTTAATAACTTCAATAATATAAATCGCACAAGTTTCAAATTTTTGCACACTGAAAGAGTGCTCCTAAGTAGGTAAGATACCAAAATATTTTGCAAATCTATACTATATTTCTACAGTTATAGACATTTATGTATTTGTAAGCCCTTTTTACTGTTTCTCGCTTTATTGCAGGTTTGTTAAAATACAGTCCATAGGTGATAAAAAAGAATTTGACTTAGCAAGGTTAATTATTTTAATCATTTAAATCATAAGTAACAATATGAATGAAATGTAGGGAAGAAATCACCAGATATGCACCACAAAATTAAATCATATATCAACAAATCTCCCATTTCTTGAAATTATCCCCTGCAGTCTCCCATCAACAGATAAAGTCAATCTGTTGATTTGGGAAGGTGTTATCCTACTAGCAACATCAACAATTTTATTCCAGAGGGAATCTTTTGATGTAAATTATTGTCCTCCTTCTTAAACCTTCCTATTTAAAATTAACTAGAGCTGCTCAATCGGGTTTAAGTCAGGAGAACAAGGCGGCCAAATCATGAGACTCTCTCTCTCTCTCTCTTGATGCCCAGAGATGCGAAAAAAGTAGTCGTAGCCTTTGCATGAGATGGATCATTGTCGTGCATAAAAATCCGTTGACGTAAACGAAGTAAAAACAGGTCGTCAAGCCAAGGTGACAAATGCTCATCTAAGAACGATATGTATGCTTGGCTTGTGAGTTTCACACCCTCTGGCACTCGGAAAGGTCCAATTAATTTATCACCTATGAAACCCGCCCAAAACATAACTCCCCACCACCTTGTTGGTGACGAACGCGATGTGAGATAGCAGCTCCGGTAGGACTCTAAAGTTTAGCCCATCCATCCGGACCTTCAAGTTTGTTTCTACCTTCATCTGTCAATAGAACCTGTTGGAAGTCAGTGTTCATGTATTATTCTGCTCACGCAATGCGTTTTCCATTATGGGTTTTGTTCAAGGAAGGCCTGGAAATGAGCTTCACATTCCTAGCCATCTCATTCAAGACACTGTATCTGGTCTTCCTGGACATCGGAACAACGACAGCTTTGCCAAAAATTGAGTCGCTAGTGCCATTTGGTTCCCGAATGATCTGTCTGCGTATTTTTCGCATATCGCGAGGGGATATGCTCCTTCTTGTACCCTTATCTTTCCTTGTTGCAGTGTTGGGCTTCTCTACAAAATAAACTAAGGTTCCGTTATCCCTTCCCAGTTCCTTGGCTAAATCCAGAAGTGTCAGTTCTTCTGCAAAGTCAGCTACAACCATTTGCCTTTCAGTAGCAGTAAAACGTCGATTTTGGGGCATTTTTACAAACCTGCAATAAAGCGAAAAACAGTAAAAATGGCTAACAAATGCATAAATGTCTATAACTTTAGAAATATAGTATAGATTTGCAAAATATTTTGGTATCTTACCTACTTAGGAGCACTCTTTCAGTGTGCAAAATTTGAAACTTGTGCGATTTATATTATTGAAGTTATTAACAATATTATGATCTGCGATAAAGCGAGAAACACAGTTAATATATATATATATATATATATATATATATATATATATATATATATATATATATATATATATTAGCTAGTTATGTTTTTTTAAAGTGGGAATGAACATCCACTGTGAAGAATTATGAACAACTAGTATGGGTCATATGCATTCTATGGCATAGTTAAGTGGCTAATCGGGGAGACGAAAATTACTGTTCTTCACTATATTACCAACTCAATATTTGAGAAGTAAAGGAGAACCTTAATTTTAGAAATATCTTAACCGGTAGCACATCCATTCTTGCTGTATCATTTTGCGGTATTCGCCTCCCCATAATGGAAGCGTTGTTCATTCAATTAAAAAAGCCGAACATTAACCATGCTCGTTATGATGGGTGCGAAGGCGCTTTGAAATGCGGTTGAATGATTTTATGTTTTTAATCACATGGAAACGTCCTCTTAAATAAATTCACCAATTTTATTTTGCATTTATCAATCATCCGCCTGAAGACGACCAATGATGGTCGAAAACGTTCGCGTAAAATATGGAGATTTCTTACACTGAATTATTAAAAGCACAAGATCTATCGAAATAGACGAATAGAAAGATTTGATCAAAAAAGGAACAAACAGAAGTTGGCACCCTGTTCAACCAGATATATATATATATATATATATATATATTTATATATGTATATATATAAATATACATATATATGTGTATATCTGTATATATATATATATATATATATATTTGTATATATATATATTTATTTATATATGTATATATATAAATATATATATATATATTTATTTATATATGTATATATATAAATATATATATATATATTTATTTATATATGTATATATAAAATATATATATATATATATGCATATCTGTATATATAGATATAATTGTATATATATATATTTGTATATATATATTTATTTATATATGTATATATATGAATATATATATATCTGTATATATATATAGATATATTTGTATATAGATATATTTGTATATATATATATTTGTATATATATATATATATTTGTATATATACATATATATTTGTATATATACATATATATATATATATATATGTATATATATATATATATATATATATATATTTAAGTATACATATCGGAAATAGTAATATATAGTAATTAGAAACTTAGTAGAAAAAAGCATATATAAAATGAGTACACTCGATGTTGAAAGTGTTTAAGTTAAACCAACACAATAAAGGTTAGTCAAGTCATTAATGTTTAAAAATATTTCAAAATTTAAAACGGTTAAAAAATTCCAATTATAAAAAAAGACTTTTTGATTTAATTAGTTGTTAATAATTTTTAAAAAATGTTTAAAAGAAATTATTATTTGCCAAAAAGTAAATCTAGTCTAAAATATAATTGGTTGTGGTTTTTGGTGGTAGGGGATTAATACGAATCAATCAGCAATTTCAGATATAATATACGGCGGGCATGATGAAGTAGATCATTTTTAATTTACGACTGCGCCTGTTCTTAGATAATATATTTTTGAACATGAATGCAGATGTTAAATGGCATTAGAGAGAACTCGTCGCCGATAATTGAGAATTTGGCAAAACTCCATGGCCTTGGAAAGGTCCTTTACGATGTCGTTAACAACACCACTTAAGCTCGTCTCATTATCACGGATCTCCAATCATCTGCTCGGAACGTAATTTGCTCATTGCCATTGACATATTATTCCGAACATCACCAATTGCAATCGCCCGTTTTAAAAGATATACGGGTTTGCATTGGCACTTAGCGTTATCCGGGAATGAATCAAAACCTATATGGACTCCCGCCAGTTTCTTGCAGAAGAAGAGGACCGACGGGGCAGTAGCCCTGATCATCCAAATTCAGTCGGTGAGGGTATCTAATCATATTAAATCTATATCTCTTTCTCATAATATTTCTCAGTACTAGGACTTATACTTGGGTCTTTGAGGGATACAATGAAGGAGTTGGCTCCAAGAATCACAAGGGCATCATTTGATCCATGCTTGTAACCATGAAGCCATTAAAAAAATTATATAATTTCCAATTTTGAATTCATGAATTCTTAATACGATCTATCATCGCCGGTCAGAGTAGGGTTGATGCAGATCACTATGAATAGCATACGATTGTTCGTTTTTGTAGCAGATTCGTACCGGTATTCGGTTTGATTGTTCTCGTTCGGTCAGCCATGGTCGGCTAGAGGTGTTAAGTAAATTTATTTTTTATTATTCGTCATCATAGCCTTTAGTGAGGACTGAAGTGTTAACCCCAAGAAGACTGTCACTTAGAACAGATTGTAATTCAACACATGCCCACGTGGCGCAACGGAACACGAACAATCTAACCCCGTAGAGTAAATAATGGGCAAATAATGGGTTCAGTTCAAAATTCCGTACATATCCCCGAGTTTAACATAAACATCCTCTAAATTCGAAAAGATGCACCCAAAGAAGGTCGGAAAATACAACGTGCGAAACGTAAAAATAACAACCATGGTGACGAGAATAGTAGTCCGAATAATTAAAATGTTAAAAGAGTTTCTAAATTCGCCTATTGGCTTCCCAAGTCTGAAAAAATGCACTTGAAGAATGTCGGAAGTTACATCGGCCAAAATGTTGTGAATATAACAGCAAAATGAGAATCATATTCTGAATAATCCACATAATAAAAATCCTCATCTCAAAAATGGGTCTATATTTTTGTTGAAGTTAAATAAACATTTGATTCAAATGGACAGGATAAAGAAATGTGTGCAGAACAGTTCGACATCCTGTATTGATTCGCGGGTTTGAAAAGTTACACCTGATGAAGGTCGGAGTTTCATCGGCCTAAACGTTGTGAAAATACCAATTAAGTTGAGAATAGTACTCCGAATATACACAATAATATATTCTTTATCTGTCTATCTATTTTTTTAAAATTGTATTCTTTTTTATCATGGCCGAGGGTTAGGTTTGACCCTTTAACCTCCAGAACAATGTCGCTTGGACTGATTGTAACTCCACGCTTTTATCCGTAGAACAACGGAACGAGAACAATCAACCTCGTGGAGTAAATAAAGGATTAGGTTCAATATTCTATACAAATACCGAGTTTGAAAAAGTTTTACATATTCGGAAAGTACACCTTAAAAAGGTCGGAAGTTAAATCGTCCGAAACGTTGTGTAAATAACAACCAAGTTGAGAACAGTAGTCCGAATAATCCAAATTATACCGAGCGTTTATTTGTAGTGATTCCTATCTATCTATCTATCTACATATCTATCTATCTAGCTCATTTTGTTAACTCAACTATACATGCACTTGTTCGTCATTTTATTGGCTGTGATACAATAACTCTCCTACCAATAGTATTCTTATTTTTAAATGAAAATCGCTCTAGACAAGGCATTTATCCACCTTATGCAAATAGCTAAAACGAACGGAAGATTATTATCGTAAAGACATAATATGTCTATTGAACTTAGTCTTAAAAATATAAGGCTATAAGTAGGAAGAAGACAGTCAGCAGGAAGAGATTTCCACAAGTCTACAGTCCTTGGAAACAATACTACTAGAATAATAATAGGTAGTATAACGAGGTATAAAAACAGCGAATTGGTGAAGACCACTACACCAACGAGCTGGAAGAATGCACACAGTGAATCGATCCTATAATACTGGAGAACACACACCATGATAGTATGTATAGAAAAAACTGAGACTAGCAACATAACGTCTGTGAGAGAGAGGGTGCAGAGAAAAAGAAAGTGTGCGGCAAACAAAATTACAGATACGCTTTGAAACCTTATCATTAAGTTAGCTTTACTAGCCCAAATGTGACAACAGTACTTGACCCATTTATTGTGTACCCATTTAATCTTAGTAAATAAACAATATCTCTCTCAGTCTGTCTTACTATCACCCTTCCTGTATCTTTCTCTCTTTCTCTTTCCCGTCCCCAATCTTTCGATCTCTATGTCGCTATCTCTCTATTAATCCACCCGATCTATCGATCCATCCGTCGCGATTTCTTTCTTTCTATCTATCTATCTATCTATCTATCTATATATATATATATATATATATATATATATATATATATATATATATATATATATATCTGTTTATATAACCTAACAACGCGTGAGTGTGTTCGAAATTTCATCGGCTTTGATAGAATAGCCGTCCTCCTCGATAGGCTTTGCATAGATCACCACTTTTCATGGCAGCCTAAGCAAAAGAGTACATTTAGAATGGAAATTTCCACTATGAAAGGAATTCAATAGAAAACTCAAATCCATTACAGTAGCTAATAAATGTCAGAAAAAGCGGAATAATGATCGCATACTTAATCGAATTACGTCGCATTCTTATGACTATTAATTTTAGCACGTTTGGGTTTCCATAGAAACCGGACGGAATGTCTTCAGGCAAAGATAATAATAATAAAATGAAAAACAGTTGCAAGAGAAACGTGAAACATTAAATCGAGTACAGATATCCGTAAGATGCATCCGTTTTATTTGCGCGTTTAACGCTGAAAATGCAATTTCAAGCTCAAAGAATTGTTTGGATCATTCTACCGTTCCAAAAAGAACCTCACTCGGCATCCTCATAACTCTCGCTTCTCTTATTTTGTCATTTACTCCTCATATTCCATGTGCGATGTTTCTAACAAAGGGGGAAGAATTGCTGTTTTCTGGGTCGGAATCTATCCGTCTAACACTTATCGTTGGCTAGTTTTTTCTACCTTGAAGTAGTATTTTTTTCAGCTATTTTATCGTTATATTCACAGTAGGTGCTCAACTGAGATCTAATTCCTGCCCCGCTCCTGTAAAATATTTACAGCAAGAACTCGCCTAGCTAAATTTCCTTTGCATCTCTCTGTGCCAAAAACTAAACGGATCTTCTATGAACAAAATTTGTTTCCTAGAACATCTCATCTGTGGAACAAAATACCACACCTGTTGATTTTTTATGGAGATGTCATACTATTCAGACGACGGAGGGTTGTGCAGATTAGAAACCCGGATAAAGACACGTCGGCATACGCATGAAAAGAAATAATTAAGGTCAATATTAAAAAAAAAACAAATAAATAAATATTTTGGAGAGAAATTGGAAACTAGATCTTCCTTCGTCCGTAATGTCAATCGTCAAACAATGAACATTAGAATGGATATTTTTTGTGATCAACTGTGTAGGAAAATAAAGGGAACACATTAGCAGCGAGATAACTGACGTACATTGAAGTAAGTATCATATAAGCGTGGATACCATGGGTCCCGACAGAAGTGAGTTCTACAAAGAAATAGATTGGATAGAGATCAGGTTTACATCTGCGAAAAAAATCAAGCAGAGCATAACATTATTGTATTTGATTTAAATGATAACCATTGTGTGTTATCACATTCAAGGGGAATAACTCTAACCCGGAAAATCGAAAGTACAAATTGGATTACGTAAGTTATATTATAAACATAAGATTTGCCAGACCGACGATAAACATTAGATATGGTTGTGTTACAAAGAGGATTAAGTGCGCCCAAAAACTTAAGAGCAATTGGTAATGAAGCTGCTGTTTAAAACTTAAGCATGTAATGTTTAAGTTTTAAACAGACAGACAGATAGAAAACCGCTGTTTAAATAAACGAACAGACGAACAGACAAAGCCTCTTATAAAAAATGCATGGATGCATATAAGAAACTGTTTACTTTTTTTTTTTACTAATGGGTCACAGCTTATAAAGTCCCGGAGGGATTTGAAAATAAGGGTTAAAGAGATTATCAGTTGGACAATCATTATTGCCACGAGAGTATTTGAAACAATAGATAGCATGGTCAGAAAACTACTTAAGAATAATTGATTCGCCAAGAGGACGACTCAATACGTATTTGTTTACGTTAGACTTGAATACTAGCATGTTGTAGTCTGTTGGGATGCAGCCTCGTGGTATTTTGTTAAACAGATGGGATATTCTAGGAAAGAACCTTTGTTGATGGAAGTTCTGTTTGGCTTTTTGTAAAGAGAGAATGATAGAGAAAATACATTTATTTTCTGTGGTTGTAGGTAGGCGAGTTCTTGCTGTGAATGTTTTCAAAGGATTGGATCTAAAATGAGCATAACGATAAAGAAGATAGAGTTATATCAACATCTCTTATGTGTGAAAGAAGCTTTAAGGACGATAATACATCAGCCCGCCTAGATTGCGAAGTCTATTTTATACTCTATCGAGACAAGAAAGCGTGTTCCGAACAGTATCTTTCCAGTGATTAAAGCAACAGCACAAACAGAGAAATAATGTTGCTGGAGCTGGGATTGGGCTCAGTCGAACACTTACCATAAACAATTATACAGTATCATTTTGTTTAATTGTAGTTAACTTCAAACAATGGATGCTGCTATTGTAGACGGAAGGCGTTACCGAGAATTAGAGTTACATTTTGGGTGTACAGCCTAAACAGAGTGTCTGGCTGCTGTTTCCGACTGTTAGTACAGGAGTCCACCCTCTTAGGTAGCGCTAAGAACGGCTGCTCCATCAACAGTTGGATAATATACTGCGTAGTTGTACGGGTCATGTTGTGCATGGAAAGTTACCTTAGAATTATCCCCGATGAGCTTTCCCGAGGTCACAACCTCCATACACTTTATCTTAAAACCAAAATGTAAAAAGTCGATTTGCTATTATGTTACATATTATTTGAGATAAGGTTGATTATTTGAATTATTCAGACTACTGTTCTCATTTTGGATGTTATTCTCACAATGTTTCGGCTGATGTAACCTCTAATCTTCTACATATGCACTTTTTCAAACTCTAGAATCCGCACTGAATTTTAAACCAACCCCCGTTATTCAATCCATGGGGGTAGCTTGTCCACGTTCTGTCAGCCATGAACGGGTAGAAGTCTTAGGTAATTTTTAATTGTATTATTATCGCTCATACTGAGAATTGAACTTTCACTCCTCCAAAATGTTGTCACTTAGAACTGATTATAATTAACTCCTTTATCCATTACGCCGAGTGTCCATGTGGCACAACGGATAAAAGTGGTTATCAACATCCCTTCTGTGTGAAACGGGTTGTAGGAACGAGACGAGGTCACCCTCACTAGATTGCAAAGTCGATTTTGTACTATGTCAAGACAGGAAATGGTTCTCTGAGCAACACCCCCCAGATATGACAGTAGTACTCCATCTTGGTGTTAGAAGGCAGAAATGGAAGTCTTATGTGGTGGTTGTCGCCTAACAATTATTGTTGTGAATGATTTATAGGGGCCAAGTATTGGAGCTCAGTCGAGCACATGCTATAAGACTAAGGATAAAGTAAGGTGATTCAATTTAATTAATTTGGCAAAAATTAAAACACGCATGTTTCAGTGGTCATGTCGGGAAAAAGTGGTTAGAATTTACACCGATGAGGATACAGTAGCTCAACACCTGTCCAAATTCACTTTGACTTGTTGCGTTATTGGCACATTTATTATCTCTATTAGGAGTCTAGTTCAAGGTCCAGGGATCCTGATTTAGAAGCCTATCTTGCTCCGGTTCAATCGAAATCGGCGGTGAAATAGTTTCTTGTGGTGCCCGCGTAGACCTCT
The DNA here is from genome assembly GCA_963556195.1 of Sepiola atlantica. Taxonomy (NCBI): domain Eukaryota; kingdom Metazoa; phylum Mollusca; class Cephalopoda; order Sepiida; family Sepiolidae; genus Sepiola; species Sepiola atlantica. The sequence goes on from OY744519.1 coordinate 152,864,102, forward strand.
TTCTGGTGCAGGAGTTAATAATACGTCATGAGGAATATCGTAATTTTAATTGAGGAGATGGTAGGCCAACATTAGATAACCGCGTTATCGTCGGCGGTAAAGGTAGAAAAGTTAAAGTTCCTTGAGCCTGATTTCATAGTGAAGATCCGATAGACCCTGCTATCAACATATTTTCTGTGTGAAAGAGAACGAGAAGAGATCATTTCCCACCAGATCGCGAAGTCAATTTTGTACTCTATCGAGAAAAAAGAATGCTCAGAGCGGCACCTCCCCATATATGACAGCAGTATATTATCTTCATACAGAGAGAGAGAGAGAAAGAGAGAGAGAGAGAGAGGGGGGAGGGAGGAGTGCTTTGCTGTGGTTGTAGAAACGCGAGCTCTTGTTATGAATGTTTTACAGGAGTTGGCAAGGAATTGAACCTCAGTCGAGCACCTACCATGAATATAACGATATAGTAGATAGAGTCGAGCCAAATATCTTCTGAATGAAAGATGCTGCAGGGTAGATAAGAGATTATCCCTCACTAGAGTCATATATCCTTAGTATCACTGGCGAGTTCTCGATGTGAATTTCACTTACTAGTCTCAATCTTCGCGTTTAACGATGGAAATGTTATTTAAAATTCAAACGTGACATACCGAATGACCTGGTATTGATACGAGTGGACGCATCTACGAAATGCGATGAACTTGAATCGAACCTGAAAATTGCAGAATGTATGGATGCGTGGATGTGCCATGAATAAATTAAAGAATTCGAATGTAAAATCTTTTAAATTTTTTATTTTGCAAAAAGGAAATTTGAAAGGGAAAAAATAATCCGTAATAAAGATGACTGAACTAACATAATTTATCAGCATCTGTTGTGTGCAGACGTATTTTCCCACGGCCATGACTTTTTTCAGTGAATATCCGCCATTTTGGATTATTGATTTCATCCTCAATTTAAAAAATTAAAATAGTTTACACACGCAATAGAAATAGTAGCACTACTGTTGGATAATGGCCCTGTGGGACCGGACGCATCTTGAAGAGGACGTATCTTTGGGAGGTCGTTTGCTTTGGCTTGCGCGATTTAGTGCGGGTGGACCCGTACAGTCGAGTGCAAAATAGACTGGTTCTAACAGTCGAAGCTCACAGACGTTGACAGGCCACCATTTTCATGATACCTTTTAGGTCGGGAGTTCAAAGGAGTAAGGCGGTGACGAACACATGCCCATGGAGGTTCTGTGACGTCACGGGTTTTTTGTGTGGGAAGCATAGTTTTTCCAGTATGGGTTTTGGAAGCGAGCCGAACAGTCGACTTCTCTATGTTGTCTTCAAATGAAAATGGGAATTAAATTCCCTAAGAGAATACAGACATGAGATTTCTTCTGTTCCCCCTCCTCGAATGGCTAAAGACTTTAATAGGAATTAACTATGATAAAGCAGTAATTTGGTCACTCCCTCGACGTTAGTGAACATCTCCGGTGGCCGACGGAAATCTAACGCCTGAAATAAACAAATTGAAAGTTTAAAAGATTGTTTGTCTCGTGAGTCGGTCATGAAGGTTTTATTGCAGACACAGCGGGCGGCGATGTTCACGGCAGTACAAAAAAGAAGAAAGAATTCAACTACTAGACGACACACCCCTCCACGCGACGAGGAAAGAGAGAAGGTACGAGAAATTAAAAGTTATGCAACATATACATTTTTGGTGTTAAAATGACCAGTTGTTTAAGCGATAACTGCCACGGCCCGTTCCGGGTCAGGTATACACAACGAGAACTACCACGCCCCATTTGGGGGAGGTATGAAGTACTACGTCTACTACTATCACTACTAAAATGAATATGAATAATAATATGGACAATATTAATAATAATATAAATATTAATAATATTAATATAAATAATTATATGGATGATATTAATAATAATATTAATATGAAAATAATATTGATAATAATAATAATATGAATAATAATATGAATAATAATAATAGTAATAATAATGATAGTAATACTACTACTACTACTACTACTACTACTACTAATAATAATAATAATTTTAATAATAAAAGTAATAAAGGAATACACACATGGGAAATATTACTAATAAGATACTCTGGACACTTCATAAGTAGGCCCAAAGAACAATTTAGGCATATTGACCAGAAATCAAGCGAAATAATGTCCATACCGAATTCACTATACCCGAAAGTGTATACTTACCGACTCTACATAAAAGGTAACGAAAGGGTAAGAAGACTGTGTGGAAGATATAAAGTAAGATTTTGAAAAATACATAACTCGGAACACAGAAAACCAGCCCACCACAGAAAAGGGCACCGTCAAATTGAACAGAGAAATATAAACAATGAAAAAGAAGCAGTTTTACAAGAAACAAAAAAGACAAGAAGAGAAAAGTGGGAAGAGGAGAAGCTACATGAGCGATCCATACGAATAACAAAAGAAGAAAACCACGAACACACATAGATATGGCTAAGAAAGGGCAGTTGAAAAGAGAAACAAACTTGCTACTGACAGCTGCACACAATGCGATTATAACTAACTACATTAAAACCAAAATAAATCAAACCCAGAAAAACAGTGAATGCAGACTCTGTTGATAAAGAGACAAAACAGTAAATCGTGCAAGAACTGGCCCCAAAACTATACAAGAACAAGCACGTCTGTATCGGGAAGGCAGTACACTGGAACGACTACATTTTGAACGCGTAAACAAATTATACAGACACAAATCGAACACGGCACTGGAAAACAAATATAACAAAATCCTCTGGGGCATGGAAGTACAAAAGATAAACTCATCTAAGCATGGAGCACAGTTGTCATAATAGTCTACAAGAAAACTTCCAAATCGTAGATTTTGCCGTTCCAACAGCCCACGGGGTGAAGATCAAGTTGAGAAAAAAACAAATCAAATACACTTTACTAGCCAGATAACTAAAAGGGATATGGAGCATGATGAAAGTCAATACAATACCAATAATCATATGGACACTAACACAGTCCAGCAAAATCTTGACAACCCACCTGGGAGAAATTGGAATCAAAGGAAAGACTATAGGGCGGACGGCAATGTTGAAAACAGTTGACATCTTAAGGGAAATCACCGAATGCGAAAACAAACACACATAAACTGTGCAAGTGAACACGTTACATTAAAGTCGCACAAGAAATAAAACGAACACATAGAACACCACCGCATGAACCCAAAAGAAATGAAAAGGTAAGAAATTTCATAAACTGCCCCCCACCATAAAATAAAATAAAATAAAGAATAAAAACAAAGTAATTGTACCCACCTCGGCTGATATGACACAAAATAGTTGTGAATGGGACAAGACGAATGGAAAGACCGAGTAGGGAGAACACTACCCAGATCTAAACTGGAAGGGTGCGAAGAGTACTGGAACCTTAGGGAGGTTTATTGCCACCCGAATCCAAAAGAGAAACATTGGTTTTTGTCAGCGAGAAATCAATGATGAGCGGCTGTTGGTATCACGCACACTCATTTGCAAATCCTTACCGAAAAAGGTGAAGAGTATTGGAAATCTGGAGAGATATGTTGTCACTCAGACTCCAGAGAACACCAGCGGTTATTGTCAGTGAGCAATCGTTGATGATGACATGTGTGAGAACTCCCCGTGAGCGGTTATTGTTCATCATCATCATCATCATCATCATCATCATCATCATCATCATCATCATCATCATCATCATCATCATCGTTGTCATCGTCATTATCATCATTTCTTTTTACTAATGGAGATGTAGTATCTATTAGCACGAAGCCGAGACTATACTTAAACTACTATGTATATACTATTCCATTTCTCTATTACTAATGGAAATCTTTTATTTTTCTATAGCCGCAACAATATTATTACTTCTATTAATGTATGAGGATACCTCTCTATTACTAATAGTTACTCGGTATCTGTCTAACGCTGAAACATTTGTACTATCTGTCAATGTTCAAATCATATTGTCATTTCGTTCGTCATTAGATTATGCTTAATAACATCCCTTCTTACTTTGGCGGGTAGTGTAGAATCTCTTCGATTGTCATGCGCTAATCCTATCAGGCATTAAATCCTCCTTTAAGATGCAGGTAGTGTAGTATGTCCTGATAACAGCTTGCCAGATATTACTTTCTCCCTTTAGACGGGTAAAACACGTTAAACAATTTTTGGGAGGTGCACTTAATATTTTAGCATTAATTATTTTTTCTATGATTCAAGCACCCTTTCAGGTTTTGATACAAAGAAGAAGGGAGTGAACACTGCCAGAAATCCAGTTGGAATGTTCTACTGGAGGACGGCTACTATACAATTTGACGTAATGGGTAGTGTAAATATATCAAGTAGACCATCTACATAAATTTGAAGTGTAGCAGCAAATCATGGGAACATATACCAGAAAAAAAACTGTTTTAAGTATATTATGCGCCATTCACTATGACGAAACAATCCCTACAGCCACATACTTAAAAAATGAAGCTGTTAAACCTGGCATAGTGATATGTGACAAGAAGGAGAAAGTTATAAAACTAGATGAAGAAAGTGCGCTTGATGGTACTGGCTTAAACAGAAGTGAGAGGGAGAAGATAACGAAATACCCAGATGTTATGTACGACATAAACAAAACCGGAAACTTAGGAACATCTCAAACATTCCAGTACTCATATAATATACCGGGCTTATTAAAAGTAATTTCAAAAACTACATGAGGAATATACCCAGTAAACCAAGTGTAAGACAGACACAAACAGTTACGCTTAAAGCGGCGGTTTAAAATTTAAGATCTGGAACCCTGTGGAACCCTGTATAGGGGTTTCTGATGTAAAGTTTGAATTAATAATTTATACTGTTTTTAATTGTCATATATAGAAACTATAAACGTTAGCCTGTTGAACCCTGAAAGTTTGTAGTCTGGACCATACAGATTATCTCAAATACTTATTTATAGTATGTTATGTGATCATTTTCTATGCTATTATTTGCCGGGTTGAAATGACTAAACAAACGATTATATAGTCCTTGTGACTGGAAATAAGCATAACATACAGTGTACTGTCAGAAATATATTTCCAGTATATAAAAACACGTTCATCTTTTTTGCCCGCTGATGCAGCAAAATAGTGTTACATTGCTAGTAAAATCATGAACAAAAATTTGCAGGGGAGATGATTTAATTGTACTATTTCGACGTTGTCTGCATATATTTGTATATATATTTATTTATTTCGTTTAATCAAGCAAACAAACTACCATAAACCAAATTTGATACAAGGAGGAAGAAGGTATAACAAAATGCTTTTAAGACGGTTTTACTCGACTTTCACAATAATTTCACCATTGTGTATTTGGAACTCACCGCGTGCCTTAAAAGACTCATGAGAGTCGAAACGTTTGCAAGTATGGCAAATTAATGTTCACATGAAAACTAGATAAAAAGAAACAAATAAGAACTTTCACTTATTTTAGCCCAACTATTTATTGAAGAGAAAAGTCTGCCTATATATATATATATATATATATATATATATATATATATATAGTCTCGGAAGTTTTTCAACCATTAAAACTATATTAAAAATAAAAATAAGAAAATAAAAAACTTTTAGTCCCAAGTCTTTCAGTGGAAAATCACTCATGTAAGTCAATTTATTTTTTACAGTTTTTATCTAACACTATTTTAAGGGATCATCAGTTGTTTACCATTTGTTTGCAATTTATATATATATATATATATATATATATATATATATATATATATAAGTGTGTATTTTTTATTTATATGTAGAATTTTGTATATATAGTCAAATATGCATTTTATAACATAAAGTAATTATAATATCTCAATAGTGTAAGGCAAGAACTATGCTATAGTCAATATTTGTTATGTAATGTTATACCATATCAATGTTATAAAGGACAGATTTACATAATTTCATAAAACTTATTTTATTTAGCATACAATTGTTCTGGCTAACGCCAAGATACTTTTAAAATGCTCCTGTGCATTTATTTCTTGGCGTGGCTATATTCACTGCTAATTGTACAAAACAAAGCGGAAGCGACAAACACAGCAAAAACTAGGCGAACAAAACCTAAATTACACTCAGTACTCATTATAAACATTATATATATATATATATATATATATATATATATATATAATTTTCTATGGAACTATGGTATCGTTATATCCAGGTGGAAACACATATGTATCATATCCTTTTATCTATTTGTATTTCCAATCATACATCATCAGCTATAATTACACAATGTTTTGTTTATTTGTATTTTTTTATGTTTTTATACGTATTTTTTGCAACTGAATTCTAACATCATATTCGTGTTGACATAACCTCGATAGTTTATTTTTTAAATTTAATATGTTCCTGTTTTATACACAACCTTTCTTTACAGCAGTATGTTATAAACATTAATACACAGTATTTAATACGTTTGTCATATATTGAATGGTATTTAGTAAATACAATGTTAGTTAGAACAAAACAAACCATACAACTTTGCAATTTAAATGCTTTGATAACTCTTTTCTTAAAATTAGAACTGCTTTGACGATCAAGATTTTCTAAAGTGCACACTTTTATCTTTTCTGACAAGAGACTATATATAATCTCCCATATTAATATCTTGATATCTTCTTTCCATTGTTGCGATGTCCTGATGAAATCTCTCACCATGTTCTTCACTGACATCACCTAAGTTTTCGGGGAAGAAATCTAGATGAAAATGCAAAAAAATGAACGTTTAAGGACATACGACAACCCAGTTTCCTGAAGTTCTCAATAAGCTTTAATACCAATTGTTTTTAATTAGGATCATTGTGATTTCCTAAGAATCCACGAAGTACGTAACGAAATGCGCACCAAGCTTTTTTTTCATCACTCTTTCCAGTTTCCCCGACTCCAATATTGCATTTACTTGGGGTCCAACAAATATACAACCTTTGAGCTTAGCCTATAATAGCGTTGGAAACATGAGACGAATTTCTTTAAAAGCTTCTCCTCTAGAATATAAGGTTTTCACAAACTTTTGTACCAATCCTAGTTTAATATGAAGTGGGGGTAATAAGGCATTGTTGGGGAATCTACTAGCGGCTGTCTGAGAATATTTTTTATTCCTGGCTGCAGTTCCACTCGTGGGGGCGAATGAACCTACTTGTAATGATCATCATCAACTCTGCTGTCCCATAAACAAAGGAAACATGAGTACTTTCTGTATCCCCCTTGCAAGCCAAGTGAGAAGGTAATCATCTTGAAATCAGCACACACATCTCACTTGAATTCATCATAATTTATTTTGTCAATAATTTGTTTGACATTATCATAGTTTTCTTTTTCTGTACGAAGTGTGCAAGAGGCAAAGATGGGTACTTATTTTCATAGTGGAGCAATACTGCTTTGAGATTTTATGTTGAGCTATCTATGAACAGGCGCCATTCTGCAGGATGATGCGTGAATCCAAGAGCAGTAAGCAAACCAATAACCTCATTACAATAACACAAATCATCACTAATGTCATAGTAAATATCAAGT